>JAPVLO010001211.1:0-169595 GCA_027257055.1 Cephalopachus bancanus
CTTCAGAGGGAGTTTGCCCTGCCCACACCTTTCAGACTTCTGTCCTCCAGAGCTGAGATAGAATAAATGTCTGCTATTTTAAGCCACGCAGTGTGCAGTATTTCTTTGTTACAATACCCACAGAAAACTAATCAGATGAGGAAAGCATGACTCCTTGTCCAGCTCAAAAATTAACTTGGTGAGTGAGCTGAGATTTTCACTCTGTCCACCTGATTCTAATGTCTGTGTTTTCAACACCAACCATATTGGACTCATTAGAAAGGCTTAAGCCTAGGGATATGAAGGAAGATACACCAATCCTGACAATGTTGTAGGAATGACAACATTTCAGAATGTATGTGATGCACAAGAGTTGCATTTTTTATTTCAAAGACATCTATGCAAGGGTCATTTAATGTCAATGATGGTCATACTCAGAGGATAAAAATTAGAAGCCAGACTCGGTGGCTCAGCCTGTAATCCCGCGCCTTTGGGAGGCTGAGGTGAGTGGATTGCCTGAGCCCGCGGGTTCGAGACCCGCCTGGGCAGCGAGACCTCATCTCTACAATAAATCAAAAAATCAGCTGGGCGTGGTGCGCATGCCTGTAATTCCGGCTACTCGGAAGGCTGAGGCGGAAGGATCGCCGGAGCCCAGCAGGCCGAGGTGGCAGTGTCCGGGAGCGGCCACTGCACTCCAGTCTGGGTGACAGAGTGAAACTCCAACTCAAAAAAAAAAAAAATTAGAGGAGACACAGGTCCTTCAGACCAGGGACTTGGTGCCACTGCCAACCTGGTATCTACAGCAGTGTTTCCCATTTATCCACACACCTACATGCCACCTGGTAGGTACCAGGAGAATGTAGGTTGGATTCAAGGTATCCAGAGTAGGGGTTGAGATTCTACGTTTCTCAACTGTCTTTCAAGCAATTTTACTCACTTTCTCCCTGTGCCTCATTTAAAGCTGTGAGATGTAAGCCTAGTCAAGTAATTAAAAATAAAACAGGATATGACAATTCTGGGGCTCCTCAGCCATGCTGTTTTCTCCCCAATGCTGTATTTTTTCAAAACCCCCTTTATAAACTGTCATCTGCAGACATTCTATAAGGTGTTAACTATATTCTTCATTGGCCCATTGTTTTATTCTGCTATTCTACAAGTTTCTATTGAACATAAACTCCATCCATATCTGTATCTGGCACTGTGCAAGATCCTGGGGATTGAATGATGCATAAAATAGATAAAGTCCTTATATTAGGAATAAATATAACAACAAATTTAAATACTTTTAAAATGTGGCAAACCCCATGAACTAGAACATGTCCCAAGAATGTACTGAAAGGGCCCCGTATAGTCCTAGGTAAGACTTCCCAGGAGAAATGACACTGAAATGTCCTCTTCTCAGGTCTGTCCAGGGCTAGCTTTTTCTTATAATTTATATTAGGTCTGGAGATACATGGTACTTAATGACTGGAGAGTCTAGGATACAGCCCATACGAACAAAACCATATTCTTGTTACTATTCTCAGACTCTCTGCTCTAGTAGGGTGTGGTCTGTCCTACTCCTCAGCTCAGGGCTATGAAACAAGAACAGAGGAAATTTCCAGCTGTGTCCGGGCATCCTGCTGACAAGCCTGGGGGAGGCAGGAGGGCTGCACAGGCACTAAGCTCCCCGAAAATAATTTCTGAAGCAGGAGCAGCAGGCTTAGCTAAATCCGAGACAGGAGTTCAAGCACAATGCCAAGTCCAAAGTGTCAAACAGCCAGTGCAGAAGTTGAGCTGCTCGAGTGGGTGACCTGGAGGCAACACTGCGTCCAGCAGGCTGACTGGTCAGATGGCCATGCTTAGTATCTGGGTGGCTGGTGTCCACACAGAGTGATTCCAGAGCTGGCGGGAGGAAGTTGCTCACAGCTGAGGGTGAGTCTGCTTGACAGTTGTCGAATAAACCTAGAGCCTGTGTGGACTCATGAACCCAAAGACCACGCATTATCCATCCAGGGTCTGGCATGGTGTGTAACCAATTATGAAAAGTGAACATGGAGGAAGCAAGTCAAAACCCAAGAATGAAACATCTGGGTTTGAAATCAGATCTGGGCAGGAGAGTGGAGCTTAATAACGAGCCAGCCTTTGTAAGGACGCTCCCTTGATATGCTGTTTTAACTTTCAGATTTGATCTCAAACTTCTAGAAGGCCAGCCCTATCAACCGAATGGAACAGTTGCACTCAGCTAGAGTTAGGCAGGAAAGACACAACACCTTTCTTCCTAACAGTTATTCTGTTCTCTGCTAAGCCATTTGCTCAAATAATAGCTACCACATGCAGGTAACATATAAGTAAAGAACCTGTAAAGGCTTTGATGGCGCAAATATTCAAAATTTTTCTTCATCAAACATTGTCAAAATTGAACGCAGAAAAAATAGCAATCATTCAAACCCTACTGTTCAGAATTAACTGGAAAAAATTAACATAAATATCTGTTATTATTCCCAATCTTCTGTCGTTTTCTTAAGAATTAAGTCACCCATTGTTTTTGTAGAAATTATGAATTGATGCAATTACAAATAATGCAAACAAAGCATAAAAGCATAAAAAGTATGAAATACATAAAATCATAATTAGAAATAACCATAAAAATTAGCAAATAAATTTCCAAATCTCTTTCTATGTATATATACACAGGTAAAACAACAGATACTAATATTTTAATAAAAACAATATATATTTTAATGAAAAATTTGATTTGATTTGATTTGATTTTGCATAAATAAAAGTAAAATAAAGGTTTCTGTGGATATTTTAATCATTTTTTCTTATGTAAAAGATACTATTTTCTCAAAACACTCTAGAGAATTAAGAAAATAAACTATGGAGCACCTAAAACAAAATCAAAATTGATTGCCATGCCATGAAAGGTAGGGATATACACATTCTTATACAACTTTCCTCTCAACTTCCTCCCATTTCCTAACTTTAGGTAGTTATGTTGTATATTATACTATAGTATAGTATAATATAATGTAATGTAATATAATATAGTTTACATTCACACTTTGTCCTGTAATTGTCAGTTAGTGTTAGTTCTCAGTTTAGGTAAATTGATTCCATGTTAGTCTCAACCCTCTGAACAGGCATTTTGTCTCAATACATTTGTGTTCCGACTGTGGTCCTGGACCTGGTATCCGGTTCCCACCTGGCACCCCAGCGTGTCCCCAACATGCCTCTCCCCAGGGAAGGCCGTTCTTCTGTGCTGAACAGCATTCTGATCTGGCTTGCTATTCCTGCTCAAAAGTTCCTAACAGTGTTGCTCTGTCATCTTCTGGCTCTCATTGGATTCCAGGAAACCTCAGGGTCCCAGCTGAAGTTTTCCTCAATGTTAGTGATTTGCTGTCATCTCTCTGGGGATTTGTAGAGCTTTTTTCTTTTTCTCCACCTTCAATGGCTTAATGAGGTATCTGTATCTACTGCAGATTTTGTGTTGTATTTTCTTTCACCATTGTTCCGCATGCTCTCTTAATCTAAAAAATATTTTTTTTTCTTCAGTCGGGAAAAGGAAAATGTCATTTTAATTTTTTAAAAAACTAAATTGTATCTATTCATTAATTTATTTAGAGATGGACTCTCGCTTTCTCATCTAGGCTAGAGGTCAGTGGTGTAATCATAGCTCAATGCAGACTTGATTGACCTCCTTGGCCCAGGAGATCCGCCTGCCTCAGCCTCCTGAATTTCTGGGACTACAGGCATGCATCACCATGCATAGCTAATCGTTTTTATTTTGTTTTATTTTTTGCAGCAATGAGCTCTTGTGTTGCTCAGGCTGGTCTAGAACTCCCAGTCTCAAGTGCTCTTCCTACCTCAGCCTCCCAAAGTACTGGGATTATAGATATGAGCCACCATGCCTGGCCTAAAGCTAAATTTAGATTTTATTTTTTATTTAATAAATATATAGAAATGTTGTGAAAAGTCAGGCAGTTTTTGAGGTTAATAAAACAGTAGTAGGTGTCAGCCCTGTTTTCCACATCTTATAACCCTATCAAGAAGCTGGGTTCAGCAAACTCCATCTCCAGGAATAAATACAAACCATCATATGTTTTTGTAAATAAAGTTTTATGGAAATGTAGCCATGATCATTCATTTTTGTATTATCTAAGGTGGCTTTCATGCAATAACACCAGAAGTAATTATTTTCAACAAAGGTTGTCTGACCCACAGTACTTAAAATAATTACTATCTGTCTCTTCACAGAAAAAAAGCTTGCCAACTCTGATCTACATAAAATCACTCTTAAATATAGTGGCTATTTTACTCGATATCTACTGTTTCATATTTAAATAATAGTCTTACACATAATATTTACTTATTTTAGACATTATCAATGGCACCCTACTAAGGAGGAAAATCTTGCTCTCTTAACCTCCTCACAAACACAGACACACATAATCTTCCTCTTCATTCTCCAAATACATTTTTATGGAATGTTTTTTGGGATCAAAATTAATATAAACACTGTAACATGATGATATGCTTGTTTACATCTGACCTTTCTAATGTAGTTACCTTTCCACACAAATTTTTAAAACTAATAATTATCTTTTTGTTAGCTTAGATTTCTCATGCTTAGCCCTAACACTTCTGACAGGATCGTGTAACTTCTGCATATGGTCATATAGCAGTGGCATTGCAGCTTCCTTTTATTCTTCCAGAAGATCTGACCGCATCTGGACCGGCAACTCTGCCGGTGGCTGTGTGACCGTCACCCTCATTATGCAGTGTTCCCACAGCTCCTGATGAGCATCTCCCTTGCCTCTCTCTAGTATTAAACCCCATGTTCTTTAGCCTGATGTCTTCTTCATCTGTGTTTACGTGTCTTTGAAATGTCTCTATCCCATATTGACTCCTGGTCTGGGTATACAATGCTAAGCTATAAAGCACGTTTCCTCAATGATGCTGAAGGATTGCTCTGTGTTGGTTTGAAGTGTTCCTCTGGAGAAATGTGATGCCATCCCAACACCTGACCCTTCTCTGGAAGTCTCAGAATCTTCTTAGTATCCCTGGGTGATATGCCTTGGTGCTCACCATAGTAAATTCTCTTTCCTGGGTAGCTCGTGTGCCTGTGTGATCCAGCAGGCTTGGGAGAGTTCCTTTTTTCATTTCTTTGGTAATCTCCATGTTCCGTTGTCTCCTTTGTCTCAATTTAAAAAAACGGTAACTTTTACACTGTCACAGAACACACAGAGTTGTGGGCTTGTGGGAGGGGCAAGGTCTGCTGCCTTGCAATGGGGCATGTGTGGTCTGAGTGGGGTTAGGGGGAGCCATGTGCCTTCTCAGCTTCCCCGACTTCTGGCACTCAAGTATTGGTGCTCAGTCTCCATTCTTCAGATGCCCTGTGGGCCTGGCTCAGTGTGGTTCCCCCAGCACCTGCAGCTGTCCTGGCCCTCTCCCCAACCCCCCAGACCCTGACTACTCGGGAATCCTGTGGCAAATCCACTTGCTGGGCAGGCTCGTAATCAGAATGGGACCTGAAGAGCCAGCGGTGTCACCCCTACAGATGGTGTGGCTGCGGGGAGGCCTCCCATGGAGGCAAGAACTGTATTTCCAGTTCCCTTATGTACAAGTATTCAACCTAGAGCAGCACCATTTCATGAAAAGCCCAAGAAGACAGAATCCTAATATATCCTGTGTTCGTTTGTTTAAAAAACAAAAGCATTTTCATTTCTATTTTCCTTACTTCTTCCTAAACTTCAAAGGAACTATGGGATGACATTCACTGTAAATAAAAAACAGCTGAGTGAACCTGCAGTTTACAAGTGAGGCAAATGTATTAATCATCTTGTTTGGATTTAATTACTCTGCTCTTTTGCTTTCAATAATATATGAATTAAGTTTTGTTTCCTTTTTCTTTTGATTGTTCAGTAAAATCTGTGTTTACAGAGACCAGGAATGAGCTGAAGGAGACAGAGGGCGGGTGACTGCTCCGGCTGCATGGTGGTAGTCTCTGTTCCATCCTAGGTTGGTTGTGTGGAGTGGGGTTCCTTCTGGCTAAACCACCCACAGTGTATCCATCCGTGATTTGGGGCCACTTTAGAAGGAAGGCTCTAATTTTGTGCCTTCAAGCTCTATTCTTAACCCTGTCTTATGAGAAATATACAAAAATTAATTTAGAAATCGACAAAGATGGGTTCATCAGATTTGCAGCTAGCCACAGTCCAAAGAGAGGACTGATACCACAAACAGCCATTTCAGTTTTTAAAAATATCTTTACGGACCTTAGAAAAGCACTGAAAGTAATAAAAATAGAACATAAATATTTTTAAATTGTAGTATTTTCTTAGATCTGGGATGAGGAGAAAGTGACTTGCTAGGAACTCATGTGAAATTCTGTGTTGGCTGGTCAGGCTCAAAACGTTAAACATTCAGGCTCTGGAGTCAGATGCGCTAGACATGGGTTTGAAACTCATTCCTCTGTTTGATTTTCTCATCTATAAAATGTGATTTATAGTTGAAAATGCCAAACAAGAAAAGACCAGCTAATATATTAATTAATGACTAAGTGTGAAGCACATGGCAAGGCAGAAGCACTACAAAGGTGTCTGAGGCCTTCTTATTGCTGCCAGGATTTTGGAATTTTTTTTTAATAGCAGTAGAGTATTCATATCATACAAATTACATTTAATGTAGTAAATTGTTAATAATCTTTTTGTGCAAGGGACTAGTGAAATGACTCTTCAGACACACAGAGCTTCTCTCAGTTTGTTAGTGGCATATCTGGGTATGAAGCCCTGAGGATGGGCCAGGCCAGTGTGACATTTGTCACTTCACTATGACATTTGTCACCTCACTGACCTCCATTCTGGAGAAATGAATGTGTAAGGGAGGTTTTCTAACACCCTCTCTGCTCCCCAAGTGTTTCCAGGAGGAATAATCTACCCAGGCAGAGCACAAAGGGCTCTTGAGTTTATCCTGTGTCTGAGAGGTGGTCCTAGCTGGAATAGCTCCCAAATATTGCTATGTAAACATGACAGGCTAACAAACAACCTTAAGAGTATTACAAAAGGTTTTGATTTGCATGAGATGGGGATAAATAATCTCTATTTTGAGACTTCATCGCAAAGGTGGCATTTTCACTGGGTCCTAAAGCCTGAGCACATATGAAGAGAGCCAGGAATGCCAGGTAGTGACAGGAGGCGGGAAGGGCATGGCCAGAAGTGGCAGATTCAGATGGTGTAAGTTTTGAGGCAGTGGAGAGTGAGGCCTGTAAAACAGGACAGGGCTGAAACTGAAACAAGAGCAGGGAGTCTGTTCAAGTTTTATTGAGATATGACACACATAGCCTACGCTTCATTGATTTAACGCGTACAGCTTAGTTTTGTGTAAACATAATCAGGCAGCACATATACTTTATTATCTGGATTATTTCACTCAGCGTAATTATTTTTGAGATCCCCTTGTGTTGTCACGCTTATGAGGAGTTCACTCCTTGTCATAGGTAAGCTGTATTCCATGACACAGATAATGACATTGATATCGTGCTTATTCATTCACTTGTTGAGGGTTCCAGGTTTGGTAGGTGTTTCCAAATCAAGCTGAATTTGGTATGAATGTACACATCATTATGTGGAAACATGCTTCACTTTCTTGAAGTGAACACCTGGGAGTGGAAGGGCTGAGATGTGACTGGTACATGTGTGCTTGAATTTTTATGAAAATGCCAAACTTTCTCAAAGTTAATCCATTTCATTATTTTTTAGAGAAGTTTTAGTATTACCGAAAAATTGAGCAGAAAGTACAGAGCATTCCCATATATTGCATTTCCCCCATGGTTTTCTGTATTAGTTGCATCATGAATTGCTGTTCTATATTTGTTACAATTAGTGAAACAATATAGATAAATTATTATTACCAAAGGTTCATTGTTTACATTAGGGTTCGCGGTTTGGGTCGTACATTTTATGAGTATTGACAAACATTTAATGGCATGAGCCCACCATGCAGCATCACACAGAGCAGCTTCACTGCCCGAAAGCCCCCCGTGCTCCACCTGCTCCTCCCTCCCTCCCCTGAACTCCTGAAAACCATACAGATCGCACTGTCTTCATACGACAGTGTTGCCTTTTCAGAATGTTATACAGTGAAGGTCATTCAGTATGCAGCCTCCTCAAACTTGCCTCTTTCACTTAGTGATATCCATGTACATTTCCTCTATGTCCCTTCATGGCTGAATAGCTCACTTCTTTGTGTCCCTGGATAGTATCCCATTGCATGTATGTACCTCAGATGGTTAATTCATTCAGCTGTTGAAAGACTTTCAAACTTTCTTTTTTTAACAAATTTTTTATTTTCAAGATGTGGGGTACAGTTGAGGGTTAGGTATACAAACGTTATTATGTAGGTACCCTTGTTGATGAGGTGTGTCCCCCCTTCCCCAGCAGATTCCCATTACTGCCAATTCTGCCACTCCCACCCCTCAACCAGCAGTTTCTCACCACTGCCAATCATTTTCTTATAATATTACGATAATTGTTCAAGGTCTGCTTGTGAGTGAGAGCATGTGATACTCAGTTCTTTGTTTCTCTGGTAGATCACTCAGTATTATAGGCTCTAAGTCCATCCAGGTTGCTGTGAAGTTCATGATTTTGTCCTTCTTTATGACTGTGTAATATTCTATCGTGTACATGTACCACATTTTTTTTTTATCCAGTCCTCTTTTGTTGGGCAGCATGGTTGGTTCCATATTTTTGCTATTGTGAACAATGCTGCAATAAACATACATGTGCAGGTATCTTTTTCATAGAGTGACTTGAGTTCCTCTGGATATGTTCCAAGCAGGGGGACTGTGGGGTCGTATGGAAGGTCTATTTTTAGAACTTTTAGGAATCGTCATACTGTTTTCCATAGAGGTTGTATTCGTTTACATTCCCAACACTGTAGAAGTGTTCCCTTTTCCCTGGATCCTCTCCAGCATCTGTTGTTTTTTTGAGTTATTTATAATGTCCATCCTGAGTGGAGTTAGGTGGTATCTCAGTGTGGTTTTAATTTGCATTTCTTTGATGGCTAGTGAGGTGGAGCATTTTTTATGTATCTGTTGGCTGCTTGTATGACTTTTTTTGAGAAGTATCTATTCATATCTTTTGCCTACTTTGTAATGGGGCTGTTTGGTTTTTTCTTTTCGTCATGTTTGAGTTCCTCATAGATCCTAGATGTTAGGCCTTTGTCAGACATATAGTTGGCAAATACTTTTTCCCAGTCTGTGGGCTGTCTCCCTGCTTTCTTGATGGTTTCTTTGACTTTGCAGAAGCTTGTCAGTTTGATGAGGTTCCACTTGTCTATCTTATCTCTTATGGCATGGGAACTTGGTGTTTTGTTCAGGAATTGGTTGCCAGTTCCAATTTCCATAAGGGTGTCTCCTGCATTTTCTAGGTTCTTATAGTTTGAGGTTTTACGTTCAGGTATTTGATCTATTTAGAGTTGATTTTTGTGTATGGTGATAGGTAGGGGTACTGTTTCAATCTTCTGCATGTGGTCAGCCAGTTTTCCCAGCACCATTTACTGAACAGGTTCTCTTCTCCCCAGTGGTTGTTGTTGGAGGTTTTGTCAAAGATGAGTTGATTGAGAAATTGAGGTTTTGCTTCTGGAATCTCAATTCTGTTCCGTTGGTCTATATGTCTGTTCTTGTACTGATATCAGGCTGTTTTGAATATTGTAGCTTTATAATAAAGTTTAAAGTCTGGGAATGTGATAGCTCACGCTTTTTTTTCCCCTCTTAGGATTGGCTATTTGTGGTTGTTTATGTTTCCATATGAATTCCTGTATTGTTGTTTCCAAGTCTCAGAAGAATGACTGGGGAATACAGCTGATCCTCATCACCTGGGGCCCGGTCCACACCATCACCTGTAACAGCAGAGCAGCGGGAGCCCTGGATCTGTGGAAAGAGCAGGTCAGGGAGGACTGAAGAGGAGTCCCACCACTGGTAAGGAAACACCGACCAGAGCCATATTCTCTGTCCTGGGGCCAGGCAGAGACCTGCATTACCCCACCCAGATCCACCCAGCCTCCAGCTTGGGACCTAGAGGCTATCTCATCAAACTCAGAGAGACAGACACCCTCCCGCATGCTGGAACAGGCACAGACACATCAGATCTGAGTGGGAGACTTGACAACTGCCACAGCAAACCAGGTGAGTCCAGATCTGTTCCACCCTTCTCCCACAGTAGTGTGTGGGGCATCTGACCCATGCTAAGAGCAACCTAAACTTTCAAAACGTGATCGAAACACCTTCTCTTCTCTCCAGCTTTGTGTGGGAGTTCCAGTTTTTCCATATCCTTGCCAAAATTTAGTGTGATCAGAGTTTTACATTTTAGGAATCCTAGTGTAGTAGTATCTTATTGTGATCTTAATTTGTATTTCCCTAACAAATGATGATGTTGAGCAAGTTTTTATTATGCATTTTCTGAAGTGTCTGTTCAAAAAATTTGTCTGTTATTTAATTATGTTGTCTCATTATTGGTTGCAGCAGTTATTTATGTAGTCTAGATAAAAGTTCTTTGTCAGATTTGTGTTGTACAAATATATTTCCCAGTCTGTGCCATTTTTAAAATTATTGTGATGGTATCATTTGAAGTAAAATAGCTTTAAATTTTGAAGATGTCCGATTTATTACCTTATTTTATACTTGTTATTTTTGCTATTTATGACAGTGCCCCCAAAACCTACAGCTCCTGTGGTTATCACCTGTGTTTTCTTTAAGTAGTATCACAGAATTAGCTCATGCATTTAGGTTTATAACCCAGTTTGAGTTAATGTTTTCTACAGTGTGAGATAAGGGTTTAGGTTAATTGTTATGAATATAGATGCTCAATTGTCCTGGCTTAATTGTTGAAAGCTTATCTTTTACCTGTTGAGTAGTTTTGACATTTTTGCCAATAACAAAATTACTGTATATGTATTGGTTAACTTATGGATTCTCTAATATTATTAAAATATCTTTCAGAAATAAAGATGAAATAAAACTTTTCTAGGAAAAGTAACACTGAAGGAATGTATCAGCAGCTGACCAGCATAACAAGAAATGTTAAGACAGCTCCTTCAGGCAGAATGATAATGTTACCGGATAAAAATACAGATCTATACAAAGATAAGAAGAAAAGCTGTAATAATAAGTATGTTGGTAAATATTAAAAATTTAAATCATACCTTTAAACATTTTTAAATGGTAATAAACTGCCAGGCATGAGTCACCATGCCTGTAATCCCAACACTTTGGGAAGCAGAGGTGAGGGGACTGACTGAGCTCTAGGGTTCGAGAACAGCCTGGGCAACTTGGTAAGACCTCGTCTCTACAGTAAATTAAAAAATTACCCAGGCATGGAGGTGCATGCCTGTAATTTCAGCTACTCAGAAGGCTAGGGTGGAGGGATCACCTGAGCCCGGCAGGTTGAGGCTGTGGTACCCATGATTGTGCCACTGCACTACAGCCTTCATGACAAAGTGATACTCTGACCCAACAAAAACAACAACAAAAAGGTAATAAACTATTCAAAATCTAAAAAAATATTGTGGAGTTTATGACATGATGTCAAATTTATGACACTATTAACACAAAGGCTAAAAGAGGAGAAACTGAAGTAAACAATGATACGTTTTTTATGTTATATGTAAGGTGCTATAGTATTACATAACAGTAGATGGTAATATGTTTAAAAATACAATATAATTCCTAAAGTAGTCACTAAAAAAACAGGTATAGCAAATAAGTATAAAAAAGAGATAACATAAAATTATTAAAAAGTACACAGTACATTCAAAAGAAAGCAAGGAAGAAAAATCAAAGAAAATATGGGGGCAAATGTAAAATAAATTGCAAGATGGATGACAAACTAAACATATCAATAGTCACATTAAATACAATGGTTTAAAAACGCGAAAAAATGGCAGAGAGTACCAAATTGTACAACAAAGAAAGCCCCAGCAATATGTAATAAATTGAGTACAATTCCAATCAAAACTACAGCAGGTATATTTTTCTTTCTTTTTTGTAAAATTGACAAACTGTTCCAAAATATCTATGAGAATGCAAAGTACTTAAAATAGATAAGGCAATTTTTAAAAACAACAGGAGTCAGAGGGTTCTTGAAGTACCTGGCATCGAAACTTGTAGAGATACAAGTGTCACAGCAGCATGGTGTTGGTGTATGCCAGGTGATGCCTGTGCAGTTTTGACTGTAGGTCTGACTGGACCCATTGCTGAAGCTCTCGTTTCTGAATATCCAGCTGACATCACGTGCACTGCCAGGTCTCCCCACTCCACTGTGGGAGGGTGGACCCTTTCCAGCCCTGGGTCCCTCATCATCATCCTGCCTGCCCCTTTGCTGGCTCTCCCCAGCCCTGGGCGTTCCCTTCCACACAGCTGGCCCACACTGCTTGAGTGTGTCCTCTTTGGAGCTCTGGTTGTGTCTTTCTGTGGCACTCTCTGCCATCCGTCACTCCATTCTCTCTGTTCCAGCTGCTCCAGCCTCCCTTCGCTCAAGGCAGGGAAGTCATGGGGATCCATTCACCTGTCCCTGAACTTTTGCTTAGGGTCTCTCTCCAGGCCATAAGCTGGCAGTAATGATTCCACAGAGGGCTCAACTCATGTGTCTCATTCTCTCAAGGATCATTGCATTGACGGTTATGCCATACATTTTCAAAGTCTGAAAAACATATATTTATATGTTTTCTATACTCTAATAAATATGTTGGCTGTTTAAGGCAGAAGGGTAAATCTGGTCCCCTGTGATTCTGTCCCAAACAGGTGGAAGAATTCCTAGACCGATATCTTCCATAAGACAGAGGAACAAAATAGCAGATAGGAGGGATGAACAAATCTAAAAATCTGATGTACAACATGAGGACTATTGTTGATAATTGTTTATTGGATTCAGAATTTTTGCTAAATGACTAGGTGACAGCCTCTCTCGACACCGGAGAATGAACTATTCTATGAAGTATTCGTATCTCACAGCATCACGTTGTACACCTTAAATATAATAGTTTTGTTTTAAAGGAAATATGAAAATGCTGAGAAAAACAGTAAGTTCAGAAAGAACCAGAATAATAATTTCTTTCCTAATCAGACTGTTCTCAGATTTCCACTAAATTTCAGCAGATGCAATGAGCTCTCAGATATAATATGTAAATAACTTTCTAGATAGCTCTATGCCTGATATGATTAAAATGAGGTTTATAGGACCACTGGATGAATTTCAGAGAGTCTGTAAACCTGAAATTAAACACGACAGTTTGCATATTTAGTCTTAAATGCAAGTTTCCATGTTGGAAACTTCAAAGGCTTTTAAAAAATTTGAATCTTGTATAACAACATTAAACACCAGTATTCTATATGTTTATTTCTCTGGCTTTGCATGGATTCTGCTCCAACCATGTGTTAACTCATGATTCTGGGATACATCTTCATATACACTGATAATTTCTAACCCTTCTTTTCTCAGTGTGGGTTTATGTAGAGTTTCCCTTCTGAACCACACATGCAAAATTTCAAAAGGGCAAACAATCATAAAAATATCATTTCTTAGAGGTTTGAAACTTCTGTCTTATTCTCAAATAATGGATGAAGCATGTTGGACTCTTGTCATTATTAGTGCAAATATTGTCTCATGCCTGCAGGAGCAGAGCTTATTCATTAGCCCAGAAAAATGTGCCACAAACAGACATTTAAGTGAGAATTCCATGGGCTGGAAAAAAAAAGAATTTTTAATAAGTACAATATCTGTGTCATTATAGTGCATCTGCTGGGAGAGGGCACATCCTGATCATCTGTGGCAGCCTCCTCTGGAATTATCTTTTGGATGATTTTATATAAAAGACAGTTTCTGATAAATCTGGTTCAACAATTAATATGCAGTGTAAGTTGTGATTAGAGGGTTGAATTGGAAGTAATGAAGGTTTAAAAATAGAAAACAGATGTAATATTTTACATGACGTTTTCTTGATATTGTATTTATTTCCCTCTTTCAGTAATTAGTAAAATGTTTTCAGTTTTTTAAAACAGCTTATTACTGTGAACACAATAAACCCATATGTGTAAAAAACAAATAAAAAATGGGAGAAACAGATGACACATACTTCGGGGTATGTGGATAAGGAAAAATAGTGTAAAAAAATAGACTGCCACAAAAATATTGGGCCAAGATAGAAATGATGAAAATAATTCAAACAAAAACAACCCATATTCTAGTAGTTCTGTGAAGCCAGTTTTCTTCCACTGTGCATAAATAATTTATGTTATGGAGAGGAAGATTCAGAAAATTAGATTTGTGAGAATTTAAAAAAATTCTACAATTTAAAAAGTGAAAAGATTCAACAATTTCCTCATCCACTTTATCTAGTACATCTCATGGAGTTCTCTGCCAAGTGAATGACAAAAAATTCAGTCAGCAAAGACAGTGCTTTTGGAAGCTCTTAAAACTCTTGAATGTTGAAGTTATCTTTTTTCTTCCCCTCAATACAAGCATGCCTGGCTGCAGAGTCGTCAGACCTGCGCCACATAGATGTCTTTGCGGTCACAGACGTCCCCAAGCTCCTGTGTTGTAATGAGACTCGACACAGCTTACATGTTCAAGAATTCTCTGGAACCCTTGCTTGAACAATGTCTCTTTAAAAAAACTTTTACTTTATTTTAGGTTTAAAGGGTACATGTGTAGGTTTGTTACGTGAGTATATAGTGTGCAAGTTTGGCACATGAGTATACAGTGTGATGATGAGGTTTGGACTTCTACTGAGCCTGTCACCCAATGGTGAGTGTACAAAATTATTGATACGCTTTAAAAAAAAGTGACAAAATAAACATATTATGAAAACGTCAATTTTCATTATTTTATTTTAATTTTTGGTTTAATCTGTGAGTTTTGGCTCTAGCAAGTGAGATTTTGCTTCAATCCAATTATAACTCTAAAAACAAATGAATTGTAATTACCTTTTTATTGACACATTAAAAGGAAATAAATAGTATAGTCAGTAGTTACATTCTTTTCTAAAGGTGTTGCTGCTACCCAGGGAGTAGATAAGACAGGAAGATAAGCTGGGCAGAAGGATGCTATTCATACACGAAGAGAAGCAAAAGTGTTCTTAATCCAAACTGACCAAAAAAAAAGTGCAGATTGCTTGATCAAAACACCTTGTGGGAGGGGTAAAATGCTTCTTTAGATGCTGCTATCATTGCTTCTCACTTTCCATTATAACATACTGAGTCAACTAAGACCACTGCCCAGGGCTGCTCTTGCACACATGGTTCCCTGGTATGGCTGGACTTAACATTTTTGGAGTTGCTGCGATCAATTCATCTCAGTGTGCTGGAGTGGTCTCACACTAAAGGGAGAAACTCAGGAATGCAGGGGGAGGATGCATGGCAGGTGCATGGACCTGCAGATGTTGACAGGATCTGGGGAGACAGTGGGTCAGGGATGACTCGGGACTCCAAGGGAGACCCTTGGAGGGTGCATGGATGAGGGTGATGAGACAGGAATTCCATGGCCAGGATCTAAGGAGATGCAACGCAGCCCAGCAGTCCCCATTGTGCCTGTGGGGACTGCCGTTCCGTGCATTGTTACCATTGCATCTGAGGAAGAGGCTCTTAACCAGGTTGCAGGCAGGAACGGGGAATGAAAGGATGCTGAAAATGTCCTGTGAATCCAATCTGACAGTGGCAGAGTCAGGAGAAGTTCTGATTTGATGACCTACTCTCTGTGCTCCCACACTGAGGTCAGCTGTCACAGGCAGATAACGGAAAGAGCTCCAAGGCACCCCTTCTTCATGGAGAATTAGGGTTCTGTGACGTGTGGATATGAATAGCAAGGTGAAAAAAACAAAGATTTCAGTAAGCCAAGTGAGCCTTCAAGACACGGGCCTTCACCTCCAGCTTGCTCAGATTCATCTTCGTTGTGCTGACTGCTCCCTCAGACCCCTTCCTGCTCCTCCTTGAAATCTCTCTCTGCTTCTCTCTCAGACCTCTCTGTGCTCCTCTCTTACCCCTCTGTGTTTCTCCTTCCGACCTCTCCTTGCTCATCCATTCAACCTCCTCATGTTTATCCCTCTGTCTCCTTTGTGCTCCTCCTTCAGACCACTCCATGTTCTTCCCATAAACCCCTCTGAGCTCCTTCCTCAGACCCTTCCATGCTCCTCCTTCAGACCCCTTTGTGCTCCTCCATCAGATCCCTTCCTTCTCCTCCCTCAGACCTCTTCATGCTCTTCCTTTAGACTCTCTGTGCTTCTCCCTGAGACCCTTCCAGCTCCTCCGCCAGACCTCTCTGCTTCTCACTTAAATCTCTCTGTACTCCTTCCTTAGATCCCTCTGTGCCCTTCCCTCAGACCCCTCCCGGCTCTTTCCTCCAAATCTTTTGTGTTCTTCCCTGAGATCCCTCCATTCTCTTCCTTCAAACCTCTGTGCTCCTCCCTCAGACCTCTCCATGCTCCTTCCTCAAACCCTTCAGTCTCCCTCTCTCAGACATCTCTGTGCTTCTCCTTCAGACCCCTTTGTGCTCCTCCCTTACCTTTTGGTGCTCCTCTCTCAGACTCCTCTGTGCACCTCCGTCATACACCTCAGTGCTCCCCAGCCCAGGCTGCAAGTCAGGAAGCAACTGAGACCACGTGGCACTTCCAGTTTGCCCATAGGTCCTCACAGAATCATCAGATGTGGTCAGTTGTGATAGCCCCAGTATTTTCTGATAGAAAATTCCCTCCTGTGTCTGCTACCTGGAGGGAGTGTAAAAGGCATAGGATAAAAAGGGGTTAGCAGCAAAATTACTCAGGCCACTGTCGTGTGGTCCAGCAAGACTTTTGCAGTCGGGGTATGGACCGAGATTGCAGCCCTACTTGTGTGGTGTGTGACCTGACCAGAGCTGAGGTGATATAATGTCTTAGGGCTAAATGGTAAAGTTGTCCAAATATGTTTTTCCTTTAAAACTTGATGTTTGTTTAAAATGAAATCGGGGCTAGTATTTCCGATGCTCTGATTTTGGGTATATATACAGTATATATGGAAGAAGCATAAAATGTGGTTTTCATGAAAATCCTGATTTAGTTTGAAAGTTAATCTTGTTCAATTCATTTCAAAATGTATGTGTTAAGAATCTATTAGGGGCAAGGTGCTGAGGGGCCACAGGAGAATGGAATCACACATGGTCTCTGTCCTTGTCTACTTAAACACTTTGAAGGAAGTAAAATGATGAAAAGATTTTAAATTTATGATACATTATTCGAGAGTGTTCTTATTTTCAGTAGTTCAGCTCATATTAATTTCATTACCAACTATCTTTTAACATATACAATGAAGGCAAGCCAATAAAAAGTTGATGAAATAATGTTACATTGGTCTGAAGGAGGAGCACAAAGGTGATATATTATTGAGAACATTAAAAAAAACAAACTCAGTGTAGCCTAGGCGTGCAGTGTTTATAAAGTCCACAGTAGTGTACAGTGATGTCCTAAGCTTTCACACTCACCATCACTCAGTGACTTGCTGGAGCAACTTCCAGTCCTGCAAGCTTCATTCACGGTAAGTGTCCTATACAGGAGCACCATTTCAATAAATCTTTTACATCATATTATTACTGTACCTTTTCTGAGTTTAGATATGTTTAAATGCATAAATACCATTGTGTTACAACTGTCTACTGTAACTCAGTACATTAGTACACTGTACAGGCTTGTAGATTAGGAGCAAGAGGCTGAACTACGTAGCTGAGGTGAGGAGCAGGCTATGTCATCTAGGTTTGTCTAAGTACATGCTGTAATGTGTGCACCATGATGAAATTGCCTAACAACACATCTCTGAGGATCTATCTTCATCATCTGATGCATGAGTGTACATCCATGATTTAGCATCAAATATTCTCAAACTATAATATTGGCCTATTGCCGAATTCAAAACAGTCAAAGACATAATTATAGAACAACTTTCATTTTATCATAGATAGCTAGTGAATCTTGCTTATGATTAATCAGGAAAAAAATGTTGTTTTGGAGCAATATCAAAAGACAAAGAAAATGGCAACAGTGAGAATAAATGAAAGTACAGGTATCTACAAATAATTCACATCATTTTAAATCATATTAAAGTGTACGTCAACTCTACAAAATATGATCTCGAATGAAAATGTTTTAAAGAATATTTTAAGAATTTGAAAAATCAGAAAATGCTAAAAATAATATTTAAAAAGATACTATAAGAAAACATCAGTAGATTGCACACAGCCAAGAAAAGAATAAGTGAGTTTGACTGTAGGTAAGAAGAAACCCCCCAAACAGAAGTGCAAATAAAAAACAAAAACCTAGAACGGGACATTTACATACTCTGAGACAAAGGGTACAAAGGCACATTGTTGGACTACAAAGAGGAGATGAAAAATAGATCTGAAGAAATATTTAAAGCAACAATAGCTTAGAATTTTCAAAATCAATAACAGACACAAAACCACAGATCCAGGTGGGTCAGAGGAGACTGATCAGAATTAAAAACCACAGAAAGCCGGAGAAAAACTAAATCATAAAAATTGCCTATAGGGAAACAAAGATCAGAATTATAGCCAACTTTTTGTTAGGAACTTAAGAAAAAGAAGAAAATTGAGTGCAATATTTAATGTGCTGAAAGAAATATAACATCAACCTAGAATTCTGTATCCAACAGAAATATCCTTCAGAGTTGAATGAGAGGAAAGAACTTGTTAGACAGATGCTTGGGTAATACGCCACTAGCAAAATTTCCTCAAGCAGAAGGAAAATTATATAGGTCAGAAATTTGTATCTGCATAAAAAAAAGAGTGTTGAAGAACTAATAAATGAAGGCAAAATAAAATATTATATCTTTTTTTTTTTTGAGTTGGAGTCTCACTCTGTCGCCCAGACTGGAGTGCAGTGGCCGCTCCCGGCCACCGCAGCCTCGACCTGCTGGGCTCCGGCGATCCTTCCACTTCAGCCTTCCGAGTAACCAGAATTACAGGCACGCGCTACCACGCCCGGCTGATTTTTTGATTTATTGTAGAGATGAGGTCTCGCTGCCCAGGCGGGTCTCGAACCAGCGATATCTTTCTTATTCTTAATTGATTGAAATGTTGCTTATGTAAAGCAGTAAAATTAACAATCCATTGAGTGATTACAGCTTATGCATAAGTAAAACAAAAACAGTCATGTCACAAGAAACGACAGGGAGGAAAGGTAAGTACTCTGACATAAAGTACCCATGCTACATGGGGAGCAGTGTTATTTAAAGGCATGATTAAATTAGTTAAAAATCTAAAAGGCATTAAATGAAAATGGAGGAAATATTTAATGTGTTGAAAGAAAAAGAGTAAAGGTCTAACATTTCTACCATAAGCATCTACATTAGGAATCCTGATGAAGAGGAATAGGCCCAAGCCAAGCAGAAAAAAGTAAATAATAAAAATTAGAACAGACATCAAAGAAACTAGAAACAAAAGTACAGTAGAGACAATCACTTGAAACAAAAGATAAAAGTTCATTCATTGACAAGATCTATTAGGCTAACCTAGAAAAATGCATTGGAGGGAAGAGCAAACAAATTGCCAATAAGAGACATTAAAATATCAGGGAATAAGTGGACATTGAAATCATAACAAATAATATGAGCCACTATATGCCCCAAAATTTGAGAACTAAGATGGAATGGACAAATTCTTTAAAGAAAAAACCTACCAACTACCAAAATTCACATTGGGACAAACAGATAACCGAATAGCATTGTAATTATTGTAAAATTGAATCAAAAGCATTTTATAAAAAAATAAAGTACCAGGCCATGATAGTTTTACTGATAAATTCTACCAAACATATAAGGAAGAATGACATTAATTCTCCATTTTTTCCCCAGAACATAATAGCAGAAGAAACAATTCCCTTTCTATTCTATGAGGCCCTGAAATATCAAAACCAGATAAATACATTAAAAGGGAAAACTATAGAACTATATCTGTCATAAACACATATGCAAATGTCTTCTACCTCTATCAAGTGGAAGTCAACACCACATAAAGATTTATAAACCTTTTGCATTTCTGATTGTGTTTATTTGGGCTGCTGCTTTCTTTTTCTTGGTCAGTCTAGCTAGGGGTCCAGTAATCTTGTTTTTCCTTTCAAAGAACCAGTTTTTTGTTTCGTTGATTTTTGTTTGTTTTCTATTTGGGCTTTTATTTTGGTGACCTGGATTCTTCTGCTGAAGTTAGGGTTTTGGAGGTCTTGCTTTTCCAGCTTCCTTAGGAGATTTGTTAGGCTGTTAACTTGTGATCTTTCCATTTTCTTCATGTGTGTTCATAGGAATGAATTCCCCTCTTAGTACTGATTTCATGGCATCCCAGAGGTTTTGGTAAAATGTTTATATGGTTTCATTTGTTTCCAGGTATCTTTTAATCTCTGTTTTGATTTCCATGTTGACCCAGGCGTTGTTTAGCATCATGCTATTTGGTGTCCATGTCTTTGTGAGTTTTAAAGGAACTTTGTTGGTGTTGTTATTTATTTTTATTCTACTGTGATCTGAAAAGATGTGTGACAAAATTTCAATCTTATGGAATTTGTTTATGCTTGATTTATGGCTAAGGATGTGGTCGATCTTAGAGCATGTTCCATGTGGTGATGAGTAGAATGTATATTCTGTGGTTGTTGGGTGGAGTGTTCTCTAAATAGTAATTAAGTTCATTTGGTCAAGTGTCATGCTGATCAAGTCACAACTGACCCTGAAGAAATACAAAAGATTATCAGAGACTACTATGTACATTGTATGGAAACAAACTTGAAAGCCTAAAGGAAATGGAAGACTTTCTTACATCACACAACCTTCCCAGGGTGAAACAAGAAGAAATTGAGACCCTAAATAGACCAAGAACAATCCAGGAAATTGACTATGTCATAAGAAAACTACCTTAAAGAAAAGCACTGGACCAGATGGCTTTCTAACAGAATTCTACAAAACATAAAAGACAGAAAAGATACCAATCCTACTGAAAGTACTCTAGGCAATTGAGAAAGATAAACTCTCCCTGAATAATTTTATGAAGCTAACATCACATTGATACTCAACCAGATAAAGCTCCAACAAAATGAGAACTACAGACCAATATCCTTGATGAACATAGATGCTAAAATTCTCAACAAGATCCTAGCAAATCGGATCCAACAACACATCTCAAAAATCATCCACCACAGCCAAGTAGGCTTCATCCCCAAGATGCAGGGCTGGTTCAACATTCCCAAGACCATAAACATAATTAAATATACCAACAGATGTAAAAACAAAAACCACATGATGATATCATTAAACACAGAAAAAGTTTTTGATAAAATCTAGCACCGCTTCTTTATAAAAACCCTTGACCATCTAGGCATTGGTGGAACATAACTCAAAATAGTTAAAAGCCACCCACAAGAAACCCATCCTAAACAAACAGAAATTGGAACCATCTCCTCTGAAAACTGGAACAAGGCAAGGATGCCTGGGGGTGGGGTGGGAAGGTGGGATTGACAGTAGTGGGAATCTGCTGGGGGATGGGGGGAGCACACCTCATCAACAAGGGTACCTGCATAATGAATATTTGTATACCTAATCCTGAATCGTAATCCATTTCAAGATAAAAAAATAAATAAAAGCAAAGATTTACAAACCATGACCAAGCATGATTTATTTCAGGTATGTAAAACTGGTTCAACGTTGGGTAATCAATCAGTGTAAAGCACAACATCAACAAGCAAGAAAATAATGGATTGGAAGAATCAACATTGTTAAGATGTTCAGTCTTCCCAAGGCAATCTACAGATTTAACGCAATAACCATTAAATTATCAGCAGCATTCTTCTCAGACCTGGAAACAACAATATAGGAATTCATATGGAAAAATAAATGACCAAGAATAGTCAAAACAATCCTCAGAAAACAAAAAACAAAAAAAACAAGGCAGGAGGTATCACACTCCCAGACTTTAAACTTTATTATAAAGTTACAATAATCAAAACAGTCTGATATTAGTACAAGAACAGGTATATAGACCAATGGAACAGAATTGAGATTCCAGAAGCAAAACTTCAATTTCTCAACCGACTCATCTTCAACAAAGCCTTCACCGCCAACCACTGGGGAGAGGAGAACCTATTCAGTAAATGGTGCTGGGTAAACTGGTTGACCACATGCAGAAGATTAAAACAGGACCCCCTACCTATCCCCATACACAAAAATTAGCTCTAAATGGATCAGAGACCTAAACATAAAACTGTAAACTATAAGAACCTTGGAAAATGCAGGAGACACTCTTATGGAAATTGGAACTGGCAACCAATTCCTGATCAAAACCCTAAGGACCCATGCCGTAAGAGATAAGATAGACAAATGGGACCTCATCAAACTGACAAGCTTCTGCAAAGCCAAAGAAACTATCAAGAAAGAGGGAGACAATCTATAGACTGGGAAAAAGTATTTGCCAACTCCATGTCTGACAAAGGCCTAACACCTAGGAACTACAAGGAACTCAAACATGCTGAAAAGAAAAAAAATAAACAGCCCCATTACAATGTGGGCAAAAGATATGCATAGACAGTTCTCAAAAGAATACATACGAGCAGCCAATAGATACATAAAAAAATGTTCAGCCTCACTAGTCATCAAAGAGATGCAAATTAAAACTATACTGAGATACCACCTAACTCCAGTCAGAATAGCCATCATCAATAACTCAAAAAATAACAGATGCTGGAGAAGATGAGGCGAAAAGGGAACACTTCTACCCTGTTGGTGAGAATGTAAACTAGTACAGCCTCTGTGGAAACAGTGCGGTGATTCCTAAAAGTTCTAAAAATTGGCCTTTCATATGACCCTGCTATCCCCCTACTGGGAATATACCTGGAAGAATTCAAATCACTCTATAAAAAAGATACCTACACACATATGTTTATCACAGCATTGTTCACAATAGCAGCCGCATGGAACCAACTGTGCTGCCCATCAAAAGAGGACTGGATAAAAAAATGTGGTACATATAAACAATGGAATATTACGCAGCCATAAAGAAGAACAAAATAATGAACTTTGCAGCAACCTGGATGGAATTAGAGTCTATAATACTGAGTGATCTTTCACAGAAACAAAGAATTGAGTGTCACATGTTCTCACTCATAAGTGTACCTTGAACATCTTCTGTAATACTATAAGAAAAGGATTGACCATAGTGGGAAACTGTGGAGGGGTGGGGGGCAGGGAGGTGGGATTGACAGTAGTGGAAATGTGCCGCGGGAAGGGGGCACACCTCATCAACAAGGACACCTGCACAATGAATATTTGTATACCTAACCCTGAATTGTACCCCACAACTTTAAAATAAAAAAATTTAAAAGTATAAAAAAAGAAAAAAGGAAAAGAAGAAACATGATCGTATTAATTGATGCAGAAAGAGCATTGACAAAATCATTATTCATGATTAAAAAACTCTCAGAGCACTAGGAAAAGATAGGAACTTTTCTCGTTTTAAAAAAGATATATACAAAAAACTTGCAGCTAACATCATATTAAATGGTAAAAGACTGAACACATTCCTCCTAAGAATGAGAAACAGGAAAGAATATTTTCTCTCACTATTCCTATCCAAAATTGTTCTGGAATTTCTACCTAGAATTGGATAAGAAAAAAGAATATGTGTGTGTGCATTTGTGCACGTATGCGTGTGTGTGTGTGTGTGTGTGTGTGTGTGTGTGTGTGTGTGTATCAGAAATAAAGCGCCTACATTCATGGATTAAATGATTTTCTATGTAGAAAACCCTAAAGAGTCATCATTATCATCATCATCAACAACAACAACAACAAAAAACAACTGCTGAAACTAATAAGTGAGCATGGCAAGCCAATTCCTTTTCAATATTCAAGCAAAGAACAACTGGAATTTGAAATTACAAAAAGATACCATTTACAATAGCATCAAAAAAGAGAAATACTTATGCATAAATTTAACAAAGTCTGTACGAGAAAAACTACAATGCACTAAAGTAAAAACCAACAAAAATCTAATTAAGCGAAGAGACATTCTGTGTTCATTGATTGGAAGACTCATCTCTAATAAGTGACGCTGGAAAAACCAGATATCCCTATGCAGACACGTGAAACTAGATCACCATTTTTTTTTTACTATAAACAAAAATCAACTCAATGTTGATTAAAGTTTTAAATGAAACTACTATGAAATAGTATGAAGCTATAAAGAAGAACACAATCATGGTCTTTGCAGCAACTTGGGTGCAGATGGAGACCATCATATTAAGTGAACTATCACAGAAACAAAGAACTGAATAGTGCATATTCTCAATCATAAGTGGGCCCTGATCACTAGTTACATTAGCACAAGGGCAGAATTGGCAGCCAATTGACACTGCTAGGGTAGAAAGGGAGGGAAGAGAGCAGGGAACATGTGACAACACGATGAGTATCTGGTCCACTGCCAGGGGGAGTGAGGGCCAGCCAGGAGCCCAAACTTCACCTGCATGCAGGCTCCTTATGTAGCAAATCCTCAATTGTACCCCACAACTCTATAATAAGCACATATATTTTTAAAAAGAAATCTCATCACAAAGAAAATCCAGGATTGGATGGTTCACTTTTGAATTCTACTAAACATATAATAAAGAACTAATACCAATTCTCGGTACAAAAAAAAAAAGAAAGCAAAGAATTCTTCCAACCTACTTATGTAGCAAATCTTCACTTGTACCCCATAATTCTAGATAAAATAAAATTTAAAAAGAAGATAAATGAAACTACTGAAACAAAATATTGAGGAAATGGTACAGGGCAAAGACCTGGGCAAAGATTTTTTGGACAAGACATCAAAAGCACAGACAACAAAAACAAAAACAGACAAGCAGGATGACATCAAGCTAAAAAGATTCTGCACAGCAAAGGAAACAATCAAGAAAGTGAAAAGACAACTTACAGAATGGGAGAAAATACTTGCAAACTACCCATCTGACAAGGATTAATAACCCAAATATATAAGGTACTCTAACAACTCAAACATTAAAAACAACAACAACAAATAATAATAATCTGGTTTAAAAATCAGCAAAGGACCTAAATAGGTCCTTTCTCAGAAGAATACATACAAATGGCCAGCATGAAAAAAATGCTCAAAATCACTAATCAGGGAAATGGAAATCAAAACTAAAATGAGATATCATCTCACCGTAGTTGGAATGGGTGTTATTTAAAAAAACCCCAAAATGCCAAAATATAAAAAATGTTGGCAAGGATGCAGAGATGGGAATATTCATATACCATGGGCTATGGAAAACAGCATGGAAGTTCCTTAAATTTTTTTAAAATAGAATTACCATAGGATCCAGCAATCTCATTGTTGCATATATACACAAAAAAATGAAATCGGTATATTGAAGAGCTATCTGCACTGTCATGTTTATTGCAAAACTAATCACAATAACTAAGTTATGGAATCCACCTAAATGTTCATCAGTGGATGAATGGATAAAGAAAATGTGATCTATATATACAATGGAATATTACTTAGCCGTGAAAAGAATAAAATCGTGTTACTTGCAGCAACATGAATGGAATTGGAGGTCATTATGTGAAGTGAAATAAGCCAGGCACAGAAAGACAAATATCACAAGTTTTCACTCATATGTGGGAGTTGAAAATGAGGATCTCATAGAAGTGGAGAGTAGGATAGCAGTGACTTGGGAGTGGGAAAGGAAGGGGGTTGAAGAGAAACTGGTTAAGGGGTACAAAAATACAGTTAGATAAAAAGAATAAGTTCTAGTATTCGATATTTCAGTAGAAAAATTATCTAGCAATATTTTGTGGTATATTTCAAAATAGCAAGAAGAATTTTAGTGTTTTCAACACAACATAGAGAAAAGTTTGAGGTGATGAATAACTTAATTATCATGATTTGATAATTATACACTGTATGTAGGTATCAAATTATCACATGTACCCACAAATATGTGCAACTATTATCCATCTTATCTATCAATCTTTTAAAAAAAATGTAAAGATGACAATGATATCCAATTTGATCTATAGATCCAATGAGATCAAAATCAAAATCCCAGTAAACTACTTTGTCAATATTAACAAAATAATTATAAAATGTATATGAAAAGGCAAAAATCTTAGAATAGTCAACACAATGCTAAATAGAAAGAATGGAAAACTACCGTTACTTATTTCAAGACTTACTACAAAGCTCCACTAATCAAGACAGTGTGGTACTACTGAATGTATAAAATCTGACCAAAAGAATATAATAAAAAACCCAGAAGCAAACCCATACAAATATAGGAAACAGATTTTTGACAAAGTTGCAAAGGCAATTCAAGAGAGTTAGGACAGTTTAGCAAATCATGCTGGAACAATGGACATCCATATGCAAAAACAAAGCAAAACAAAAAAACCTGCACACCAACTACAACTTACACAAAACTTAACTCAAAATGGAACGTGGATCAAGACATAAAATACAACATTATAAAACTTCTTCAAGAAAACATGTAGACCATCTACACGATTTTGTTTGGTGATGAGTTTGTAGATATAACACCAAAAAAGAAAAATGATGCATAAAAGAAAAATTGGTAAGTTGGAATATGTTGAAATTAAAAGACTTTGGTTTATAACAGAGAAAAGAAAATCCAAAGAAATTGGAAAACAATTGCAAAGACCTATCTGATAAAAGACATAGCTGGGCTCGGTGGCTCAGCCTGTAATCCCGCGCCTTTGGGAGGCTGAGGTGAGTGGATTGCCTGAGCCTGCGGGTTCGAGACCCGCCTGGGCAGTGAGACCTCATCTCTACAATAAATCAAAAAAATCAGCCGGGTGTGGTAGCACATGCCTGTAATTCCGGCTACTTGGAAGGCTGAGGCGGAAGGATCGCCGGAGCCCAGCAGGTCGAGGCTGCGGTGGCCGGAAGCGGCCACTGCACTCCAGTCTGGGCGACAGAGTGAGACTCCAACTCAAAAATAAATAAATAAATAAAATAAAAGACATATTCACAATTTTCAAAGAACACTTAAAACTCAGCAATAAGTAAAAAAAATCCATATTTAAAATGAGCAGACGGTATGAAGGGCAAAGAACACACATGTATGATAAAACCTAAGATGCTTAACATCATGTGTATTCGAGAAATAAAAATTACAACAACAATAGCATACCACTACACTCCCATTAGAATGGCTTAAATCCTATACATGGATAATACTAATTGCTGGGGAACATGCAGTACAACAGCAAATCTTATTTGTTGCTGGTACGAAGGCAAATGATACAGCTACTTGAAAACAGTGTGCAGTTTTTAACCAAGCTAAATAGTAGTTGTCCCTGTATGTATTTACCTGACTGATTTGAAATGTATGCCCATGCAAAAAACATGTTTACAAATAAATATTGTATAATTATTCTTAATAATACAAATTGGCACCAACTAAGATGCTGTCAATATAAACTAACTGTGATACATCTATATAATGGAGTGGCTAAAAGGAATGAGCTATCAAGCCATGGAAATACACTGATGTAGTAGCTTAAATGTATATTGCCAAGTGAAGGAGACAGTCTGAATGTATGTTTGATTTGTATGACATTTTGCAAAGGCTGAACTTGAAAGTAAAGAGATCAGTGGATTCTGAGGATTCAGAGGGAAGAGGAATTAAATGAGTTACGTATAATGAGATTTTTAGGCTGACTAAATATTCTGTATTAGACTGTAATTGTGAATTTACAATGCTATGAATTTGTTTAAACCCACAGAACTGTGAAGCATGAGAGCATTAATATATGCAAATTTAAAAAAATAATTCAGGAGTTTGTTTGGAGTTTTCTTTTTTTCTTTTTGAGTTGGAATCTCACTCACCAGACTGGAGTGTTTTGGCATGTTCCCAGTCACCGCAGCCTCGACCTGCTGGGCTCCGGTGATCCTTCCGCCTCAGCCTTCCAAGTAGCTGGAACTGCAGGCGCGCGCTACCACGTCCGGCTACTTTTTGACTTATTGTAGAGATGAGGTCTCCCCAAGTTGCCTGGGTAGGTCTCGAACCCACGGGCTCAGGCAATCCACTCATCTCAACCTTCCAAAGTGCTAGGATTACAGGTTGAGCCACCAGGTCCGGCTTGTTTGGAGTTTTCTAAGAAGAAATGCAGACTTTGACAAAAGAGTAAAAGTGTAATACAAATATATAAAACAACCTCACTTAAGGGAGTAGAGAAAAATGATGATGACTTAAATAACTTGAAATAAGTAGTTCTGGGAAACCAAAAATGAAAGAAAATGTACACAACACAATCTAGAGCATGCGGTTTTTTTCAGTGGTTTTACGGGTTAACCATTTTGAAACCAGAATACTGTAAACGTGGAAAGTCAATGGACAGCAGGTGCTGGGAGACAGGTTTCTTACTGCTGGAGTGGGAACTACAGGTAAGCTTGGAGAGGAGGCTAGAAAGGTACATGAGGTCATGGATTAGGGTTGAAGACCTCAGTGTGAACTCATGCTTGGCTTAATGTAGAGACAGATGAATGCATTTAGGCATTTATGTATACATATGTGTTATGTGTGGACATACATGTGCACAATTTCTTTGCTCTGTTAGCTGGGAAGGTCTCAAGTGAATGGCATCCCAGTAGCAAAGAGCATGTCTAGTACCCCGACCTAGGTTTTTATTACCTTTCTCCAACAAAGCATCTGGGACTCACTGGAGAAATAACTGATTCTAAATCTAGGCAGAAAATATGCAAGAACCTAAGAGAGTTCTATAAAAGAAAAAATTAAACAATCAAAAAACCAGAATGATGGGGCCATGTCAAAGGGACAATGAAGTAAATGAAAAGAGCTTTCATGATTTTTTATGGCTGCATAATATTCCATTGTGTAAATGAACCACATTTTAAAAATCCAGTCCTCTTTTGATGAACAGCATGGTTGGTTCCATGATCTTGCTGTTGTGAACAATGCTACGATAAACATGCATGTGCAGGTATCTTGTTTATAGAGTGATTTGAATTCTTCAGGGTATATTCCCAGTAGGGGGATTGTGAGGTCATATGGAAGGTCGATTTTTAGAGCTTTCAGGAATCACCACACTGATTTCCACAGAGGCTGTACTGTCAATATCTGTCTGGGGAAAAGGGACACACCTCATCAACAAGGGTAACTGCACAATGAATATTTATATACCTAACCCTTAGCTGTACCCCCACAACTTTACAATAAAAAATATATATTAAAAAAAAGAAAAAGAAAAGAGGTTTCAAAGGACCAAACTGTAAAAGTTTAAGTAACTAAACTAGTATTGGATTATAACCCATGGCATAAAATAAACATTTATGGTTCATATATAGATAAATGATTGAATAAGTGAACAAGGAGAAGAGACAAGTCCCCTAAATAGAAGAATTTGAAATAGTTTTTGTGGATATTCTGACCTCAATGAAAAGAAAATCTAACTCCCCACTTCTTAAACATGTGCAGCACATAATGACTTCCTTCCAAAGGGTACAGGATGGAAAGGTAGAAAAAAAAATAACATTGCATTAACAATTGTTATCTCAGCCAGGTGTAAACGGACCAAACTTTTACAGTTTGGTCCTTTGAAACCTCTTTTCTTTTTCTTTTTTTTAATATATATTTTTTATTGTAAAGTTGTGGGGGTACAGCTAAGGGTTAGGTATATAAATATTCATTGTGCAGTTACCCTTGTTGATGAGGTGTGTCCCTTTTCCCCAGACAGATATTGACAGTACAGCCTCTGTGGAAATCAGTGTGGTGATTCCTGAAAGCTCTAAAAGGTTATGTCAGCAGTAATAAGCTATGTTGACCCTTGATATTATGTGATCAGAATCGCACTTTTTACAGTTTTGATTTTCTTCCATAAAATCCATAGCCCCAGTTGAATAATGAGAAAAACACCAGACGAGTCCAAATAGAGAGACATTTAATAAAATGCCTGACTAGTACAGCTCAAAACTGCCAGTCATTTTTTAAAAGTCTGAGAAGCTTAAGGAAATATGACTAAATGTAATGTAATATCCTGGAGGGATCCTGGGACAGAAAGAGGACTTTAGGTAAAAACTAAGAGACTCTGAATAAAGTATGAACTATAGTTAATAAAAAGTATCAATATTGGTTCATTCACTATAACAAATATACCATTGTGATGTAAGATATCATAATACTAAATTTAAAAACAATTAAGTTTCTTTTTTTAAAAGGGGAAAAGCTTCATTTCTCTTTTTTCTTCATGTCTCTAAGAAGCAGATAAGTCTATGCTATATAAAATTGTCCCCATTCTAAAAAGAAGGAAAGCTTCCAGATTCTTTTTATGAAAGTGATGCAACTTAAGACCCCAAACTGACAAAGATTGCGTATCGTCACATCTACACTAAAAACCTTTAACTAAAAATCACATAAACACAATATTGGCAGATGGAATTCAGCTTCCTTTTGAGAGACCTAGTTGGGTTTGTCTCAGCAATATCAGTTTTTTTTGTTCTACTGAGCCACTTAGTGTACTACAAAGATGTTTCTGTTCTCAAATTATTTGTGTTTTCCCTAGAGCCAATCATTACTTCTACATTTCATTTATTTGGTTTTTACAAGTTTGCTGATTTACTTTTCATTTTCCAACCAATCAGGCAAAAGTCCATTAACAATTTAAAAAATATTAATTAGTGTCAAATTATTTATAACTTTTTATAGCTAAAGAATCATCACCATTCTGTAGGCATCCATTCTACTACTTATTCTTTTTGGAGTTTTATACTCAATTGCATGTGTAGCCACTAAATACATATCATATGAATACAATTATTTATTTAAACTTATAGTATTGAACATTTAGTTGCCCCCATGCATGCAGAAAAGACTCTTCAGGGTACTTCCTTCCAGTTGAACTGCCATTGCCTCAAAATGTAAGCAGAATTTTAATTTTATCTGTAGTGTCATATCTCTAATAGTGACTAAGAATCCTTGGGGAAAACTCTTTACTGGAATCAACCACCCTTGATAATGCTAGATTTTATGGATACAAAGATGAATCTGTTCTTCTACTGAGAAAACTCACAGGCCTATGAACTAAGTGCAGTTTGATTCTCATTATTCATGGTAGATATGTCACTAGCAATACTGAAATTGCAAATATAGAACCATTGCTCCTAGGGGATATAAAGGGTTAGGTTCCTGTGAGCCTCTGGTCAGAATTTTTTATCTGTCAATCAACATACAACCTTGTTTTATTTGTGTTTCTTGTTGAAGATGCCTTAGTTAATACCTACTGTTGATGAATTAACATTGAGCCCAGGGCCAACAGAACTGTGACTCATGCCTAAATGGAGCTGTTCCAACACGTTTTCTTCACAAGGCACATCACAGCTTCTTGTACTCAGGACATTAGACAGTACCCCAGCACTGTGCTTGGAGACCCCTTAAACCACAATGTCATTCATAAGAAACACAAAGTGTGGCACGAAATGGACCATGGAAAGGGCACTTGCTTGCAGTGTGAACTGAAATAAGAAGGCTGAGCGTTGCCTTGTTTGCTCTCAGCTGGGAATATGCAATTTGGGCAACAAAGTTTTTCAACTTTCTGTGCATGCATGTGAATGACTGCAAGTAAATAATATGAATAAATTTGCTGAGTAGGAGAGTTAGCAAATACTGAATCCATAAATAATGAGGGGTGACAGCATGTCTAAATCAACAACTACAACATAGTGCTTAATATATGTGTTCTCCTCTCTTTCCTCTATGCAAAACAAGTCACTCTTCATCTGTACCCAACCCTGCAATAAGTTCATGACTTCTAAAATGAGGCACAGAAAGTCCTCATCATCACTAGGCTGGTGGGAACTGCACTCTCTCCTTCTTGTTCTAGTGTCAGGAATCTCTGATACTCCCTTTATCTGCTCAGCTCATTCCTGTCTCAGGGATTTTTTTTTGTATCCATTTCCTCTGTCTGGAATACTTTCTCTTGGGTTTTCATGAAACTCACTGCATTCACATTATTCAGTTCTCTGCTCAAATTTTACCTTTTTAAGGAACACATTCCTGGTCACCCTATTAAATAGCTTCCAGCCTAAACAGTCCATCTTTTACTTGGATTGTGCTCAAATAGCTTATCACACATGAACATGTATGTGTTGATTCACTTATGTATGGTCTTTCTCCAACCCTAGATTGTAAGCTTAAGGACACAAGGAATCACCTCAGTATTACTCATGCCTCATTATTGTCTACCTATCCTGGAACAGTGCTATGTAAAGAAAAACTCAAGAAGTATTTGCTAGCTGAGTGGATATCAACAATGCAAGGCAATGGCAGAAAAAAGAGTGGTTAGACACTGCCTGAACTAGAAATGCACTACAGAGAAGGGCGGTTGACCCTGACCTTGAAGACCATATGAGAGTTTACTGGCTAGAATGACAGGGACCGCCACCTAGTGCCAGCAGCAAGGTGCACAGAAGCACAAAGAGGAAAATTTCACTGGAATCAGGAAAGGCTCCAATCGCAGCAAGGCAATGCAGAAACATAGAAACGAAAACATATGTCTGGGGCTAGAACATGAAAGAACTTTGAGGCCACATTACAGATTTCCAGTTTATGATTCAGCGGCTGTGGAACAACTAAAAGGTCTTAATCAAGGGGTTAATATTTATGCTTTTCTTGTTTATAAATAAATCTCTGGCATTAAATGTGAGGACTACTTTCCTCAGCTGAACTTGGAAAACAAAAGTCAACAACTGCTAAAAATTACTAAAAAAAAGAATTTGTTCTGTACAAATAGTAGAAAAATCCCATTATTGAAAGGGCAATTAGGGCAATTTCTTGTGTCTGAATGTTTACTTCATGTCAAAATCATTTTGTTAACACATAAATGTAAATGTATCGTGAAAAAATGTGGTTCTGGTAGCTGCAAAAGACACCAAATGGCAGTTTTGGGAAAGTGAAAAAAATAAGCTAATAGAAACAATAGTGTTCTACCTCTAGGAAGGGTACAGTGGACTGTGGTATGCCAGCACTCCTGCTGAAACAGCCAGGAATAAAAATGACACAATAGTCATGTCCATAAAGACACTGAAGGACTCTTTTTTCTTGGGTTAACTTACTGATTTTCTTCAGGCTCTGAGCCCTGGGCCAGGTTGTGGTGGAGAAACCCTTGAAGGGTAAAGAGAAGTCAGTGGAAAATTCTATGCCTGCAGTGGCATAATAAACTGGAACCCAAGGACTCCCAAGCTCACATCCAGCCCTCTCCCCAGGCATGTGTTGAGATCTGGAGCAACACAGGATGCTGGGGGCTGCTTAGAAATCTCCCAAAGACAGGCTAAAATATCTTACCAGTAAATGGTACATAGGAGATGAAGACATGCTAGAGGAAAGGGGTCTTCCTCAAACATATTGACAATACCCCCAAATAGTTTTCAGGTTTTGAAGTTTCATGGAATAGAAGGCTAAATAGCTGAGCTCAAACTTTCAAAGGGGAGAAGTGAATTTCTATGAGTCTTTAAATGCTGAGAAGAGAGAGAAGTGCCAGGATGTCAAAAGCCTGGGAGGGCCACATTTTGCAAGCAAAGAAAAGGCATGGGTATAATTAGTTTTACTAAAATTAAAATTCTTCATCAGCCCCGACAAATTTCCTATTAGATTTAAGTAAATAGTCCTTCTCTCTTGTTGCCTAATGGAGGAAAGGGCAAATCCTTCCTGGTCTAGATAGTCTAAACATTTAAAAAAATGCTGTGTATTAGAAAAATATTCTTTGAATGAGTTTCCCAGAAGACAAAATAGCAGAAAACAGGATTAGTATAATTGAAGAAAGGTCAATAGAAAATTTACAAATGGAAGAACAAACTTGTCTTTCTTTTTTTTTTTTGAAAGCAGGATTTATTGAGAGGACAGAAAAGCTCCCACAGTGGGAGGGGACCTGAGGGGGTTCCCCCTTTTCTTTGTAAATGATAGAAAAAACAGAAAAGAGGGTAACACATATGTAGGACATGCTTAACATATGTGTGATTGAAGTCCCAGAAGGAAAGAGTAATATTTAAGAGACAATAGTTAAGAATGTCAAAATATGGTTAAAGAAATTAACCCAACGATTGAAGATACTCAGCAAATCACAAGTGGGACTAATGAAATAAAACCATATACAGAATACTTTAAGCAAATTGCTGAAAACCAAAGACAGAAATAGAAAAATTTAAAAACAGAGCAGAAGTCCCCATTATTTTCAAGGATTAATAATAGTCAGCTATTTTTTCAATAGAATATTGAAGGCAGAATGATTGTGATGGAATAACATAGAAATCTAAAATCCCAGCAATGTTTGTTAGGTTTTCTTTTTTTCTTGGATTTTTTTCTAGAGTAAACGTTGTGCTTCTTTGGCCATTTTTATGTTTAGTAAGTTTTCATTCTATATTGGCCATTAAGTGTTATCCATTATAGAGACTTTGGATTCTGTTATATTTCTCTGAAGAATCTTGTTTCTTTCTTGTTCTTTTTTTTCCCTTCCTAACCTACTCCTTAAGCCTTGGCTCAGACCCCAATGGTCCCTCTGGCACCATCCCCAAGTTGGGAAGTCGCTTTTCGTAGGTAAGGGATACTATGACAAGAGCACTGTTGACGTACAACCCCTTGCCTTCCATCCACAAATGGGATTAGTCTAAGAGCTTGCCTGCAGCTTCCCCCCAAGCATTTGGGAAAGGGGAAAAATTAGACGATTTAGGGAAAGACTAGAGAATCGAGCCCTACAGAAATTCGACAAAGAAAGAGGTGAGGCGCTACTAGAACGCAGGCAAGAGGGTCGAGCCCGCGGGTTTACCGGCTCCTCCACACGGTGATGCGGCTCAGCGCTCCCCCCTGCAACGTATGATTGTCACAGAAAAGATAACCGTCGCCTGGTCCCACTTGGCCTTGCTGAGCCAGGCGACCACGATGCTGTGGGTCCAGAATGGTGATGACCCTTTCCCTTTGACGCATTTTCCGTACCACGCACTCCACACGAGATCCATCCTCCGGGGTGCCAGACTGGCCCGGCCCAGGATTCCCACCAGACAATGGGCTCAACACCAGGCCCTGTGCCACCGAGCTCCGCACACCCTTCGGCTCCACTTGCTACCCTCACTCCAAATCACCATGCCACCAAGAATCTTGTTTCTATTTAAGTCCCTGGATCAATTATTGACAACACTACAAACTTGTGTAGGCTTGGTTTTACAATTTGTTACATTAGACATGTAGAAAGTCCAAGATTTCCCAAACCCATCGATTTGTTGGCTCCAAACTGAGAATATTTTGTGGACTTTTTCAGAATGTTCTTTTATTCTAGCTAAGCACACGGTGATTTAGGGTAGACTAAAATAGGCCTTTTATTATTATTTCTTTAAACTACATGATCCTTGCTTTTAAGTCTCGGCCTTAAAAGCAAGAATCCTCTCTTAATGGATTCTTGGGTGTTATAAAGTGCTGATGACGTCTCCCCACTCTGACGAGACCAGGGCTTCAGCACCTCCATAGCACCTTCACCTCCACAATCTCTGTTTCTTTTCACACTCCAGAGGAACTGCTCTGTCCAGGTTCAGAGCGTTCCCTTGGGCATATGCAACAAAACAAAACCCCATCAGTTAAAGATTCGAGACGATCCCCATTTAGACCTCTGGGACCTCTCTGCTCTGTGGCCCTAACCTACGCATTCCAGCCCCTTCACCCACCCAAAATTCTGTTCGCCTCCTTAGTTCAGTGAATCCACCATGCTGTATTGGGCCTCCACCTTGCTGGGGCATGGTTAGAAAATTCTCTCCCCTCAGAGAGTTGTAGTATTCATGGGATCACTCTATGATTCTTTTGTTCTCTCTGCTGTGTGGTTGTCTGACACCTGAAACACATTCGGTTGTTTACAGGAAGGGCTAATCCAATATCAGCAATCTGTGAGGGCTGCGGAAGACAGCTGCAGTGCTGAAACAGACAAAGATGGCACCTGGATGCAATGATCTCCCGGATATAAAGGTGAAGAAAAAGGTGTTTCTAGATCAGAAAAAGGTAAAAGAGCTGCACTGTGAAAAATGCTAAAGGAAGTCAAATGGTCCCAGGTGGAAACATGAGAACTACAAGATGAAATGAGTATGGAAAAGCAGGCAAAACTCCCAGAAATTTTCAGCCAAGCACAAGATTACACAGAGATTCCTATAGCGTCCCTTCTACAAAAGTTCTTATCATTCATGTATAATTATAAAATGAATCTGTTAGAACAATAATAGTAATAAACAATTTAAATACCATGTATATACATTTGCCACAATTAAATGGTGTTACAACAGCTGATATCATGTGATGTTCAGATGATATCCTGACGCTGTCATGAAGTCGCTGACTATACCGCTTCGCCAAGGAGGCAATGGAAGGAAGATTTCATGTTACAAAAAATAGATAAATCAGAATTGGATATTTCACAGAGCCCTGGCTGATGCACACCTGGCTGACTCTCTGTGATTAATTAATATTCTCTGTGTCCAATGCAGTGCCTGACTGGTTACCACGGCACACTGAGCTTTGAAACCAGCGGTCCTTTCTCCTTCACAAGAGGAGGAGGCAGCAGAGGATGCATTACATCCATGAGTTGTGTAGGAGATTAAAGACGCTTCTTTGAAGAAGAAAGGGCTTCAGCTGGGCGCGGTGGCTCACATCTATAATCCCAGTACTTTGGGAGGCAGAAGTGAGAGGATTGCCTGAGCCCAGGAGTCGGAGTCTAGCCTGGGCAACTTGGCAAGACCTTGTTTCTACGATAAATTAAAAATTTATCCAGGTATGGTGATGCACACCTGTGGCTCCAGCTACTTGGAAGGCTGAGGCGGAAGGATCACCTGAGCCCAGTGGATAGAGGCTGCAGTGGTCATGAGCATGCCACTGCACTCGAGCCTGGGTGACAGAGTGAGACTCTGACTCAAAAAAAAAAAAAAAAAAAGGGCCTTGATCCTGTATTCAAAAATAGGGGCTGAGAGATGGGAGAAATTGGGAAGTATTAATCAAAAAAGGGCATGGACCGACAGTTATAGGATAAATAAATCTTGGAGATCTATAGTTAACAATGTGGTATCACCTACTCAAAATTTGAAAAGCAAAATTTAACTGCCCTCACCACACACAAAAAAGGTTACTATGTGAGGTAATGACTGTCAGTCAGCAATTGTGGCCATCATTTCTCAATGTAGACATATGAAAACATTATGCTGCACACCTTGAATATATACAACTGTTATTTGCCCACTTATGTGTTAATAAAGCCAAAAAGAAGATGATATGAACTCAGAGATAATCTTATTGCAGCATTTCTTAGCAATATTTTCTAGTTAATACCACCAGACTCACAAAAATTACACTTGCTTCAAATTTGACTTTTTTCCAAATTTGACTTACAAATTTAAATTGCAAACTCCATTTATGAAAATAATAAAATATGAAACAATTTAGCCATGGAGTTTTTCACTGATTCTGAAAATAGCATTTATGTCTTTTTTTATGTAGAATGATCACAGACAAGGAGGGGCAACATTTGCAACATTTTGTGATATTTGGAAGAATTAAAACTCCTGAGCTAGGCTGTTATGTTTCCAGATAACTGGCATTTTAACCTGATCAAGGCCGTATATCTCTTCTACACACCTAGGCATCTAGGGTCACCAGGTCCTTTGACATTAAATGTTCAGCAGCGTTAATTAGAGATGTGCTAGAGTCTCATCACAGACTTAATCCAGCTCCTTTCTGGTTCTTTCCAACCTCAGTGGGTAGTCACATAATTCACCCCATCTGGGATTCTTCCCCCACAAGCCACAGGTGGAGGGTGGAGATTAGCTGTTTGGCTAAGGAAATTACTTGAAAATGGGAATCTGAAATTCACCCAACACCAAAGCATCAACATGCAGCACCGGGACCACAGGTGGGCAGGAGCTGGAGGGAGGAAAGTTCCCCTCTCACCAAAGTGATGGATGGGAGAAAAGAAATTGATCAGTTGTGCCATCTCTCCTAAAAGTAATGCTCTTTGCAAATGTAAAAATGGGCTCTAATTGAAACAGAACAACAAAACAGAGCCATGTAGGAATAAACTTACAGGAGCTCCTGAGCCCAGGGTCGGGCTTGTTATTATTTTCTGCATCACAATGTACTAACACACAGCCCATGCACCGTACCACACAGGTGGGAGTGTGTGCATGAGGACCATTGGAGCTGTGAATTTTCCCAGCAAACTACAATTATGGAAGCGTGCTGCATAATTTGAGGCAGATTCATAGCTGAAGAATTCTTGAAGGAATGCCTACAATTACACCTGTGCCTCATTAGCTAAATTGATATTTGCCACATTGGAAGGAGAACAAAATTGACTTGAGAGATTCTTCTGTTAGAATCCAGGAAGAACACAGAAAACACTAGTCAGACTGCAAAAAGCATCCAAAATTCTCCCATGCAGTATAAAACAGAAGAACAAAGACATGGGGCTATTCAAGCCCAGGAGCTTCCGATTCACAAACAATTGCGTTTGGCTAATAAGTCACATGCGTGCACTTACAGTACGCGGACCAACTGTGCTTGTGAGAAGAGTAACGACACGTGTGTGCTCCCTCTCGTGTGTGTGTGTGTTTGCTCAGTTAAGACCTTCTTGAGAGTGTATACAGGTGTATGCATTCACTGGTTGCAGAGAGCAAGATTCATTTTCTTTCTTTTTATTTGCTTTTTTAAAAATCAGATCTCACTGTCTCACCCAGGCTGGAGTGTAGTGGCACAGTCATGGCTCACAGCAACCCCGCAGCCTCAACCTCCTCGGCTCAGGCGATTCTCCTGCCTCAGCCTTCTAAGTAGCTGGGACTACAGGCATGCATCGAATAATTTTTTAACTTTTTTTGGAAAGACAGAGGTCTCACTATGTTGCCCAGGCTGGTCTCAAACTCCTGAGCTCAGGCAATCCTCCAGCCTTGGCATCCCAAAGTGCTGGGATTATGGGTATGAGCCACTGTGCCTGGCTCATTTTCCTCTTTTATATTTGAAAGTTTCATAACAGATTGGCTTGGGTGTGACACACACTGATAGAAATTTGGCAGGTTCATTAAGGATTAGAAGTCACCATCAGATATCAGTTGTTAGCTCCTTACACTACAAAGTTTAGCCATCACCTTTTCAGGTAAATGTCATGCATAAAAGATGAGAAAATCAGCAGACCTATTTCCTGACACATGAAATCTTTCAAAACTTAATGAACATACATGTTGAGACATCCCTTAGTTGGTGGAATGATAGATTAATGGTCATTAAAATAAATTGTGTTATTTAGAAAAAATGAAAACTGCTCAGGATAGCAAAAGTATGTAATTAAAAATGACTGCTGTGTATGCAAAAGATTGAATCTAGTTCTTCTAATGTAACAACGCAAAAAATGTAACTTTATCATTTAGAGACTGGGCTAGTATCCATGTTGACTTTGCTCCACCAAGGTGGTGAGTGGTCAATGCAGGCTCCCAGGGTTTGCACAGAAGGTAGGTGGGAGCAGCAGTGATGAGAGGTGAGGCGGCAGCGGCCTGTCCTTGCAGCCTCTCTGAGATTTGTCTCCATTGCCTGCTGGAGACTTGGTGAACCAGTTAGAACTGTCTGCCAATGTCCTTGAAAGGTCAAATAAATGAAATCAGGAACTGCATGAACCTCTCCTCGGAGAGTGATGACTGCCCTGCCCAGGGGGTACAAACCCGTCCAAGGGTCCCTTGGCTCAACTGGAGTCAAAGTTTCTTGCTGCGTTCACAGGTCTGGTACTTCCAAACCCCTGGATTCTTATCCTATCTTTTATCCTATCCTTACCTGGATACTCAGTACCTTTTGTCTAATAAAATAGGCATAATATTTATTTGATATCACATAAGTTTATGATTGTTATAAAAAGAATTTGTTTGAAATCCGTGTAAATAGAAAAATGTCCTCTATGAAACTCTATGTGGCAATGAATATTCATTAACATATATATCAGAAGATGCTCAGATTAGGCCATTCTCAACAAAGTGGGATACATACATAATACATTATATATATGTTATATATAATACACTCCCACATACATGCAATTTATATAATTAAAATAAAATTAGTCATATATGATTATATATATTTTAAAATATATGTGCTATTTATATACATGATATATCCTATATATATAAAATCAATGTTTAATCTTCCTAAGATTTTGGTGGGGGAAAAAGCAGTTTAATGACTCAGTTTATGACAATATTTTAGAATATTGTCTGAAAAATTATGTTAAGAAGGAGAGGATGCATTGGTTGATTCCATCTCTTATTTTGTCTTGGGAAGAGTGAGCGGCTTGCTGGCTTCAGCCTATGTCAGGTACATACTTTGGAAAAGAGCAATATCTGCAGGCATTGCATTTCCTCAGCTGATGACATCCACGTGTTGCCCATGCAAATATCATTATTACTTCTTGCAATATCCCATCCACCACCAAGATAGACCTGTGCTTTAAAAAATGTCATGCATGTGTTTCAGTGTGTCACATTCATGTGTTGACATTCTGGAATAAAGGAAAATGGAGCAATGAGGAAGGAGCTGGTAAAAAGCCATGCACTGAGGGCACACTATTCATGAGCTTGTTTTTAATTCCTAAAATAATTAGTCATAAACAGTAACTGCCCCAATCAACTGGGGGGCTGCAGCCACTTATCCCTGGCTTCCAGTTGAGAGGGTCCCCCTCGTTGTGGCGCCATCAGATCCTTGGGCTCTGTGAGGGTCAGTTGTACCTGCATAGGCCTTTGATACGAAGTCCCGTGACAAGAACCTGAGAGCATGTTCCTGTTTGTCTGTGGGGCACAGGGAGCAGTCTGGGAAAAGGCTGGAAAGAGGCCACTGGTTCAGGCGACTATAAAATGACTTCCCTATCTCTGTGGTAATAATTTAAATCAATCACTTTGTAATTCTTTCTTGATACACATCTAAGAAAAGTAAGATGAGAGAAAGTTGAGTCACAGAGGGGAAGTGGAAGACAAAACTAACATTTATGATCTTGTGAAACAAGAACTGTGTTGAGAATGAGGTGATAAATACGGGAAATCTTAAAAATCATATGACAGTCCTAGCATGGATGCTGCTGTTTCCTGGGCACTTGCAATGTGCCAGGCATGGAGCTTTGTGTTCTCTATGTAGCATCTTTATAATAACCCCCTGTCGAAGCTGTGACACAGGTGTCTGCTGGCCACCTGGTATTTCCCTTCATGTCCTCATCAGACAGACTCAGCACTGTCGTCTTACAAGGTAGGCATGCAACTAACCACCAGTGACGGGCAAACAGGTGGGACAAATAATAACAAGCAAGGTAGAGGATATCTTTTGATAGAGTCAGAACCTGAGAATACAATGTCTACATAGGATAAGGTAAGCCTGAGGTATAGAGCATGGCTTCTATTTTGTGGGCTTCTTGAAATTTAGCCTTTACAAATGTTTGACAAACACCCATCTTGTTGAGTTCTATGGAGAATGGAAAAACAACCCCAAAGAAAATGATGCCAGCAATGACTAACCCAGAGAATAAAGGACGGATAAGAATGAATAGGTGGATAGCAACCTGGACTTGTTTCTGATGCTACGTGGTGGTAGATGGCCTCCTGGAAGCATTCACTGAGACACAGCCAGCCATTCTTGGATAATCTCTATCTTGCCCTTGGACTGTGAGGCAAGTTCTCCATCTCCACTGGAAAGAAGGGAGCTGTATCTCACATCCTGCTCTTTGTTTTTTTTCTTTAATTTTTCATTCTCTGCTAGAAAGAGGAGTTTCCTGGCTGGAAACTGATAAAGAACACACAAACAAAATAACCTGAAACACTCAACCTTTACTGCATCCATTTGACATGTTTGCATATGTGAAAACACTCAGTGTCAAAAAAGTGCCCAGTCTTCATAGCATTTACAGAAGTCAGACTGTCTGGAGAGCATCTGAAACTGGCCCCCAGCTGCAGACAGGAAGTTCTCCCAGAAAGTACAGCTTTACTCACCAGCAGGTAGCAGAAAGGAAACGCACCTCTCCCCTGTCCAATATATGTTTGAGAAGTTAGAGGACCTGGCTGCAAATTAGTCCCCCTGCCCACCCCTGGATTGCACATGTGAGTTCTAGGGATTCTTTCTAGGGGTTCAGCAGACTCCCAACATCTCCTTTCTGGCTGTTGTTCAGGCAGGACCCTGACAGCCAACCTCCATCCCTTGGATGCACGGGTTAAACCTGACATTTTCTTAGTATTTTAAGTGTATTTTCTTTATCAGTGTGACTTTCATGCTCAGAAGGCTCTGGCAACAATATTCTCTTAAAAGTATACTTGTCAGGGTCCATTTGCTACCAGCCACCTTGATGGTGACATCAGCCGTGCCTGTGGTTTACCTTTTGACCTTATAGAAGCAGCAGATGGGTCCGGTAATAAATCCCGGTTATTAGTGAAGGAGCCGATAGCTTGGAGAGGCAGAAATAAAAGTCGGGCAGTTTTACACTGTGGTGCTTGTTATCTGCTGTGACATGGAGTTGTGAGCCCTGGCAGGGAGGGTGTGGGCTGCCTGAACTGTTCTCCTGCCCTCCCTCCCATTTCATTTCTTCTTCCTCTCCCCACCACCCATGTTCCTTTTATGCTTCCTTCCTTCCTTCCTTCAGCATCTGACAAGTGGCCAACATCCTCATTTCACACATTCATGCAGCGTTAAGTTTTAGCAAGTTGCTACTGCTGTGCTGTGTGATCTGGCCAAATTCCACAACCTCTCTGTGTTTTGTGACTATTCACAGTTTCTCAGACTTCAGAAATAGCATATCAATTAAAGAAAAACATTCACAGCATGATCATACAATTTAAAAAATGTAAGAAGCCTTGTTATTTTCTACTTTTGTGTGTGTGAGACACTAAGAGCATCTACTACCTGCAAGCAGCACGGGGGCACTGCAGTGGCTTATTTTTCATTTCATTTTATTTGAGTTGTGGGGTACAAGTGGGGATTTACCACATGGGTCAACAAGCACATGACAAAATGTTCAGCAAATCAAAACTACAATGAGATACCACCTAACTCTAGTAAGGATAGCCATTGTTAATAAGTCAAAAAAAGACAGGTGCTGTCATGCTATGGAGAAAAGGGAATGTTTCTACACTGTTGGTGGAAATATAAGCTAGTTCAACCTCTGTGGAAAGCAGCATGTTGATTTCTAGAAGAACGAAAATTGAGCTTCCATAGGATCCAGCAATCCCTTTTCTTGGAATATAGCCTGCAATGGCTTAAATTAGATATAGGAGTGTTGTCCCCCCAGTCCATCAATCAGCCGACAGGGTGTGGGGGTAGGAGGCTTGGATGTCAGCTAGCAAGACAGGATTCTTGGTTTTAAAATGCCTATGTATAAATATTCCACACTACCTGTGAACAATATATATTAGGGTTACAATTTGTATTTCCTTATACATGATAATTTCCTTATATCATGATAATTTATAAAAATTTTAAAACTTCCATGACATTTATTTTGCCACATGAGTAGATGATAAAAATTGAGAATTATTGTTGACATTGATGTGTCGCATTATTTTTTCAAGAGGATTCTAAATTGCCCAACCTCATTGGAAATTCAGTGTATGTTCTTTCTTTCCTTTTTCTTTCTTTCATTCATTCATTCATTCTTTCTTTCTTTTTCTTTCTTTCTTTCTTTTTTATACTTGCTCTGTCTTTTTTAAAACTTGCTTTTAAAGGATCTCTGAGTATCTTTTTAATGGATTTTGAAAATTCGAGAGAGAAGCATGCTTTTATGAGTTATTTTCCCTGTTGAATCCCATGTTAGTGGAAAGTTCTGGTATCATAGCTATATAACTACTTTTATATTTATCCTCATAGCTTTGATAAGGAAGAATAACAGCTTCTGATAAAATTAATAAGCTGGGCATTACAAAATATGCAGCATAGACAGAAATAGGTATAGTAGGAAGTACACTATTGGGTGACAAACAATCACTTTACTGCATTTTCCCATTAAGGTGATGAATGGATCCCCAGGGAAAAATATATATTATTTGGCAGTTAAAAACTGGAATCACATCTTTTCAAAAGTGCTTGTCACAAAATTGCAGTTATTTTTCCTCTTTAATAGAAAGTTAACTTCTAGACAAAAAAGTAACAGATAGAACATGATTTTCAGAGTCACAAATTGTCATTTGTGTACGAAATATTTTTCCAATGTATTTTCACAACTTTCCTTAGCTAATGCTGAAATTTAGAAGGAGGATTACATTGTTTCATTAATTATCACACCAACTAGAGTTGCTATAAGACCCTATGTGTGCATTAATTGAATAAATCAATAGATGTGATTGAGTCAAGGGATAATCTCGTAATCATACTTCATAACAAAAATCAATGAGAGAAATTCTCACATTGAAATGTAGGAATGGGCTAATAAAACACAAATAAATAACTTGGTTACATATTAACATGTGTGAGATGTTTTAATTAGAAATCAATGCAATGTGAAATCGTTGGTTTTACTTTGTCAGTGTAGGATTGCATAAATTATTTCAATTCTTGTATAAAAATCAGAAATTCACTCATTTGTAGAAAGAAGTGTGTAAGTATGTGCACGTATGTACGTGTGTTACATGTGTATGTGAGTGCATTGTGTCAGTGTGTGTATATGTATGTTGGTGTGTGCAGTGTTTGAGTGTGTATCAGTGTGCATTTGTGTGTATGTTTAAATGTATGTGCTCTTTGTGTAAATACACAGTTTTTCTTAAAACATATCCAGGTGGTTTTTTTTTTCCCTTTCTTTTGCAGAAACAAAAACAGCTAACAACCCAAGGGCTAATGTACTAATTATCAGTGACTGTGCAAGCCTCCCAGAAGCATCTCTTCCATAACCCCTGGAAAAATTGTGACATATTATAAACTGTTTGAATTAGCATAAATAAATAAACAACAAATTGGTGCCAGCCCAATAATGGGAAAGCGCAATGCATACTAAGTGCCTTAGTGTAGCAATGCCAGAATTAACCATGGAGCACAACCAACTTCATTCAACTCGAAATATGTATGAGCTCCCATGATAGGGAAGGCACTGCAGTGGACGTTCTAGGGAACACAGAGAAAAGCAGGTCTGTTGAAGTCCTCTCTTCTGGTGTGTGTGCATGTGTGTGCACATGCATGTGTGAAATAACAAATACACGTGAATACGCATAGAGAGAGAGGGATGATCACAGTGGAAGAAGCAAAGCCTTTGTGTTTTGTTTATTTTAAAGGCAGCAACTCTTACTTAGGAATGGCAGTTATTACTAAAGCACACATGGTCAAGCTCTAATTACTTATAATAAGCGTCCTCTCTAGACTACACAATTAGGACAATTAGTAAATAACTACCTCTTCATATTCATAACATATTTACATGTCTCTTCCAAAATTCTTTCAATATTTAAACCCACTATTATGCTGAAACTTTCTTGTATTGGTAGCAAAGCACTCCAATTACATATTCTTTATTTTATACACCAACACAGCTTCATATACATTTCAAATTTCACTATTTTTGATAAAGATAATTTGGGTTAAATATGTTTGAAATGATTCAACTGTGCAATTAACCACAACTTTTCTTAAAAGCATTTATCAAATTTATTTGTAATTAGTCGGCTGCAGTCTAAATCATAGTAGGTGCTCTGTCAGCTACATAAAATTTTTAACTTCTTGGGACAAAACTTTGAAGAGGTAAAAAATATTCCCTAACTTTCAGGTAAGTTTAGACGTGGAATAATTAAACATCCTTGATCAGTTTAGGCCTGTCCTTTTGTAAAAATTGAAACTCGCTCTTTGACATCAACAGAAATGATTCTTATTTCTTCGTTTAGAAGATTAGCATAATACTGAACATTTAGAAAAAGTGCAGGCAAATGTTAGCTAAATAAATGAATTAATAAATACATGGATGAATATCTGAAGTGATAAGTGAATAGACTCAGCTAAAAAAAGATGGAAGAAAGTTTCTTAAGAGGAAATCTTAAGTTACTTTGCTAAAGGAATTTTAGTAGTCATGAAATAATTTTTTTTTTAATGTTGAAAGGCTTAGGAAAGTATGAATGTCATGGTAGAGAAAGGATTCATTGGTACTTGGAACTCACAAATCTGTGCATCTGTAAAGATTTATAGTACTTAAGAGATGATGGTACGAGACATATGGTTTAATCATGATGTATTTAAGCTTTTTCTTATCTGCTTAAGAATTCATTTTTCCTCTAATTTGATTCATTGTTACTTTAATTTGAGTCAGTTTGTCCTTCCTAAAAGGAAATGTACAGAGACAGATATATTAATATTAATATAGCAAATGCAATTTTCCAAAATACCCAAAATGAAAATATTGAATGCCTGAGGAGTTTTAAGCAAAATTGTCCACTTTTGACATTGTATCTAGACCAATATGTATGGGCAGAGTCTCCATAGTGTCTCATTTATAGCAAGCGCAGTAATCCTAAGAGGCAGATAATGAAAATGGCAGAAGGATCCTGTGATTTATATCTTGACGTTATTACGTTTGTGTCAGTGCAGCTCTCTTTATTTCCCTAAAACTCTGCCTTATCATTAGCCCTGACAAGTCCTTTATTTTTAGACTAGATTGAAGAGAGTGATACAAACTCAAAAGAAATGGTTGCAGGCTATTTTATCATATTTCCGTTGTGTTTTTGTGTTTGCAGGGTCTCCACAGTAAGTACAAACTCTATTTGTAAATATATATGGTGACAATCAGAGCAAGAGGTAGAGACAAAAACATCAGTGCTGGCTTACCAGGTACTAAGCTATCTCGGAAAACAGAGGCACTCCATGACACAGTTTTCCACATCTCAGTGAAGAAGCAGAGGGTTTATTCCAAAGTATAAGCGCTAGCTGTAAGACAACCACACATGAAAACAGTTTCATATTTGTGTTTTTGTTTGAAAACTCGAAGCAATGATGAAAAATCTTCACCATGGGCCAGATGTGGTGACCCACACCTGCAAACCCAGTACTGTGGGAGGCTGAGGTGGGAGGATTTCTTGAGTCCAGTAGTTTGAGTCCAGCCTACGCAACATTGAGAGATCTTGTCTTTACAAAAAAATAAAAAAAAATTGATGGATGTGATGACCTGCCTGTAGTTCCAGTTATTCAGGAGGCTGAGGCAAAAGGATCACCTGAGCCCAAGAAATTGAGGCTGCGGTGAGCCATGATCATGCCACTGCACTTCAGCCTGGGCTACAGAGTGAGACACTGACTCAATCAAAAAGAAAGAAAGAAGAAAGGAAGAGGGGTAGAAAGGAAGGTAGGTAGGAAGAAAGGAAGGAAAGAAGGATGGAAAGAAGGAAGGAAGAAAAGAAGGAAGGACATCTTCACTACAATGAGACGTGACTGTCATCACTGTGAAGTCGAACCCTATGCTGAGGCTCTAATGTGATAATTCTGACCATCCATGACCTGCAAAAACTGCTGTTTCCTATGGGTCAACCTCTTGTGTCAACTCTGCCAGTTTTGATAGCTTGCAGGTGCAATGTTTTCATACATAATGATGATGATGTGATTTAAACTTAAGACATGAGTGAGGCATAAGGACTGTAGATGATCTGAATGAAGATGTGTGGCAGAAGGCACCATCTTCTGTGTCGTTGGTGGTGCCCATTGGACATTCAGCTGCAGTTAGAGAAGGGCAGGGGCTCAAGAAAGTGGGTGGCCAGGAGCTTCAGCAAGACAGTGACTGTGGAACCAAAGAGGGCATCGGGCTAGCCTGGGGAGACCAGATGGAATAACAGAGCGGGGGCTTCATGTGGAACTTGGGGGAGTACGACATTTAAGAGTCAGGCAGGAGAAAGAGTCCCAGGCAGAGACTTGGAGGCCACCATCACACTTGAGTTTACCCTGCGCCAGGGGTGGAACTTTCCTTAGCCCTGAGGTGTGCTCAAATCCTGCACCCTCACATATCTATGTCTGCATCTGTCTTTTGTGCTGGACATTTCACTGATAATTTCTAAACCCCAAACACACACTTGTAAGCTATTAGATGTAAACTGTTTACAGGACCTGACCTGCCCCTTCCTCTCTCTGTTGACCCTTGACCTCCAACCCAGCTGTCTGCTTGTAGCTCTGAGCCCCAGGAACATGCTCTAGCCTGGTTCCAAGTCAACCCTGTTGTGATCCTCCTCTCTTTGTGCTTCCATCAAAGGTTCAAATCAGAGGCCACATCTCCACATGGTCTTACCTGATGTTCTAGACAGAGTTAGATGTTCCTCCTTATTCCTCCATTATCAAAATTATTATTCTGTATTGTTAGGATTTCTTGTGTCACCACCCACAAGATATGATGTCCTCAAATTTGGAGTCCTGTCTTTCACAGTGTCCCATTCACAGGACGACCACAGTAACATCAAGGGCTCGTTCTTCTCTTTTCTGATTTCCCAAGGCTGATCAAAGTGCTCACTTATATTAACTCTTTTAATCAATACCTGATTCATTTCACCACTTGACAAATGCAAAAACCTGAAGGCAAGCAGACATTCAGGAAATGTCTGTTGCATGAGGGATTATACAAGATCATTATATACAATAAGTGTTTGTAAAGAAAAAATGCCAGCTATTCAGTTTACATTTAAAAACCCTGCAATATAGATATCTTCTCATATAATGAGACATAAATACATAAAAATGAAAATTCAATCCATTGCAAGTCAATCCACTGTGAGCCGAATAAGCAGACATTGGTCTCACTAAACAGCTTGAGACACAGAATACAAATCAGAGACTTGGAGGCCACCACAACACCTGAGTTTACCCTGCGCATGGGATGGAACTTTCCTGAGTTCTGAGGTGTGCTCACGTCTTGCCCCCTCACATATCCATGTCTGTGTCTGTCTTGTGTGGGCATTTCATTGACAATTCCTAAACCCCAGTACAAACTTGGAAAACTACCAGACCTCCACTATTAGATGTAAACTGTTTACAGCACCTACCTGCCCTTCCCCTTCCTCCCTGCAAGCATACATGTAGGCATATATGTGTAATACAAGTATGTATATATGTGCATATGTATACACACTTAAAAAATACGTAGCTGAAGTAAGAGAGGGATATTTCTTCAGAGGGGATCAATTGATGTGCCGCAAAGAGTTGTTGAGTTCTAAGAGACCACATTGGTGGGGATGGACTCCATGTGCAGGGCCACATCATAACACTGTTCCCAAGACAAGACTCAACACCCTAATCCCACACCTAGGAAGTGTGATGAAGACAGACAGGGAAAGAGAACCTCACCTTACAGAAACAGGCATTCATGAAGAGAATGGCTAAGAGCTAGGTAGCTATTTCATAAATTAAAACTACCATAAATATTTTTAAATGTACTCTTCATTTATAAATTAATCCTTACAGAAATGTTTTCACTAAAATTGCCTAAATGTATTGGACATTTAACGTTTTGTGTAGAACTAGGTTTTGCATGTGAACTGATAGAATTATATGCATTAGGTAAGGTTAGCTAAAGAGATATTGGCAATCAAATATCAAGTACACATTAGGAGTGAATGTAATCATTGAATTACTCATCTCTCTCTCCCCAGACAGAACATTATCTCACTGTGCAGATAGATTATATATTATTTATGTCTTGTACTATCAAAGTTTTTTTTTAAGCAAATGTCCTTCCTCTTTTAAAGAGTTCTTTATGAGGCAACAGTAAATGCAATGGAGGTAACTAAGGCATTTATATTTGCTTGTGGGCAAAGTAGCTTATCAGAAAACACGTATGGGTATGACAAACAGTGAAGCGTAGAAAGGAAATGCCAGTGTCTCAGTTCCCTAGATCACCAGACAATCCCCAAGCTGAGCAGGTTGGAAGCTGAGGGTCTTTCCTGCTAACCAATGTCCAGGAAACCTGTTCCTTATGTGGGAACAGAGCTGAAGTTAATGTCATTCCCATAGACACCATCAAGAAATGTTTTTAGGGCCAGCGCAGCCTACAGTTGTGATTTTGCCTGAGATATTTGTCTAAATCCCTGAATTCTTCGGGAAAAAGAAACAACATTTAATAGCAATTTTGGGAGCAACCCCAGATGTTGCAGGCTCCAGATGCAGCTGCATTGAAGAGGATTCTGAGTGACGTGCTCACAACTTCAGGTAAATCATGGCCCATCATACCCCTGTGTCCTTAAGTGTCTTCTGTATTGACCAGTTGATTTCAGACTTTTTTTTAAATTCAGCTTTTTTTTTTCTTTGAGTTGGAGTCTTGCCCCCGTTGCCCAGGCTGGAGTGCAGTGGCACACTCACGGCCACCCCAGCGTCAACCTGCTGGGTCTCCGGTGATCATTCCGCCTCGGCCTTCCAAGTAGCCAGAACTACAGGTGTGCACTACCATGCCCGGGTAATTTTTTAAAATTTATTGTGAAGATGAAGTCTCGTCAAGTTGCCCAGGCTAGTCTCGAACTCACAGGCTCAGGCAATCCACTTGTCTTCGGCCTCCCAAAGTGCTGGGATTACAGGCTGAGCCATTGAGCCCGGCCGAATATCCAGCTGTTTAATTAGATTGCCCTCCAGGACCTGATGGCTATGCTTTTCACTAATACTGAGTGCCACATGGCTGTGGAAGGGGCAGTTATAGGTTCTGTGCACGGGCTTCATCCCAGTCCAGCAAGAGCCAGAGGCTTCACCGTCCCCAGCCCATCTGCACACATGGCCACCCTGTCAATTAGAAGCAAATGGCTGAGAAGAGACGTATTCTGAGCATCTGAGTGAATGATGGGACAGGCACATGACGTTTACTAAATCAAGATGAAATACATTTCTGAGTCTACGTCAGCCTTCTTCCCCATTGGAGGATGGGAAGGAAATTGATCCGCTGGTTACAATCCAGGAGCAAAGGTCTATAGCGGAGGCCACTTATACTTTAGTTAATGGCATGTTTTAGAATGATAGGACAAGAAAAATAATATCTCTAGTATGTCACTTTAAGTTATTTGGGGTTGTTGATCGATTGTTCTCTCTCTGTGTCTCTGTTTCTTTTCTTTCTTCTGATAATATGGCAAAAGTCAATGTGGACTAATGCTCAAGGTTTTCTTATAGTTCCCTAAGAAATCTCAAAAATAATCTTGGTTAGGCTTAAAATAATAATAATAAAAAATCTCCTCGTGCAATGGAGTTTTGTGTGGATGCTTGTGCATCTATCTCGTAAGGAGAGGTAAGGATAATTCAGTGTATCCTCTGACATCAAAGACAGAACATAAGCAGTAGGTTGGTTTTTGCAGCAGGAATTCCTACTGTCCTGGAAGTCTTGAGCTCTGTATACACTTGCAGTTTTAGTGATGATAACACACTTTTTCTATATTTATAATTAGGTCTCTCTAAATTGAAATTATTTGACGGCAGAAAATGGAGAATATGAGGATAACCCTATAAGCAGTGTACTCCAGCGAGTGTGCTCCCAGGTGTGGGTTTCTGAGCTAGGATGGTAGCAGTGACTGATGCTTATGAAGAACAACGGCTAACATGTATGAGGACCAAACACCATTTCATGAACTTCAAATACATTATTTGTTCTTCATCCTCATCTTAGGCATGCGGCATAACTAATTTCCCTTTGCAAATATGGAAACTGAGGCAAAGGAACACTTGTTCTTTCAGTTAGGATATGGCCAAGCCAGGTAAGCTCTGGCACTTACCCCCAAGCCCAGAAAGTGATGGCACAATCTCATCCAAACAAAATTGTGTTAATTGGATATTACCAATATGCCCTTGCCCACCAATTTTTCCTTTACCAACTGTAGAAAGAAACAACTATAAAAACTATAAATTCTACACTAAATCCTGAATGTCCACATTTTCTGTCACAACTTGAAAGTGAGAATTCACTCAGGACAGCTGGTCCTGTGGCCTACGAGGTCCCCACTCTCAGGAATTCCTGAAATCCTTCTTGGCAGTGAAGTGTTGCTCATCCAAGTTTACAGTGTTCTGGTGCCTGTGGTGATCCTCCCCCCCCCCCGTGATAGGAGACGAGGGCTTCAGCTGTCCTGGAGGCTCAGCAGGTGGCAGATGGCAGGTCATGTCATATCTGTTAATGTGTCCTAGGCATCGCTTTACACCCTGAGAGCGACTGCTGGAAGCAGGCAGCCAACTCCAAGGAAGAAGGGAAGTTGCCCCTCCATCCCATTTGTGTTTGACCCTCATTCTGTGTGTGGTCACAGAAGGGATCACTGAAGATGTGTGGAGGCACAACAGGAAGCCAAACTTTTAGTGACCCCAAAGAGACAAGATGGAGCAGCACTGGTGACATCAGGAGGAGGAGGGAATTTCCAGGCCACACCTTGCCATCGAGTCCAGAGTTACCATGTCACATGCCGGTGATGCACTCCTAGAAAGCAGAAGACAAGGGAGTCAAAAGACCCAGCCCTATCCCTACTCAGGGGTCTAATCAAGTCTAGATCCCATTTGTCCTGCTGAAAAGTCTCTTTGGCAGAAGGGAATGTTGTGAAGAGAAGAGCAGTGTTGGCACTCAGCTCAGAACTCATTCTCTTCCTGGGAGAGCCAGGAATGTGCCTTCTTGGGCTCAGAGGCTGGGGTTGGAGGCGGCCCTGTACTCCAGGACACAGAGCCAGCAGGGGCCAGACAGCAGCAGGTCAAACCCCTGGCCCCCACTGACCAGCTGTGGGTGACAGAGAGGGGTGGCACTCAGACTGAGTGGAACAGAATTCTGGCCAGGAAGGTACAGTGTGGCAGGTAGGCTCCTTGCACATGCAGGCATCTACACAGGGAAGTAGCTCCAGCCAGCAAGACCCCAGTGGGAGCCTCTGCCTGCAGCTTCTTCCTGTCACTATACTGGGGGTGCTGCCCACTATGGCAAGTCCTTCAACATCGAAGATGACTGATGCCACTGGGGATATATTTTGGACATGGAATTTGGCTCAGAAGTTGTTGTCTTCCTGACTAAGCCAGGAAAGAACAAACATCCAATTCCCACTGCTTCCAAGACTGGGAAAAAAACAGGAAGAAGTCACATCCCAGGCAGCGGAACAGGAGCAACTCCACAGGCAGACGCCAGAGACAGTCTGTTTCCCTGGTCCCACTCAGTGAGTCCCTGCAGTACCTCACAAAGGCGGACTAGTTATGGGTGAGGAGAGACTATCCCACAGCAGGACATTCACAGGCACAGCTGGTCACTGGCCACAGTCAATCACCCCAATAGAGCACTGAGCAGGAAGAAGAAATCCATATGGGATAGGAAGAGCTTGGTACATGTCACAGCGGTGTCACCAGTGAGGAGAGGCTGGGATGCAGCCAGTTGAAAGCTCGTTCCCTGCCCCGTGTCATGACTGCAGGATTCCCTAGTGATGGACCAATGGTGCCAGCACAGAATATGACTTGAGTGGCTACTGGCCAATTCTTCCAAGGAAGAGGCATGGCAGAGTTGTCCATACCAGGGAGGACTTGACTCCATGTGGTGGAGGATGCCCTAAGACTTAGAAGAACTCAATCTTTTTTTTTTTTTAAATTTAAGAGACTTGGTCCTCAGCTGTGGGTACAGAAAAGGTGCAGATGGAGTTGCTCAGAATTATTCTGTATCATATTTTCACATGCACAGGTGTTGGCCAGGCATCCTCACACACCTCCCTTCCTAAAACATCACCCAGAAACTCTGTCCACACTGTGCAGGTGCAGGCTGCCCACTTAGAAGAAGAGAAAGAGAGCTGAACCTTGGTCTCTGCCTTGGTTTGTACCTTTCCAAGTACATAGAGTTTTTGCCCAAGTCTCTGTTCATTTGTCTGTTTTTTTCTCAAGTAGATTCCTCACCTGGACCACAGAAAATAAAATGTTTTGAGTGGCTACTGCTCGATACTTGCAAGGGAGGATGATGGTGTCATCCTTCATGCTCATGGAGGATTTGGCTCAGTGCATTGGAGGGATGGTCCTGGGACTCAATTGTTTTTAGAGAATGGAGTCTTGCTCTGTCACCCACGCTGGAGTGCAGTGGTATGATCATAACTCACTGCAGCCTCCAACTCCTAGGCTCAAGTGATCCTCCTGCCTCAACCTCCTGAGTAGCAGGGGCTACAGGTGTATGCCAGCATGCCAGGTTAATTTTAAAATATGTTTGGTAGAGATAAAGTCTGGTTATGTTATCCAGGTTGGTCTGGAACTCCTGGCCTCAAGCAATCCTCCTGCCTCTCAAACTGCTGGAATTAAAGGCACGAGCTATCATGCCTAGCTAGAACTCAATTTATTATTCAGGCTGAGACACCATTACAAGGTATCAGGTTAGAAGAAGTTCTATGGCAGAGGAGAAATACTGAGCCTGTCAAACCCAATTTGTCCTTGAGATAGAAATAAGAGTCCAGAGTGAATGGCAGGAGCATGGGAGAGGTCCCATATACACACACTTGGGATGTCCCATGGCTCTTCTTGGCTTCTAGGTTTTCCTCCCGTTGACCAAACATCCTTTGTGTCCCGTCAGTTTCACCGCATGGCCCCACTTCTTGGAGGAGCACACGGAGCTTGGGGAGGTGCCAATGTGTGCATGTGTCTCACCCAGCAGAGGGTGGAATGGGACCCACACAGTTCCCTGGAGCCAGAACCCAAGGGCCTTCAATTCGGAAGGTCATCCAGGTTCTGGCAGTACCTGAGGGGCACATTGCACACACTAAAAGATTAATCTGCAACCATCATACTTGTCATTATCTTTATTGTTATTGCTGTCATTCCTTTGATCACTGCTATTCTCTAGGTCAGGGGGAAGGGATTTCTGGAGGAGGCCTCTTGATATCCCTGGGAAGAGGCTGAGCAGTGCCTCAGGCCATGGCCAGAAGCCAGACCATCGCCAAGTCCTTGCCAGTCCTGGGTTCAGGAAACATAGCCACTGACCTCAGAAGATACAGGAGCAGCAGAGGGTGGTAGCTCAGTGTTTCACCTGCATAGATATGACCCAGTATCAAATTCTGGTGCTCCACTTACTGGCTAACTGACTTTAGACAACTGCCCTAGCCTCCCAAACTCTCAGCTTCCCACCAGCCCCCTCAGGACAGAGGTGCATTGGGCACACAGTGAAGGGACAGTCATGCTAACTGAAGAGTCAAGCTGAGCTCACTCTTCCACATTACTTCTCTTCCTGCTCAATTTTCTTCTTCTTTTTTTTTCTTCTATTTTTATGGTGAACACAAGTCCTTGAGGAGCACCAAGGGCGGGGCCTTCTACCTCCCATTAGGCAGCAATGATGGCCTCACCTCGCTGGGAAAGTGAAGCCCATCTCTGCTGGTGTGGGCCCGTTCCCACCTCCTGGTCTTGGGCAATATCGCACCACACAAACCTGTGCCATAAACATGTTTCTCAGATGCCGGAAAGAGTGAGAGACTTGGGCAATGTGCCAACACTGGGACCAAAATAGTTATCCTGAAATTGCCTAAAGTTATAGGAAGTAAGCTAATAAAAATACAGAGTTTAAGATTGATAATTGTATTTATTCTCTCATAAGTCTCTTTTTTATTCATGTATGTATTTAAATTCAATAGCTTTAGGGGCACAAATATCTTTTGGTTACATGGATGCATTGCACAGTGGTGAAGAAATCTGGGCTTTAACGTACCCGTCACCACCACATTGTAATCAATAGGTGATATTTCATCCCTCTCCCCTTCCCACCTTCCCCTTCTGAGTCTCCAAAATTCATTATACCATTCTCTATGTCTTTTCAGACCCTTGGCTCAGTTCTCACTTATAAGTGATTTTATTTAAAAATTATTGTAAGTAAAGGATGCACATTGACATGCACTGGGCGGTGCCTCTGTTTAGAAAACGATTTAACTCTTCAGCAGCACCATCCTCAAGACAGTGAAAAAATATACTGGACACCACTTTTGTGATACTGTGATAGAAGACTTAACATGAAAAAGGCAAAAAGGCAGACTGTCTTCAGTTTATCTGAACTTTTTCAATCCAGACTTCACACTGGCCTCTTCTCAGAGGAGGACATGGAGAACAAGCAAGAGGAACAGAGAGGGGAGTTGTCCGTACTTCTGAGAGTAGGTGTGGCTTGCATGTAGATGGCAGGCGGCACCACAGGGATACTCTGCAGCTGATCTCAGCTGGTCACAAGGAGCTGGGATAGATTCTGTGAGGCCAACAGTTCCTGGTCTCCACATGTCCTGCGAAGACCACGCACAGGCAGGCCCATGGCAGGATGCACGAAGAAGACATGGGATTTGGAGCCAGGCCCTCTCCCACGTGACAATGCCACCACGCTAACACCATCGCCAGGTTGCCCTGCCATTTATTAAACATTTTAACCAGAAAGGAACATTAAAGGGGGCTTCAGATTAGGAACACAATTGAAAAACCTCTAAGAAAGGAAATATCTTATTAATTCATTAAGTCAAACTGCTTGTATCTACACTTGTATGACTAGAATTATGGTTCATTAACTTCATTTCTTTATATGAGTTAATTAGCTCAGAGGAGGCCAGAAATTAATTACCAGCTTATATAGTTTGTGCAGAATGGCATTCTGTTTATTTAGTTTCTCCTATTAACTTTTAATCTCTTCAAACAATAAAAGAGGTAATTAGTATTTTATAAACAAAAATGAATGCAACAAAGGCAGATAATTTGCCAAACACTGAAGCCCTGTGAGGATCCTGAGAGTTGGGTGGCAGAAGTTTCAGACCCTCCCCACATTGACTTTGAGGAAAACGAGAGGCGTGCACGCCCGTCCTGAGGTGGGCGCCTCCATTCATCACGAGACCACGATGCCCAGCGTACCTCGTGGAGAAGCAGCACCAGCCTTAAGACACTTCCTGCTGTTTGAAAATAATTGCCCATGTATTCAACTACAGTTGCTGCGTAAACTCTCTCCAAAGACATTAGAAGACACACTTACGCAGAGACAAAAGGGAGGCAGGGGAACTCTGCTTCAATGTCTAGTGCTTTTATTTCCATGTACTCTATTCTCAGAGAGATCTAAAGTAATACGTTCATTAATTTTACTATTGGCAATATGTTCATTAATATAATTGCCTTATATGTATTAGTACATTATATTTAATAAAAGAAAAAGAAGACAGAATTTACATTTTGTCTGGTGTTGAGACTGATTTTCTGAATAAAGCTGCATGCATCTTATAAGAACAAATATGCAATACTAGCAAAATTAACCACAGTGATATTTTCAACGTGATGTGTTTTCTGAATTTACAGCGATTCTGTACTTCTGAAACTTCCAGGGGGGTTTTCACAGTGTGTGTATTTAGTCACTTTCTAGCAAGATACTTAATGAATTACAGGAGTTATTTAATCAATGTATTTTGTTAGCATAACATTAATATTAATTAAATGTTCATTAAAAAAATTGGATCCTTAACAGTCTAAAACTGAGGACTCCGGGTGTGGAGCTAACGCCGTCTGCTCAGCAGGGCACAGCTTCCCTGTGAAGCTTTTATCAGACAAACTTATATTAGTGGAAAATATCCTACAAGTTCTCTTAGCACACATTATTTGCTTCAAAATAATAACTGGAGCTGAAAAGGTGCACTGACTTGGATCCCCCTCACACTGCTGAGGAGGGAGCGTCTTCCTTACCTCTTGAGACCAGCTCTGCCAGAATGGGCTTCTGTCTGCCCATCCTGCCAGGTAATGCAAAGCAGAGAAGACTCAGAGCACTGCTTCTTCTCGATCTATAACTAAGGTCAAAGAGGAAACATGGGCTAGATCTCTGTTCTCTGCGAGAAACAAACACAAAATTCGAACTTATGACAGGAAAATTTAAACCTGGATGAATAACAGTTTTTGTTTGCTTGTTTGCTTTGTTTTCTGTGTTGGTTGAAGAGTTCTCTAAGTGAAGGGTTTTCCAGGATCACTGAAGTCTGTATGGAATTTTGGAGCTGATTGCATCATTTCCTCACAATTGAACCTTACATTTTTCACCAGCCATACGGGAGCATTACATTTTTCACTAGAAGGGTTTGAATCATCAAAATTGATTGTAACCTGAGACAAAGTAGGATTTTTTTCTTCCGGAGCCCATGTGACTTGCGCTTCCTGGCCTTTGTCTTGCATCCTCCTGACATGGAGCAGCTGCCACCCCGACTCACAGACAGGCATGGGCACTTTATTGCCAGCATCAGGCGCTCGGCACAAATCACAAGACTGCAGAGGAGGATGAGCTAGCGGCCACGGGTTTCCACTGCCCGGCACGCTTGCAAGGGACCTCGATGTGGGCCTGGCCCAGAAGCTAGAGGGACACTCAGACTCCCAGTAAAAATCACTGGATATCCACACTGGTTCCTCTGTTAACACAAAATAGAATAGCAGCTTGGTGTGTGTGTGTGTGTGTGTGTGTGTGTGTGTGTGTGTGTGTGGGGTCAGAGTGTGTGATGGGCGATGTGGTGGTTGTTTTGATGGGAGTGTTTTTTGGCTGGCGATCCCACCATGTGGTGCACCCCCTTGACAATGCGACGGGGTGCCTGGTGGAGTAGGGTTATATGCATGTGTTGCAACCCTGGTTTTAGGACATTTGCCAGCTCATGAGGTTTGACGCAGTTTTCTGCCCGGGGACCCTCCCCCAACCCCTGTTTTAAAGGGCATTAAATCCCTGCCCTACACTTCTGGGGGAGTCACTTGCCAGCTCAAAGGTTGCACATCCACCATGAGTTTTACTGCAAACCTGGGGGACCCTCCCCCAACCCTGTCTTAAAGCTCATGTATTTCTTCCCTACCTCCTGAGACCAGCTCTTCCTCATCTCCAAACCTATTGCTTCCCCTACTTGTTTTTCCTAAAAGTAATTATGTTTTCTCAGTATTTCTGAAATTCAGATGTATTCTCACTTCATGAAAATGTATCCACAAATTGTCTATGGCATGTTGGAGCCTGTCTTTTGACTATAGCCACCACCTAATTCTTGTGTCTGGGCTTTCTAAGACAAACGATCTATTGCACTATCAAAGGCCAGAGAGAATGAAGGACGACAGGATGCCAGAGACCCCATCTTTTATTTAACTGGAAATTTCTCATCGGACCACACCTTGTATCTCTATGGTTCTTTTTTTTTCCTCAAAGGACATGAAAAAACTTAGTAAACACACATCAGCTTGTGGATTATTCCAAATCTCGCTGCAAGGTGAGAACATTTTAAATGTGAAACCCTCAATCCAGGAGAGGTGATAAAAATCCATATAAACATCCATATAAGTACATTTCCATCGGATTGCATCTAAAGTCACTGTAATTTTTGGGCAAACGAATACATTGATACTTACTTTGACACATACTGAGATTTTTCAAATTCACAAGTCCCCCTAAAGCATAGTCTGTAGCGAAACATTCAGTCATGTGGGTATTGGGAGCCAGACTCAGTTGACTCACTTGTTAAAGAAACCCATCTTACACCAGGCAGTCCCTTCATGTCTCAGAAACGTTGCGAGCAGTTGCCCGATGCACATCCAGCTCAGCCTGCCGTACCTCTGTAAGAGCTGCTAAAGTGAATGAAGTTCAAGCCTGCCCGAAGCACCCTCACGGGTGATCTCACAAGACAGAACCCGATGGCCCAGAGACCTATGCAAGGGAGTGACATGGCAAAGATCAAGTGCATGTCCCAAGCTAACTTCCAGCCTCAGCCCGGACAATGGGTTGTGGCTTTCTACCCTCCTTATCCCAGCACAATTCTTGGTATGCGCAGGGACTATGCCCTCCGGCCCTTGTGAAGATGAAGGAGGAAAGTCAGATGGAATGGTCCATTGTTGAATGTAGCTTAAAAAGTAAACTGATTTGTAGACAATTTCACCACCATGCAGGTCCGATTTACTTAAAACCTTATAAAAGTGTCACAGTTTGTGAAAGTATATTTTGAACATTTGTCATAAGATAATGGACAGTGTTCTAGGGCATCCTAAGATGATGGGTAGCGTTCTAGGGCATCACCTAACTTACCTGGTATACTGACATGAGATTCAATTTACTTCCCGCAAGTTTAGGCTCAATAGAGGACATCTAGGAGTTTGAAAAAGAAAGCACGGTGTGAAACACACTTTCCCTAATCATTTCGAAGCACACAGACCTTGGTGACTTATTTTAAGCCTTAGTTTATTTTTTTAATCTGCAAAATAGAGTTCTAGGAATTAAAATGAATGAGACTGTAGATTATCACATTCACAGATAGCTGCAAAGAATAAGCACTCAAAAGTGCTATTTTACATTTCTGTAACTGTGAAAATAAACTATTCACATTCCTAACCTCTGAATCCTATTTCTCCTCACAATTACACAGTTTATCTGGTTGTGCACCTTGGAATCTTTGAGTTTCCTTCATTATTTGATGATATCTTTTTAAGGAAAACTCAATTTTTTCTTTGATTTCTATATTGAGCTTTTCCACATTTTTTATTTTCCCTTCCTGTGGTAGGCAGGATTGACCCCCAAAGATGCTCCTGTCCCCAGTCCCAGGACTCTGTGGTAGGCCCTGTGACATGCCAAGGGGGAGTATGGTTGCTAATCAGTTCACCTTAAAGAGGTTTCCAGGATTATCTGGAGGCCCAATGGAAGGACAAGTTTCCATCAAAGTGGAAGGAATGACAGGAGAATCAGTGTCAGGGAGATGCTGGCTAAGACCAGCCATTGTTGGTTTTGGGGATGAGGGTCAAGACCGGGAGTCAAGAAATGTAGGCAGCGCCCAGAGCTGGAAAGGAATGAAATGGTCCTCCTCTAGACCCTCCAGAAGGAACCAGTCCTGCAGACACCATGGTTTAACCCGGTGAGACTCATGTTGAACTTCTGACCTCTGAATGGTAAGATGCTATAAATGTGTGCTTTGTAAACCACTACATTTGTGGAGTTGTTTATACATTAAGAAATAAATACATCCTCTCTATTTCAACTGACCTCTGGATTTACTATGCATCCTTTTTACCACTCTATTTTTCCAGCCTCATTCTATTGAATTCATTCTATGCATATTTACACTAATATTTTAAAATATCGCAATAATATACACTGCTCAAGAACTTTCAGCTACCTCTTCTGAATCTCATGGGAAACAAAAACTTCTTTGAGTTATGTAAGGGTGTTTCCACTTTATTTATTTTGTTTGTTTAGGCATAGGACTCTCGTTTCTCTTAGAAAACATATTCTTGCTGCTGCAAGAATTCTTGCTCTACCCTAGCCTTACCTGACAAGTCAACCCTGGAATTCAGATTAATGATTTCTGATTACAAACTCATGCTGCAAGTTCCCTTGAAGTCCCCGCCTCTTCCACAAAGCAGGCTCTAGTTTCTGTAACACAAATAGTTGAGGTATTTATTCCTCTCTCTCTTCTCTCTCTGTGTATATGTACACACACACACACACACACACACACACACACACACACACAAAGTAAAGACATGCAGCTTAAAGCCACAAGTCCAGCAAGGAATATGAAATGAACAATTAGCTATAGGAGGACAGGATAATGTGAGAAGAATCTGGAGCTTTCCAGGATCCAAGTCCAAACTGAGTTGATATTAAAAATAATTGACCGGGCTTGGTGATTCAGCCTGTAATCCCAGCACTTTGGGAGGCCGAGACGAGTGGATTGATTGAGTCCACGGGTTCGAGACCAGCCAGGGCAACTTGGTGAGACCTCGTCTCTCCAATAAAATAAAAAATAGCTGGGCATGGCGGTGTGTGTCTGTAGTTCCAGCTACTTGGAAGACTGAGGTGGAAGGGTTGCCGGAGCCCAGCAGGTCGATGCTGGGGTGGCCGTGAGTGTGCGTGCCACTGCACTCCAACCTGGGTGAAGGAGTGAGACTCCAACTCATAATGAAATAAAATAAAATAATTTAAGTCAGTCATTGATAAAAAATAACCAAACATAATATGTTTTGCATTATTTGGTGACCAAAGTTCTAAAACTATAACTATAACCAAATGAATTTTGGTTTATTTTATTTTACTCTGTTCAGCTTTATCATCATAATAATACATATATTAGGGGAACCTAAAAATACAAAATTATCTTTTGGAGGGTGGGCCTTTTGTAGCACAGGCTTTCCCTTCTAGGTAAGTGTTCTAGGAACTCATTGGCATCAGTGTACCAGCTAGCGTTGTTGTGAGAGGCTGTGTTTGGCTTCAGTGAATTTTTTTTGGAGATTCTTTCAATGTGTCTATTTCATAGTGGGTGATTTAAGAGCATACCTGCCCACATTGTGCTGAGTTTTCACCAGTTTTTGCTGAAAAAAAAATGGCATGACTGCCATGCCCCATGTTCCCTAGACACCTGATCTTGTCCCGAGCAACTTTCTTTCCCCCAGCTGAAAGAAGTTCTCAAAGGGAATGTTTTCCAATGTGGAAGAGGTGAAACAAAAAACTGCAGAAGCACTAAAATGCATCCAAATCGATGAGTTCAAAAACTGTTTTGAGCAGCAGAAAAAGGGTCTTGATAGATGTATTGCATCTGATGGAGAGTACATTGAAGGTGACTGAAGTTTAAACATGTAAGAATAAATGCATATTTTAAATAAATAAATTCTACAGTTTTTTGGGAGGGTTTCCCTCTCATATTTGTTTCAATATACGCACACACACACATACAGCTCAACAATAATGGCCCGAGGACACCAGACACCTCAGCCCAGGATCACCCTGCCCCTTCCCCACAAGGCTGAGGCCCCATGCTGCCCTCATCAGGATGCTTCTCTGCATGCTCCCCACGAAAACCGGACACTCCCGTCATTCTGATGTATTGATGTGCACACCAAGGCAAGTGGAGACCTGGAGGGCCCTACCTGGGCATGGAGGAAACGATTATCTTCCCTCTTCCTACTCTTGACCAAGGTTATTCTCTTTATCATGTGCAGATTTTATTGAGTTAAGCCAAGTGAGATGAATAGAAGCAAATAATGACAGGGCCGCGGTGATGGAGCATGAGGCGGGGTCGCCAAGGTTTCACACTGAACAAATCGAGTCCCATCTACTCCTCATCCATTATTTAGGGGTAATTGGCCAGGCTTGGCTTCCGTAGATTTGATAATCATTCAGATGTCCATATTTAATATGTAACATAAATTTCTCATTTGGATGTCAATGACTTGTCACCACCGAACAACAATGCATAAAAGGAGAGGTAATGTATGGATTCCCAGAAATATTTGACATCAATAAATATGTAAAAGGGAGATAATAAAATCTGTTTCTGTCCACCTGCCAGTGAGTCTTCATGTCAGACTGGACAGCCCTGTCTGATGCTGTGATTTTACGCAGCTGTATCCTATGAAGATTGGTCTACACACTGGAGATTAACACACAGCAGATGTTTCTCTGCAGGCTAGCAAATATATCACCCCTGATAACAGATGACAAATGTTGTTCCATGCTGTGTCAGACAAAACCAGGGCTCTTGTAAAACAAGTATTACAGCTGGAATAGGATATTTTAAACACAGTTACCTAAGGAGAAGACAAACAGTCGCCCACTCCAGAGGTATCTATTCCGGGCTGTGGTGGCAACGATCCCAGCCAGGCAAGGCAGAGGGACAGCACAGAAGTGTGGTCATTAAGAGAAGGCATCTGTGAGGGGTCCTCCCCACTTTCTAGGGATCACACACCTGGGTTTGCAGGGAGTGTCCAATTATCTTCCAGTCTTTCTTCTAGTGAACATTCATCAGCCCAGATCAGAAGGCAACCCAGGCTGCTGGGGAGGGACAGAAAACACCAGGATGGCCATGCACATATGATCAGAATAGCTTATTTCTTTATTCACTCTGGGAGTCTCAGTGGCAGCCGACTGAGTTTATGAGCAACGGAAAGCTAAATGTCACTGGGATAAGCCAGACCAAAAAGTAGTCGCCTTTTATGGAATAAAATCAGCAAACTTGGTGGTTTTCCATGACTATTCTATGTTGGTCATTTTCCCAGTGTCTGCCCTGCCACTGTCACGTTCTCTGCTACATTTCTGGCAGAGTTGAAGAAATAGTAATTTGTCCCTCTTTACTCATTTGTTTATTAATTCTGTGTCTCCTCTCCCTTCCCTGCAAAAAAAAAAATCATAATAATAAATTCTTTCCAGTAAACTTCATGCCCAACAGGCTTCCAGGTGACTCAGCAATCACGGATTGTGGCATGATAAGCTAACTCTACCTTTCTTAGGACCTGGCCATTCACACCTGCTGGGACTCCTGGTCTGTCCCCTGAACTATGCACTTAAGTAAGTAAATATGCCTTCTTGTCTGCCAACAAAGATGCCAGGAAAGAAGCTGATATGACCACCCAGCAACTTTCCATCACTTTCCGCCTCATTAATGAACTTTTTCTTACCTCCCCCTTCCTCACCAGGACTTGGCTTCCCAGTTACCGTGTTTTCCCCAAGCAAGTTTATACAATGAGATGGTAACAGTTGTTTGTCTGATAAAGCACATACTATTTAGAACACAGATGTTTGATTATTATTTATTTCTCTCTGAAGCCTACTAATTCAGTCGCAAATGGTCTCTTTTTCCCTTTTGCTTAAATTTAATTTGGAATGTATGTTGTTGGTAAGTGACAGATAGTTTAATTATTAACAGGATCCTGTAATGCAGTGCACCATAGTTTCAAACTCTTTGGGGGCCAAAACGCCAGCACCTCCTTCCTCCCTTGTGCTCCTAGGACTCCTTGATGAATACAAAGTAATTACAAAATGCACGACAAACCTGCATGTATTATCTTCCTTCATCAACATTTGTGCTTGCCTGCGATTTTTAACGAGTGCCACTCAGAATGCAGAACTGCAATACATCAGCAAGACCTTTGGTGTGTCCTTCTCTTTGGGACCACGATATTTATATATACACCAGCTGTATTTCATTATGCAGCTTTATGGATATTATATTTATAATCCCCAAAGAGGGGTTCACTCAAAACCTCCACGTTGCCTAAAAGTCAGTACCAGAACATCAGTAAGGCAATCACAGTGGAGGAGATTCCTACACAGAAATAAAAGCAAAGCGGGGCTGGGGGGGAATGAGATCCCACACAGAGGATGTCCTAGGAAATGTAGCAGTCAGCTGGGTTTCCCGATTCGCTACCCTGGCTGGAGTGTGGTGATGAAGCCAGCCCTGCGTCTGAGCCCTGGCAGGGCCTATTAGTCTCACAGAGTGCCTCTCTAATTGCAGCCGCAGCCCTGCAGATGATTACCACTGGTTAGAAGGAGGCCAGGACCAAGGGGTGTTTAAGAAGCAACATGGCATGCTACTGCTGGTGGAGTAGGGGCTGGGTACAGGCCACTCGAAGGGGTGCAGGGTGGCCTAAAGGGTGTGAGGAATCCTTCCAGGTTTGAGGTGTCACAGAGGATGCAGTTTGGTCCTGTGGCACAGCAGTGGGTACTGTCCCCACCATGTAGATGACATGACTTGGTGTATATTTTTACAAATACGAATCTTCCATTTTCTTTTTTATAGGAATAGGAGCTTCCAAGAGCACCTCATGGTCCTTTGTTCATCCCTGAATCATGTACAAGCCCCATCCCTGTGCCTCGGCCCATCTACATTGCGATAAATGCCGGAGTTAACCAGCTTCTTACTGATTTTACTCCCTATCCAAAATAAAACAAGGAGTTTGTGTCAATAGCAGGTGTCAGCATGGACTGGGTGGTCCCTACCAGCTTCCTTGCCTGCCTCCTTCCTTCACTCTTGAAAGCAAAGGTTGCCTTCCTCATCCATGGTTTTAGCTCATCACAGAGACAGGTACACAGTAGGTGCTCAATAAAATATGCAATTTGAAATCCAAGTCTGAAGTCATGTATAAATCATGTGTGCTTTGAGTGTGTGTGTGTGTTGACAGTAGAATCACTGGTGGGGAAAGTGGTGTGAACTTGAGGGCTGAGCAATGAACGACTGGAATCAGTAGGGGGAAGGTGGCACCCTCCCAAATGCAGCAGCAACTGGGCAGGCTTAGGAAAACAGAGCCCAGCATTTGCAACTCTGCTATTTGCAATGATTGAGCTGTCATTAAACTGAGAGAGTCTCCTGGGACCGTATGGCCATTGGTCTACAGGGGACAAGAACAGGTGAGATTCTGAGAAGGGAGCCGATACCAGCTGAGCCATGGGCAGGCAGAGAAGACAGAGCCTGCATGTGAGGCCTGGCTCTTGGTCAGTCACTTGGCCTGTCATGCCATCTGGGGTCAACAGCACATATTGGCACGGGGCAGGAAGTACTCAGCTCCTGGGACACTTGTCGCCCTGGAGAACGTGCACGTTGGTGCCATGGATGCTTTTAGATTTAAAATGTCACAAAATTACAGCTGCCTTTTTGCAAATGTAGGTACACAACCTTAGTAACATCGGGGTTCCAGAGACCTTAATATTCCATCTTTATAATGCTAGGTATTTCAATTTGATACCCCCTATGTCACTAGTCTTTTTTTTTAGGAAATGTGAAATCAAAAGAGTGAGTTTTTCTAAGGATTCAGAGTGAGACGTGACAGGGTAAATAGGAAGTGAGGGAGAGCAGTCAGAACACTGACAGATTCTCTGTGCAGCACTGAAGCATTGGAAGATCCCTGTCTCCAGGAAGAAGTCATTATAAGAAATCAGACTCACACTCAATTTTGAAACTCTTGCTCTGACTTCCGACCTTCGGAGGTCAGGGGTACTCTTCCTTTTCCTCCTGTAGGAGTGCTTCAGGTGATTTTGTAAACTGGGCTGCAATATTCTTCTGAAAAATGGAACAATATTAACATAATACAGTATTTAAAGACTTGACTAAGCAGGAGGGGAAGGGTGGGAAGGAGGAGGAGAGAATGGCACAGGCCTCTCAGATTGCTGGGAGCCTCACAGGAAGATGGTATCCTGGACTCCCACACTGCATTTCAGTCAAGGAGTCAAGTAATGTGAATATCAAGAAGAACCTATGGGACCCCAAGATTCCTGAAATCACAGTCTTGGAAGGTGGGAGTCCCCCTGTTCTCAGGTTCAAATTGCTTTTGTCACCAGTAGTTTGATTCAATATATTTTTCCTAATGACACTTATTTTTCCCTTACTTTTACTAGCAAAGAAACAAAAACAAAAACTGAAAGCAATACTCTTTAATGAGTGCCTCCTTACCGAGTAATGCTCGATTATGGAAAAAAACAACAGAAACCAACCGCACCCTGGAGACAAAGTACCCCCAACTAACTCTTCCTTCTTTGAATGGAAACTACACAGAAGTATTATGGATTTGCTTATAATATAGCCACATGAGACTGTCATGCTTTATTTGTGTCTTGCTAACTACCATATGTAAGCATTGTTGCAAATGTCCAATTATTTTCAAGTCCCTTCCAGTGTAGCCAGGGAAATGGCAAACCACTTTTACCAAAGATCTGGGACCCAAATTATTTTGAAATAGACCTGAATAGATTAAGAATACCAAAATATTTGTTGGAAGAGGTGAACGTTTAAGAGTTACATGAGCAGCAGGGAAATGATAAAGGAAAAACCTGCGTAACTACCATAGGTAGGTTGATACGTGACTAAACATCTGGGACATGTGTTTGTGTGGTTTGAGCCACTTGCTAAGACACTTAACCCAGCAGGGATCCTCCCAAAGGGAACCCTGAGGGACAGGGACTGGGAGCAGGGAGAGTCCACAGGGACTCCAGCCTCAAAGGTGAGATGAGAAAACGGTGTCTGGGAAAAACATGGAGCTTTAGTTTAACTGTAAACTTCCTTCTGGATTTCAACTTGATCAACTCTTACAGGTATAGAACAAATACAGTCTACACAAAATACCCTTCAAGAAAGAATTTTCAAGGCTCAACAAACACATAATAGATAAAAATGTATTTTCAAACTCCATGCCTTTCCTTCATTCTTGTTCAAATGCATGACATAGTAATTATATACAATTTCACAATCCTATAGATATTTTAATTCATATATAGTCATTATTGTAACATTATTAGAAACCTGATTTGAGATGATATATTACAGAATGGGTTAGGTTGCTTCTTTTTAATTGAAATTAATGAGTTAAATTGTAGTGATCTCTACACAGCCCAGAGAGTGTCCCTCTTAGAGACATGTATTCCCTGTGGTAAAGGTTTGTGGGATACTGTCTAGCCACATGCTTCCAGAAGTATGACTCTTCAGAATGAGAAACTGCTGGCTGGACCTTTTCCTTGCCACCTACAATCATCTTCCCACCCCTACCCCACAAAACACATTTCTGGAGACCTGGTATCTCATAAGCTGTCCCCATATGAAAAGTCAACATAAACAGCAACTCATGGGAAGCTGCAGGTTACAGTACTCTGGAAAGTCCTATTCATTTGGCGCAAATAAATATGACAGCATCTGAAATCCAGACAGGGCATTCCTGTTCCCCAACTCATCTACTCTTACAGTGTGTTTTTAACTAGGAGTTTCAGCAGGGGTGCCTGCATGGATCAGGGATGACCAACTCCCCATTTGTCAAGTCCATTTACTAAAGACTTGCAACCACCTGACAAACTATGAGGAAGACACTTTCATTTTTCACAGGTTCCTATAAGCATAACTAGCATAACATTGTATCTGTGCACTTAAAGCTGTTTTCTGTGAAATTAAAACACTGATCTATTATCTCAACATTTTTCCTTTAAAATAATCTAAGAATTGTAGCATATCACATATTCCGACAACCTTTTTTATTGCCCACAGTGTGCATTTAGAGGGTGAGTTATTTTCACTTCTGTGGCATTTTGAGTGCAGTTTCTTAAGCTTTGGGTTTTCTGCTCATTTTACTCTATTATAAGAACTTAAAAATTCAAGTAATTGAACTTCTGCACTGATGTGTATAACTTATGAGTAAAAAGACAAAGTAGTGATTCGCCTACAAAAACATGATTGTACCAATTCATGGATTATTCTTTATCTTGAGAGTATCCTGTCTTGAATAATGTATCCAATTAGGCAGATAATAAATAGCTCAGTGCAGACATAGGTATGGCTCACAAGTGCTGCCCTAGCTAGCCTATGTTGAAGGGGTTGACATTTTCCAGAGAGAATAAAATAGCATCATATTGGGAACAGAATTCCAATTCAGCTGCTCACTACCTGAGAGTCCTCTGGATTTTGTAATCTACATTCCTGATGGAGGAAATTAAATAACCCATCCTGATGTTGTTGGATGTACAACAATGAATAAAAAATGAACAAATGTTTGACTGTAAAATAATTTCCAGAATTAAAGTAAGTTTTTCTGGTGAATTTAAAGAGCCTCCTAAGTATTCTTTTAATGATGTTGACAAAATCAAGATGGATAGAAAAGAGGGAAAAGAACATGCTCTCTGATGAGCCCCTTAGGTCCCTCTCAAAGACAGTGAGGGGTTGGATCAAATCCTCATATGTTAATTCCCCAAACTTGGTTTCCAGTTTCCAGTTCACTGATCATGGGGAATCTCACATCATGTAGAGGGAATGAACTCTTAAGTGATGGTCTGGTCCAGGTTTACCATTTTGCCATCTTCATTAGACATTGGCACTATCTAGCTTCCTTGTGTGAAGTAGAGTCAGTTTCAAGGAACTGACATGTCCTACCTCCCTGGCCGTGCTGTAGAAATGGAAATGACGATTTCATCTCCAGGTGTGAGGGAATGTATCCGATGTTGAGAATCTACCACCTTTGCTTATCTCGGGACACATTGGATTTATCTGCATACTGAAAAATGAAAGGGTTTGGGAATTAAATCTTCAAAAAATGAATTTACACTAAATTTTTAAAGACTTTTGCCATTAATCATGGTCAAATATAAAAATTTTCATAGTCAAAATGGAGAAAGTATGGTTGGGAGGCAGAAGTCAGATTCATGTAGCACGTTAGCTGTGTTACTTTGGAGCTATTCTGTGAGCTTTTGAGACTTCAGGTTCCCATCTTTGTGTAAGCCCTGTGCATGGTGTATAGTTTACGGATCATACCCCCTTCTCAATGGGCAGGCCCCCAGGTGACCAGGTCTTTGTCAAATGTCGATTTCAGGGATACCCACTGCAGCTTCCTGTTAACATCATGAACTTTGGGAAGACACTGCCAATTTCCTAATGACGGTTGATGCTTTCTGTACAGTGTTGTCTCTGTCGACTGTTTCACCCTTGACATCTTCAGAGGTGCGTCGTCCTCAAGATGCTCTTTTATGAAGTTTTCTCCTCTGCTCCAAGTGCGTGTTGAGGAAGGGGAACTGCAAGGTGAGCCACATGAAGAGGAAGACATGCTGTTCTTAATTAAGCAGAGGATGAGAAGGACGCTGATGGTGACGGTGACAGTGATAATTAGAGCTGTACAGAACATGTCAATTCCACCTCACTTGGGTTTAGATAAAAATCTGGGAGATTTTTATTCACCTGGTCTCACACACACCCTGGGATTTCCTCTGTGGTTTATTTGTTTGGAATGTGTAATGGTGTAGATAAGTTCAGAGAGAAGTCAGTATTATTTCATCTCTAAACTGTGAGGCTTATTTTCATTGTTTTACAGTGTGAGGGATTAAAGTTACTTCATAGATCCTTACAGTTCAACTGTAACAAAACATCAAGTAAAAGACAAAGTCCCAAAGTCCTCCTGGAAATCTTGTATTTTTCAATAAAATTAAATTTCAAGCCAACAGTTCCTCAATCTTATCAAATGAAGTAGCCTCCAACAAAAACATGGCAGTCACTTAGCCCATTTACTGAAGGTATCCCTGGTCTTTTTGAGGTTGACTCACATCTTTAAAAATGTTTTCTCTCTTAATCTTTTCTCCTACCCTTTGCCTTTGATATACTCCTCCAAATACTTAAAAACATGGAGACACCTCCATCTAAAGCTATGCCTTCTGCAGTCACACTTTGTCTCAAAACAATTCATCCAGTGCAAGGTGATCTGGAGACAAAGACTAGACAGTGAGGAAGTAGTGAGGAGAGTCTGCAAAGGAAAAAGAAATCATGGCTTTCCCCTTTCCTGTCCCCTGCATGTTTCCTGATTTGCATGATTTCTTCCTCCCTCTCTCCCTTCCTCTCTTCTTTCTTTCTCTCCCTTTCTGTCTTTCCCTCTCTCTCTCTGTCTCACCCTCTCTTCATCCCCCCCCCCCCCTCCCCCTTTCCTCCTCCAGAAAACAACAGTGCCCACAGAACCACAAATTGTCTCAGGAACTGCAGGGGGATGAAGAGTCAGCAGAAGCTGTGCTGCGTGGCTAGGTGGGGAGTGGGGAACAGGGTAGGAGCAGAGCAGGCCACACACAACCCATGAGAGGTCATGACAGCAGAGATGAGCTCAGCTTTCCAAGCTCCCTCACCACCAGAAATGAAGCTCAGGGTAGAAAACATACATCCACAGTGGTTTCTGCAGGTCAGGGAACTGATGTGGTACAGGTCAGCATTCCCTCGGGCCCCAATGGTGGCTGACATAGGGAGACCCGCCCTGAAAGCTGCTTCCTAATGGTCATCAATGTGGACTCAGTGGACACAGTTGGTCATTGACCGGTGTCTCAAAGATGTACTCAGACCAAGGTGGGGTGGGGAGCCCTGCCTTCCTGCTAGAACCATCTGGCTGCACCAAGAACATTCTTGGCTTTGGAGCTAGAGCCCTGACCCTCCAGTCCCCTCACTCTCATCCTCCTTTGAGGACAGTGATGCCTCTTGGCAGGGCTGTTGTGTGAAGTAGAGATAAAACAGAGTACGTGACAGGTGTCTAACACACGGTGATGGAGTCAAGGAGCACTTTCTGAGGATCTGCAGGTAGAACCAACCGCCTGCTGCAGTGATTCATAATATTAATGCAATGATTGTAGAAGTTCTAATGACTCAAAGTTCCTGGAATTAATCTAAGGTGTCAGCATTTAAAAAGTTAGGCAGACATATATCTACATTTCTAAAATACATTTTTCATATAAATCCCATGGAAAACAACCGATTAGATAAAATCCCTGTTGCCTTTGCCTGTCTCTTGTTCCTTCATTATAATTCTTAAAACAACAAATACAAGAGGAATATTATTTAACATTAAAAGATATTTATGATAATTAGATTCCAGAAAGGCGCCCATACAAAACTCACTTTCATGTGCATGCTGTCGGTTTCTAAGCTGTGGATCTGATTCCTTTCTGGAGAGAAACCCATCTTCAGAGGCTGGTAATGCAGAGGCCAACAGGTAGCCCTAGAAAACCTCCTGTCACATGTTCTCTCGGGGTCCATGGTCAGGAAGGTCACAAGTAGAGATACATTTACCTTAAATCTCTTTTTGTCCTGCACAAACAAGGTTCCTAACTGTGAAAACCTGAAGTTCCCTCCCTACCTTGGATTGCCAGCCTCCATCTTCTCAAAATAATTCAATTTGACTGCACCTGTACTTTGACTAGGTCCTTTACAGAATTCTTCCTTACAGGCCCTTCCCTTAATGGGGAAATGCTCCCTCATGATGACAATAAGGCATAGCAATCTTTAGCCACAATGGAAAGGGAAGTCAGCTTTGGCTGTTTTCTAAAATGTTTTAAATATTATGGAGTGAACTTACATACATTTATATTTCTTTTTTTTTTTTTTTTGAGTTGGAGTCTCACTCTGTCACCCAGACTGGAGTGCAGTGGCCGCTCCCAGCCACCGCAGCCTCGACCTGCTGGGCTCCGGTGATCCTTCTGCCTCAGCCTTCCAAGAAGCCAGAATTACAGGCATGCGCTACCATGCCTGGCTGATTTTTTTATTTATTGTAGAGATGAGATCTCGCTGCCCAGGTGAGTCTCGAACCCGCGGGCTCAGTCAATCCACTCACCTCAGCCTCCCAAAGGCGCAGGATTACAGGCTGAGCCACCGAGCCCAGTTGTACATTTATATTTCACCTATGAGGAACTCAAAAACCCACGAATCTCAAAACCTTCAGTATTTTGATATAATGTCACCTGCAGGTATTTTAATTTTAGAAACTACACAAGTGCCTTGCTTTAAATTTTTAATTAGAGAGCTCAAAAGTAAGCATTTCCTTCTTTCTTTTTTTTAAATCAATATTTTTTAATTATGATGTTGTGGGGTACAGTTAAGGGTTAGGTATACAATTACATTTCATTCAGACACCCTGTTGATAAGAGGTGTTTCCCCGTCCCCAGACAGATATTTGCTACTGTCAATCCCATCTCCCTCCCCCCCATGGTTTCCCAGTACTGTCAGTCATTTTCTTACAGTATTACATTGGATGTTCAAGGTCCATTATATGAGTGAGAATATATGATACTCAGATCTTTGTTTCTGTGAGAGGTCACTCAGTATTATAGACTCTAGTTCCATCCAGGGTGCTGCAAAATTCATGATTTTGTTCTTTTTTATGGCTGTGTAGTATTCCATCGTGTATATGCACCACATTTTTAAAATTCAGTCCTCTTTTCATGGTTAGCATGATTGTTTCCAGGTTCTTGCTATTGTGAACAACACTGCAATAAACATACGTGTGCAGGTATCTTTTTTATAGAGTGATTTGAGTTCTTAAGGATATATTCCCAGTAGGGGGATTGCGGGGTAATATGGGAGGTTGATATTTAGAGCTTTTAGGAATCGCCACACTGCTTTCCACAGAGGTTGCACTAGTTTACACTCCCACCAACAGTGTAGAAGTGTTCCCTTTTCGCCACACCCTCTCCAGCAGCTGTTATTTTTTGAGTTGTTGATAATTGCCATTCTGACTGGAGTTAGGTGGTATCTCAGTGTGGTTTTGATTTGCATCTCCCTGATGATTAGTGAGGTTGAACATTTCTTCATGTGTATGTTGGCTGCTCGGATGTCTTCCTTTGTGAAGTGTCTGTTCATATCTTTTGCCCATTTTATAATGGGGTTGTTTTTTTCTTTTCAGCATGTAAGATGTCCATCTTACCTAAGGCAATCTACAAATTCAATGCAATCTACAAATTCAATGCAAATTCATCAAATTACCAGCAACATTCTTCTCAGACCTAGAAAAAACAACACAGGAATTCATATGGAAACACAAACGTCCAAGAATAGCCAGAACAATCCTCAGCAAAAAAAAAAAAAAACAAAGCAGATGGCATCACATTACCAGACTTCAAACTTTACTATAAAGTTACAATCATCAAAACAGCTTGGTATTGGTATAGGAACAGGCATATAGATCAATGGAATAGAATTGAGATTCCAAAAGCAAAACCTCAATTTCTCAACCAACTCATCTTTGACAAAGCCTCCACCATCTACCACTGGGGAGAGGAGAACCTATTCAGAAAACGGTGCTGGGAAAACTGGCTGACCACATGCAGAAGATTGAAACAGGACCCCTATCTATCCCCATGTACAAAGGTTAACTCCCAATGGATCAGAGACCTAAATGTAAAACCTCAAACCATAAGAATCTTAGAAAATGAAGGAAATACCCTCATGGAAATCGGAACTGGCATCAAATTCCTGAACAAAACCCGAAACCCACAGATCATAAGAGAGAAGATAGACAAGTGGGACCTTATTAAACTGACAATCTTCTGCAAAGTCAAAGAAACCATCAAGAGAGCAGAGAGACAGCCTACAGACTGGGAAAAAGTATTTGCCAACACCAGTTCTGACAAAGGCTTAACATCCTGGATCTGCATTTCCTTCTTTCATCAACACAATAGGAACTTGTTCCTCCTCCAGCTGAGGTATCTTCATAGCAGGTCCCAGATTTTATCTTTTTTTTTTTTTTTTTTTTTTGAGTTGGAGTCTCACTCTGTTGCACAGACTGGAGTGCAGTGGCTGCTTCTGGCCACTGCAGCCTCGACTTGCTGGGCTCCGGTGATCCTTCCGCCTCAGCCTTCCAAGTAGCTGGAATTACAGGCACACACTACCACGCCCGGCTGATTTTTTTATTTATTGTAGAGATGAGGTCTCGCCAAGTTGCCCAGGCGGGTCTCGAACCTGTGGGCTCAGGCAATCCACTCACCTCAGCCTCCCAAAGCACGGGATTATAGGCTGAGCCACCAAGCCCGGCCCAGATTTTATCTTTAAGTTGGTCATCCTGGTTGACTGACGTGGTAGAAGAATGTCAGTTGGTATGTCTATTTCTTACATTTTAAATCAGCCAGTACCATCACACAATAAGCAACACGATCAAGCAACATGCTTAGAAACCGTGCATGCACCCATGAACCAGGGAGCTCCCAAGCAAATCTGTAGCACGTGTTATATCTAATTTTCGTGAATGGACATTGGTTACACTCTTTGCTCTGGGCCAAATTCCAAATGCAAATTGCACTATCATTTTCCCAAAGGATTTTATTTTTTAATAGCTCTGCACTCCTCCTTGGCCACCAATGTCACTGACCCAGATCTCTTCAGGTAAAATGTGCTATGCTGTGCACAGGAAGTTATGCCTCTGACCTGGTGTCTGCATGCGTGGGGTTCTCCCTGGGAGGAAAACTGCATTATGCACCCCAGTTTCTCTCTCTCCTGAGCTCTGATGTGTTTCTATTTAGGGACCAGAGTAGGATAAAGCCCTCCTGCTGATGACTCACCGACCCCAATTTTCCCAGTCTGAAACTAACTGGCTGGCATGGGAACCTGTGACTCACAGACTCATTAGCATAATGTTAAAGGAGTCCAGCTTCAGAGTGCTGTGTCCATAAGGGGATGGGATCTTCATCCTGAGGATTGTTGGGGAGAGGAGCAGAGCTGAATCTTCTCTCTGTTCAACTCTGAGCACAGCATTGACAGAATATGCCATTTATGATTAAACCAGGAGGCGAATTCCAAAGAGAGAATGAGAAATGTCTGCTTTTGGCAGTTTCGCTGAATTTAATCAATTCTAAGTCAGCAACATATTGATAGTAAAAAAAAAAATCAGATTAGCTGATAAATGATCAGACCTTAATTGATAAGCAGATGCACTCATTGTAGATACATGTGAATAAAAGACAGCCAGCATCCACAGAAAGTCACCCCAAATCCCCAACAGTGAGGAAAACCCTTTCTGAGTCAGCACAAGGGAGTTTTCTTTTTTCTACGAATACATAAGTAAGGGTCTTACTTAGATAAGGTCACAATAATAGAACACACTGCTTGAGATTCCCATTTTGCTGCTGGAAAGAAATGGATGCAAAACGGCTCTTTTCCTTTACAATTTAAACTAGATTTAAAGGTGGACTGCAGGAAGCATGATGTGGGTAGGGGCAGCATGGGACAGTCCCCCCTGCTACTTGCCCTCAGCTACCCTCCTGAAGCCCCCTGAGTCAAGAGGGCATGGGCTGGTTTCGGGGAGCGAATTTCCTGCGCTGATCAGTGCTCCCATCCTTCCTCCTCCCCCTCCTTTTCGGTCAGACCATCTTGGCACAACCAGCACAAACTTGGTTAAGGGCTTTAAACTTGGAAGGCTCGCTATTTGCCGCTACATAATTGAAACAGCTGTTTTAATGAGATACCTACTGTCATCATTTTACTCTGGCTGAGCTGGGTGACAACAAAGCAGTAATAACAAATTCAATAATAATTAACTCGGGTCATCTGCTCATCTGTCACGGCCCATCAGCTTTAGGGAGAAAAATCCCAGTGAACTTCTCTCTTTTGTGAGCTTTCCAAAACTCTGTAATAAAATGCTTAGAGAGGACTCTAGGTAGCCTTTCAAAAGTTCTAAGCAAACTGGTAAGTAGGTTAATTAAATTTTATGCATGTTTAAATGCTAATGATTACATTCCTGACATTACAGTGTAATCTGATATGGAATGATGTCATGCAAGCAGTCATTTTAGTGCCTGAACACATTCCTGTCCCCACACCATGCAGCTCTGCATCATTTATTGAAGGGCAGGAAGTTGACAGCATTGGAAGGCAGGTTTCCACTCAGGTTTCGACTTGCCTGATGCATGCTAATCAGGGAAGTTGCAGGAAGCAACCGCTTTAAACCCAGCAGCAGACCGGGAAGGGTCATCAGATAGTCCCTTTTTTGTTTTGTTTTGGGTTTTTTTGCACCCTGCCTCTAAATTCATACTCCTGGCCCCGGAGTGTAGAAACATCATGCGTATGTGCCAGGATGATTGAAGACCAAGGTGAGGTCAGATGTCCTTCTTCATCCCATGCTGTCTCCAGCCCCAGCACTCCCCACCTCCTCTTCTTCCCACTCACAAGACCATCGGTATTTCTGAGCAAGAAAGAGACACAGATGCACAAGCTTCGGGTGACACAGAGGAAATGGGAGACATTATCAATTTTGTAGACAAATGGCTCCAATTTCACTAAGATCTTAGGGCAGCGCTTCTCAAACCGGATTGGGCACAGGGGCCATCTGGGGGTCTTTGGATATGCAAATTGTGATTCCATAGGTCTGGGGTCAGGTCTGACAGTCTGCATTCATAACAAACTCCCAGGTGAGGCTGAGGCTGCTGAATTCAGGCTTTGAGGATCCCAGATAGGACTTGGCTCTGTTGAGGACAAAAGGAAACTGAAAGCCCTGATTCCCTTAAACTGAGAGCCACCTCTCCCTTTTCAGCATTTTTATTGTTGTTGTTGCCATTATCCTTATACTTTTGAACAAAGATGTTCAAAATACCTTTTGTAGGACCTGCCTTAATTCTATACATGGTGTTTAGTCTGACAGGCAGCTTTCTCTGACCAACGGATGGGATCTTTCCTGTTTGACTATGAAGCTAATTTTTATACCCTCTGCTTTTCCCTCTAAACAAAGCTTAGCTAATGGAGCACTTTGCTTTATGGAATTCTGAAAAATAGTGGCTGCAATACACTGAAACACTAGACATTTAGACTGTAACAGGACTACCACTATAGTTACTGCTATGACTAGTAATAATAACAGACCACTAGTGGTAGTTGTAACTACAGAAATTAGAATATGTTTTACCATTCTTGAATTAAGACCCAAAAGGATTCTATTCAATTAGCTAGTCTGGTGATATCTTTTTGGTGCTTGATTTTAATCCAGGCCTGTGAGAACTGAACTATAGTACAAACACATTCTTTTGGGGGTAAATAGTGAATTTCACCATCAGCCAAATTGATACGTCCTTGCTAATATTTCAACATGATGCTGGCTTGCGAAGGAAAGTTCACAACTCAAAACCAAATGACCCACATACTGCTAAATGCTTGATTCATAATGCAATTTTCCCCAAATTAAACATTATTATAATGTAGTTTTCTTTCTCAAAGAACAGGCAGCTCAAGCCTTCTGTGCATGGGATTGGAACAAGCATATTTAAGACAAATGGCACCAGCAGGGTAAATGTATGACAATGTCCCCAGTCACTAGTAAATAGCCCCCTTGTCCCTGCAGCTCTTCTTCCTGATACACCAAAAAAGACCTTTAATATGCCCAGTGTGTTTTGAAGAGCATCAAAACGGAAACACGGCAGTAAGTCCTCGCTCATACCTTGGTTGGGAATTTTACCATTTAACACAGTCTGCTTACATTATCAGCTTTTTTGAAAAGGTTCAGAAGAGTAAATAGTTTTGCATTTCAACATTAGCTAGGAAAAAAGTGAAAACTGGCAAGCATTGTTTTCCTTGTTCTGTACACCAACAGAGGAAGGTTAAGTTTATTCAGGGGAGACATTTGCAGCTTTAGTGAAGTTAAAATAGTTGGATAGCCTGAGATTTGCCCAATTCCATTCCATTAGTTATTTATGTAGCGCTTGGGCAGATTATATAAAACACAGTGTTACTGATAAGAAACTGAGAGAGTAAATGCAGTCTTGTGACCATTAAGACCAACGAGTTTAATATTAAATATTAAACTGAAGAGCTAAGACTACCAAACTCTTAGAAGATAACATAGCAGAAAAGTCTTGTGACATTGGCTTTGGCAATGATTTGTTAAACATGATACCAAAATCACAGAGAACAAGAGAAAAAACATACAATGTATTTTATCAAAATTAAAAGGCATCATGCAACAAAGGATACTATTGAGAGAAAAGGTAACCCACAGAATAGGAGAAAATATTAACATATCATTTATCTGATGAGAGATTTATATCCGGAATACATAAAAACTCATATAACACAACAACAACAAACAACCCAATTTTACAAAAGGCAAAGAACAAGAAGAGACATTTCTCAAAAGAAAATATACAAATGGACAATAAGCACATGAAAAGATGCTCAATGTCTTTACTTATTATGGAAGCAAATCAAAACCCCAAAGAGATACCAGTTCACATCCATTTGCATGACTATTATGAAAAAAAAAACAAACAAAAAGAAAATAGCAAGTGTTGGAGAGAGGGTGGAGAAATTAGACACATATGCATTGCTGGTGGGGGTGTACATTTTGTATTCACTATAGAAAACAGTCCAGTGGTTCCTCAAAAAGTTAAGCATAGAATTACCATATAACCCAGCAATTTCACATATACTCCAAAGAATTTAAAGCAGGGATTCAAACAGATATTTGCACTTCAGTGTTCATAGCAGCATTATTCACAATAGTCAAAAAGTGGAAACAACCTAAATATCCACCAACCGATAAACGGATAAACAAAATGTAGTGTATCCAAACAATGAATATTAATTACTATCAAAGGAAGGATATTTTTATTTGTGCTACCACATGATAGACCTTGAGGACATTACGCTGAGGGAAATAAGTCACTCACAAAAGGACATATGTTGTATGGTTCCATGCTTATGAGGCACATAGAGGAGTCAGATTCATAGAGACAGAAAGTGGATGGTGGGTGCCAGGGGCTATAGGAGGGGTGATGGAAAGTCCGTGCTTGACGGTGCTGAGTTGCAGTTTGGGAAGATGGAAAAGTTCTGGAGATGAATGGTGGTGATGGTTGCATAATGATGTGAATGTACTTAATGCCATTTGAACTGTACACTTAAAATGGATAAAATGGTAACTATATGTTGCATATAATTTATCACTATAAAAAATTAGAAGAAGAAGAAGACAAAGAGGAAGAGGGAGGGGAGGGGAAAGAAAAGGAGAAGGAGAAGAAAAAAAGAGGAGGAGAAAGTGAACCTATGCCTGGATGCCGAGGAAAGAATTCCCAGTCTCTGTTTTTCTTCTTTCCAGAAATATCTCTGTAAGGTTTCCTGTGTGATGGCAAACTGCTCAATCTAGATGCCCAAGGGGAGTAGATAAGGAACACAATATGTTTCTTTCCGAAAAGTGAGTTGGATTTTGGATTTTGTAAATGAGATGTACATGTTTCTGCATGTGTCCATCCAGTTTTCCCCAACACCTTTTATTGAAGACCGCCCTTTTCCCAATGTATGTTCTTGGTACCTATGTCAAATATTAATTGACCACAGGTACTTGGGCTTATTTCTGGATTGTTTATTCTGTTCAATTTCTGAGCTCTCTATTCTGTTCCATTGGTCAGTATTCTTATTTTTATAACAGTACCATGTTGATTTGATCACTATAGCTATGTAGTATAGTTTGAAATCAGGTAGGGTGAGTCCTTCAGCTTTGTTCATTTTGTTCAAGATTGCCTTGGCTATTTGGATCTTTGTGTGTGTTTCTATATAGATTTTGGAATTATTCTTCTATTTCTGTGAAAAATTACAGTGAAATTTTGATAGTAATTGTATTGCGCTTGCAGATGATTTTTTTTTAGTGTGGTGGTATACATATTTTGACAATATTAATTCTTCTCATCCATGAACATGTTGGGAGCCAACATCTACAGCTACATGTATGTAGGCCTATAAGGGCCTATCTGGAGAATTGTCTCTGACACAAGAAGATCAGTACAGCTACAATTTTGGCATATGAATAAAGACCAATGCATATACATAATAATAAAGTTTATACAGTAATATACAAAATTCAACTGTGATTAAAAGAAATTCACAGCAGAATCATTTTCTATTTCTCCCTCTTTTCTTAAACTGTTTTCTCCTTCTCAAGATATTTTTTAGCTGTTATTTCCTGGTAAACTGGTTAGTCAGCTTTTGTTCTTGTTAGAAAGTTTTCCCTTAGGTTAAAATTAAACATTATAATTGTGATAATAGTTTTGTTATGTTGCCTTAGGTCAAGCAGAACGTTCCTGGTTTCTGTATGTGCTGAAACTCTCAGTTTACTTCAGCCCCTGGCTATCATCATGGCAATGGTGCAGTTCATTGTCCCAAAGTAGTGTGACAGGTTCCCAGACGCAGGTAGCTTTCACATAACAGGAAATAAGATTTAGATTTTTAAGTAGAATTACAGTTTTATTAAGTTTTATAAAAAATAGAAGTAAGTTTATAGTTTGGATATTAATTAAGGCTAGTGATAAGGTTTATAAGAGTTCAATTAGAATAATACATAGTGTTAAGAGTTAAGTAATGAAGTATATAAGGAAGTAAAGTTTAGACACGAGAAATTCATAGAAGTAATGTTAAGATTTTAGTTTAAGGATAAGTTTTCAGGTAATTAGTATAGGAGTTTAGGGCATTGCATATTAAAAATCAGTAGGTTATAAGTATAATAAAAATAAGTTCATAGATATAGTGTAAGGTTAAGTAATACTTAATGTGGTGTTTGACTATAACTTAGAAAGTTACAATAATAAGAGTATAGGCATAAGTTAATAGGATAAATATAAATTGAGTAAGGATAGATTAATATAAAGTTAAGATAATAATAAGTTGATAGTTTTAATTGTTAAGAATCATTAGAAGTTATTAATTTTGGATTTAATGTTAATCAGAATTTAGCTTACTAGATTGATTAGAATTTAGAATTAATCAAGAAGTTTAGAACATAAAGTATAACATGAATGGGTTATGGGAAACATCTTGTGAAACTATTGATTAATTTGTGTACCTGTTACATTGTGGGCAGCACGTCATGCATCATGGAATTGTAATTGTGTGCATGGAACTTGAAAGTCTCGTGACAATCTTGTGAGGATGTGTACACTCGCCCCCAGCAAGTGATTGTTACACTGCTGGAGGGTATGAAAAATGGTATATAAGTTGGAAGAAGTTTGAATAAAATTTGGCTTCAGTCCTGATCAGACTGTTCCCAGAAGAAACTGTCTCTGAGTGGTCTCTTCTCACCATCTGGATTCTCCGTTGCGGTCCTTACCCACCCTCAGTCGGGGCTGGTCCCCGACATGAACAAGAACCATTTTTCCATTTATTTCTGTATTCTTCATCAATGTTTTATAGTTTGAAAGCAAAGATTTTTTACCTTCTTGGTTAAATGTATTCATATTTTAATTTTTAGAACAATTGTAAATATAATTCTTTTACACATAGTTCATTGTGTACAAAATGTTACTGATTTTTGTGTGTTTTTGTATTCTGCAACTTTACCACATTTATTTATTTGTTCTAACAGTGTTTTGGTGGGACTTTAGGATTTACATATAAGATCATGTCATCAAACAGCAGCAGTTTCACTTCTTTCATTACTATTTGAATGCCATTAATTTCTTTCTCTTGCCTAATTGCACCAACTAGGACCTCCAGTGCTATGTTGAATAGAGGTGGTGAGAGGGCATTTCTTGGTCTTACTCCTAATCCTAGAGAAAAAGCTCTAAACTGTTCACCATTGAGAATGATGTTAACTGTGGGTTCCTCATACATGGCCTTTATTATATTAAAGTACATTTCTTTTATATCTAAATTGTTGAGAGTTTTATCATGAATGTTGTCAAATGCTTTATGTGCATCAAATGAAAGGATCGTGTGGGTTTTGTCCTTTATTCTGCCAATATGGCTCAAGACATTGTAGTTTGCATATTTTGAAGCATCCGTGCATCCCAGAGACTTGATCATGATGAATTATCCTTTTAACATTTTGTTGAATTTGAGATCTTTTATTATCAGCTTGTCATAAATAAGTTATTTAAGACACTTTAAAAGTCAGAATGTATTCCTCCTCTTAAGAAGCTTACAATACAATGTGTAAAGAAAAACAACAAATAAAAGCAAACACACCCATAGGTTTCATGATTACACTAAATTAAAATGATTCCTTCTTATCTTCACATTGAACTTCTAGGGTCTGGCTCTACCAGTTCTTATTCAAAGCAAGGCCCATAGTTACTGCCTGTTCTCAAGAAGTTCGCTATCAGCAAACATGAAAATAAAAAAATAAAGACATTGAAAGTATGTTTAAAAATACTTATAGTTATTTACCAGAATAATATTATGTCCTTTGAATCTAACAATAAGACAAAAAAAATGTTTACATTGGCATATCTTTTACATTTATTTTGCTCTTTTTTACAAAGATACTGGTCAATGACAAACTAGGGGAAAACGTATCCTTTACTGCTGATAGTTTGGAAGCACTTCACTCTCTTTCTTTCCAGCATGGTGGCAAATGCTTTCAGCAAAATGGAATTTCCACCCCAGTCATCTTTCTGCCTCAATTTCACTGGATGCAGCCTGTTCCTCTTCCCTGTTCCTCCTGCAGAGGATACCTTCTCCTCTGCACACTCTGTCTTAACCCCCTTATCTGGTGTAGTATGGCTGAATAGGGACAACCACACATTCTTTGGCAGTGTTCCAAAAGAGAGAGGGGTCTGTATGTCCTCCTCTTAAATCAAGGCATGCAGGAAGCTCAGATAGTAGAATAAGGAAGAGGAAGCCCTGTCCCAGTTTCTGGGCCTGGCTGCCATCCACCTCCTGCTTCTTGGTCTATTGCTCCTAGAAGCCATGGGGAGAGGCCATGTAGGCCATCATGGGACAGCCTGCCTGTCCCCAGAGGGAGCTGGTGTCCCCTGCCAGCCTTGTGAGTTATTTTGGGTGATCCAGTCCACTATTAAGTGCACCCAGAGTCAGCCACTGGGACACGCAAATGCACCTGAGATCCCACTATTCACATCCTAGGGAGCCCTCTCCACCCTCCAGACTATGAGGGACTAAAATAAAGTATTTGAGCCCCAGAGCTTTCAGGCATTTTATGACACAGCCATAGAGGACCAGAACCTACCTTTCCTTGGTGTCTTTCCTTCTCTCTTTTGTCCCATAGCACATGCTCCCATCTCTGAAACTCCAGTATCTGCTGACTTTATCCTTCACTTGGAACATCAGCTGTAGTTTTATCTCTTGTTCTCATTGTACTGTCTGGACACCACTGCATTAAACTAACTAGAGAGTAGAAATTATGCTGGTATTTCTTTGTATTCCTCATATTTCTTAGCATATTGATCTTAAGCAGTGTTGATTGACTAATTATGTAAAATGATATCACAACCATAGATATAGAGAACTGAAGCTTGGACGTTTGCAAATGAGAAGAGAGCCCTACAAAATAAATGGGAAGCCCCAAATCAGAGCCCCAGAAGGATGTCTGTAAATATGAAGACTGCCCAGAATAGTTAGTTGGTGGGGGCCCAGGCAAGACTATGGCCAACTTAAAGAGAAATGATGTGTTTGCTTTACAATGTGTTCGATGCACTCCTTCCTACCAATATCAGTTTGCTGAGGTTAAAATAGACTCAGTAATTTGCTCACACTCATACAAAATATAGATGAATAGTCAAAAATGTAAATTCTTGGGTGCAAGATGTGCAAGTCTTATAGTATCACCAAAAGTGTGGGGACCATGAAAACACTTGATGTTTGGGGACTGTTGGGAACATTTGGTGTGTGGAGACTATGGGGACACTTGGTGTGAGGACTATGGGGACAGTTGCTGTATGTGAACTCTGGAGACACTTAGTGTTTGGGGACTCTAGGGACATTTGATGTGTAGGGACTATGTGGATACTTGGCATATGGAGACTAAGGTGATAACTTCGTTTGTGGGGACTATGGGGACACTTGGTGTGTGTGGACTCTGGGGACACCGAGTGTGTGTGATCTCTGGGGACATTTGGTGTGTGGGGAATACAGGGACTCTTGGTGTGGTGACTCTGGAAACACTAAGTGTGTGGAGACTATGGGGACACTTGGTATGTGTGGACTCTGGGGACACTTAGTGTGTGGGAACTATGGGGGAGCTTAGCATGACGACCATGAAGACACTTAGTGTGGAGACTATGGAGATGCTTAGTGTGTGGGAACTCTGGGCACCGTTGTATGTTTAATGTGAAAACAAATTATTTGAGCTGTGTAGAAACACTTGATGTCTGGGTACAACCAGGACATATTGTATCCAGGTACTGGGGGATACTTAGACTCTGAGATCTCTTTCAGTCTTTAAAATGAGGGAGCTATTCTAACTGGTTGCAGATATACCTTCCAACTGAGTCATCTTGGGTAACTTAAAACACCATGAGTTTTTTTTTATTGTACTGGGGATACATTAATTAACTAAATTAAGGATAGCAGAGATAGCAATGATATTTTATATGAGTTAAATTGAAAGTGCATAAGTTGCATTGTAGTTCAGTAAATAATTAAGGATTATATAAATAAGGAATTTAAATATGCAAACCATATGAGCAATATTTTCTCAGTTGTCATTAGTTGAGAGTCTAAGTATTTTTTTAAAATAGTGTCATTGTAGCATTCTTAAGTTGACATGATAAGCCAAAATGAGGTTAGTGTGCCTCTATTTATGAGAAACCCTGCTGTAAGAAATAGGTAAAGGTTTAATTAGCATATGAATGTTTGCAAAGAAGTGTAATCACTAAATTACTACAAATGATTTGTACTGTACAATAGGTGAAATCTTTGCCTTGAAATTACCCTAACAATCTGCACAGAAAACTTGTTTTCCTAGACTGTACAGAGGCACTGTTTTCTATGTGATCTACAACTGCAAGTCAGCCCAGGGGCATTTAAGTTCAAATCACCCTGGCTGTACCCTGATTTTCTGTTTCATTGTTGTCTGCTGCAGTCTTCAACTCTTCCTGCATGTAGAATCCTCAGAGCAGTCAAATAAAACACAGATGCCTGGGCCTTACTCCAGAGGTGTTAATTCAATTTCCTTGTGTTGAAGACCAAGAATTTATATTTTTAAAGATCCCAAGGTGATTCTGATGAGCAGCTAAAAATGAGAGCTACTGACCTTTTCTTTTTTTTTTTTTTTATAATCAGTATTTTTTATTATCGTTTTGTAGGGTACAGTTAAGGGTTAGGTGTACAATTACGTTTCATTCAGGCACCCTATTGATAAGAGGTGTTTTCCCAGTCCCAGATAGATATTAGCTACTGTTAATCCCATCCCCCCCCATAATTTCCCAGTACCATCAGTCATTTTCTTATAGTATTACATTGGATGTTCAAGGTCCATTATATGAGTGAAAACATGTGATATTCTGATCTTTGTTTCTGTGAGAGGTCACTCAGTATTATAGACTCTAGTTCCATCCAGGTAGCTGCAAAATCCATGATTTTGTTCTTTTTCATGGCTGCGTAGTATTCCATCGTGTATATGTACCACATTTTTTTAATCCAGTCCTCTTTTGATGGGCAGCATGGTTGTTTCCAGGTTCTTGCTATTGTGAATAACGCTGCGATAAACATACGTGTACAGGTATCTTTTTTATAGAGTGATTTGTGTTCTTCAGGGTATATTCCCAGTAGGGAGATTGCAGAGTCATAAGGAAGGTCAATATTTAGAGCTTTCAGGAATCGCCACACTGCTTTCCACAGAGGTTGATTGTGAAGATGTCCATCTTACCTAAGGCAATCTACAAATTCAATGCAATACCCATTAAATTACCAATAACATTCTTCTCTGACCTAGAAAAAACAACACAGGAATTCATATGGAAACACAAACGTCCAAGAATAGCCAGAACAATCCTCAGCAAAAAAAACAAAGCAGGTGGTATCACAATACCAGACTTCAAACTTTACTATAAGGCTACAATCATCAAAACAGCTTGGTATTGGTACAAGAACAGGCATATAGATCAATGGAACAGAATTGAGATTCCAGAAGCAAAACCTCAATTCCTCAACCAACTCATCTTCGACAAAGCCCCCACCACCTACCAATGGGGTGAGGAGAACCTATTCAGTAAATGGTGCTGGGAAAACTGGTTGACCACATGTAGAAGATTGAAACAGGACCCCTATCTATCCCCATGCACAAAGGTTAACTCCAAATGGATCAGAGACCTAAATGTAAAACCTCAAACCATAAGAACATTAGAAAAGGAAGGAAATACTCTCATGGAAATCGGAACGGGCATCCAATTCCTGTACAAAACCCGAAACCCACAGGACTTAAGAGAGAAGATAGACAAATGGGACCTTATTAAGCTACTGACCTTTTCAAAGCTCACACATTTCTTATAATTGCAACTCTAGTAATTAAGCTATAAACTTTTTTCAGGTCACCCTCAGTTCAATGGAACATTTTGAGGGCTCCCCTCATGTTAGGTTCATTTAAAAAAAAAATTCGAACTACATTTTCCTAAGAAGTTGTATCAACAGAAATAATAATTTGAAGGATGTTGGTAAGTATTTCCAACTATCAATAGGGTTTATTCTTAAAAAAAGATAGAGTAGGTAAGATGCTGATCTACTTTGCATAGTGTGTTTGGACTTTTAGAGTAAAGGCATGTTACCTAATGGGGCCAGATACCTCCATGCCCACTCGTGTTTTAGAGGAGGCAGAAGTGGAACCCGAGTTTACCCATGTTCTCAATCTTTGGAGTTGTCAGAAAACCAGATGCATAATCTGGGAACTCTTGCAAATTCTTTTTAAGAGAAGGTAGAATCTTCAACACAAGCAGCTGCGTTACAAGTAGCATTTTAAATTTCTGAAAAAAGATCTCCCAGTGGTCCAATCGCAGGCAGGTGTTCATCTGCTCCTGGAACAGAAAACCTGTGTCATCCAGGCATGGGAAGCTTGAGTCATCTGGCTTTACAGCTCAGGAGTCAATGTTTACTCCCATTAAATAGTGTCTTAGAAATGTCAGCCCAGGCTTCACTCTGGACTTGTGTCTCCATCCATGAGAGGAATTGGTCTCCCTGAGTGTCACTTCCTCTTTTCTAACAGATAATTGTTCACCCTCTTAGATGTCCCCATGCTGTCCTGAGGCCACTGACTTTACCCTCTGCTATAGACTGAGTTGTGTTTTCCAAAATTCATGTGTGGAAGGAGTAACTCCCAATGTCTTGTATTTGGAGACAGAGCCTTTTAAAGTTGTGATTCAGGTTCAATGAGATCATTAGGGCAGTCTGGAGTTCCATAAGGAGAGGAGGTGAGGACACAGATACTTGTGTAGGGAGTACCCTGATACTGTCTCCTCCGGATCCTGAGCTGTTGTGCCATGTGAAGAAACTCAGGAGCCAAGAAACCTGAATCTTAGTGTGAAATTATGTCTCCTAATATCAGGTGACTTCTCCCTGAAAAAAAAATAGATTAATATTTTTAATTGATCTATTTTTTTTACTACAAATAATTTCTACTCTGTCCTTGGCGGTAAATCCACTTTCATCCAAATTATTTAAGTTTTTACTTTCTTAAGAATATCAAATCCATCCCAACATAAATGTCTCAAATCTCATACTATATTTATCTTTTTTCATTATTCTTTCTAGGAGGAAGTATTCCTCCTCTTTTAAAAATTAATTTCTCAACCCACTGCCTATATTTCTTCTTTTTGGTCATTTCTAAGACCTTGATTCATTACATTTTATCTATCTCCTTAGTATTTTGTTTACAATTTTCTTCATAAAGCATTCTTTCTACTCTTTATGTAAAACTATATAAAACTTTCCGTTTCATTTCTGATTTTTAATATCAGGTATGTAATTACTGCTGTCCTATAACAAGAAAATTCTGGAAAAAACTCCCAGAAAATCAAGAACTTGTGTAAACACATCAGAAAATTGAGGTCACAGGAAAATTGCCATCTTGAAATCTCAAGAGGCCAATCCAGAAAGTCACAGTTGAGACCTGCTGTAACGTGGAGCATAAACATCTGCTGTCTTAAACAGGAAGGAGATTTAAATGGGAATCTTGATGTATTTCTGGAGCTGGGTGTGGACTAGCATGAGAAGAAGAGGTTCGAAGCACCACAGTCTTTGGAACCTTACACCTTTGTGAACTTCACATCGAGGAACCACACCTGAGCATGATTCCCTTGAGTCTCTAGGAAGAAAAGGGGAGGAGTAATCCTTGTGGAACACACCCAGACATTTGTTCCACCTGGAAGAAGAGAAATTTCCAGCTGCAATCACCTCTAGTTTTCCTTCCTCCCTTGGTCGGAGGGGGTGGGATGGAGAAAGCACTTATGACTATAAAATTATAGAGTGCTCCTCCTCTACACACCTGGCCTATACACACCAACAGGCTCCAGTGCCATAACCATGGGTCACTCTAAAGGAACAGAAAGATGCAGAGTCTCTCAGAGGTGTAGTAGATAGGGAAGCTCAGAATCAGGGGCACAGACAAAACCAAGGATGTAAGCAGAATCAACAGCCTCTAACCCCTATATCAGACATTAAACATAGTCTAGACTGGCATCACATATCACATTAAAGGCCTATTTATGTCAGTATGCATTATGTCCAGCACATAACAAAACTTTCAAGGCATTATAAAAGGCAGGAAAAATCACAGTCTGAAAAACCAAGTTAGCAAGAGAACTACACTCAGAAATGACAGGGATTTTTAAATTATTAGAGAATATAAAATTACTATAGTTAACATGTTAAGAGTGCTAGAAGAAAAGATATGTAACATGCAAGAGCAAATAGGTAATTTAAGCTGAGAGATTGAAAGTCTAAAAGAAAATCAAAAGACAATGTTAGAAATAAAAAACACTGTAAAATAAATAAAGAATGCACTTGATTGGACTCATCAGTAGATTTGTTACAGCTGAGGAAAAAAAATCGGTGAGTTTGAAAGCATGCCAACAGAAACTTGCAAAGTAAAATGCAAATAGAAAAAGCATTTTTAAAAACAAAAACAAGCCAGGCTCAGTGGCTCAGCCTGTAATCCCACACCTTTGGGAGGCTGAGGTGAGTGGATTGCCTGAACCCGCGGGTTCGAGACCCGTCTGGGCAGCGAGACCTCATCTCTACAATAAATCAAAAAATCAGCCAGGCGTGGTAGCGCATGCCTGTAATTCCAGCTACTTGGAAGGCTGAGGTGGAAGGATTGCCGGAGCCCAGCAGGCGAGGCTGCCGTGGCCGGGAGCGGCCACTGTACTCCAGTCTGGGTGACAGAGTGAGACTCCAACTCAAAAAAAAAACCAAAAAACAGAACAGACCATCCAAGGACTGAGACAATTTTAAAGAATGTAACATATGCACAATTGGAATACCAAAGAGAAAAGGAAAGGAGTACAAAGCAGAAAAAATACTTGTAATAATCACTGAAAACTTTCCAAAGTTAATGGCAGACAGCAAGTCATACATCCATAAAACTAAGTGTACACAACACAGGAAAAATATTTTAAAAACTTATATCTAGGCATATCATATTCAAACTGCAATAAAATAAAATCTTGAAAAAAATGATAGAATTAAAAACAAAAAAATACAATCTTACCTATCAAACTAAGGTAAGAACTATAGTGAACTTATTGTCAGAAACCAGGCAAGTAAGAAGAAAATGAAGTGAAATATTTTAAATGTTGAAAGAAAAAAAGTTCATTAGCTTAGAATACTATATACAGTTAAATTATCTTTTAAAAGTGAAAGAGAAATAATGACTTTGTCAGATAAACAAAAACTGTTTTATTACCAAGAGATGTACTCTACCAGATCTCTTAAAGAGTTCTTCAGGAAGAAGGAAAATTGTATAGGTTAAAATATGAATCTAAAGCTGGGCTCGGTGGCTCAGCCTGTAATCCCGCGCCTTTGGGAGGCTGAGATGAGTGGATTACCTGAGTCCACGGGTTCGAGACCTGCCTGGGCAGCGAGACCTCATCTCTACAATAAATCAAAAAAATCAGCTGGGCGTGGTAGTGCATGCCTGTAATTCCGGCTACTTGGAAGGCTGAGGCGGAAGGATTGCTGGAGCCCAGCAGGTGAAGGCTGCGGTAGGCGGGAGCGGCCACTGCACTCCAGTCTGGGCGACAGAGTGAGACTCCAACTCAAAAAAAAAAAAAATACGAATCTATATAAAGAAAAGAAGAGTTTCAAAGCGATAAATGAAGGTAAAATAAGTATTTTTTTACAGTTGATTGATCTAAAAGATAAGTGTTAATTTAAAGTAATAATAGTAGTATATATGAATTAATGAAATAAATGACTGCAGTATCACAAGGGATTAAAGGAAGAAATTGGGAATATTCTTATAGGGTCATGTGAAGTGACATAGTGTTATTTGATGGTGGCTTTAGATCAGTTTTAAATGTATATTGCAAGCTCTCGGATAAACATTAAAATTTTGTAAAAAAATACAATTGAGAAAGCAGAGAAAGCAGAAGATGAGGGGAAAGAAGAGACGAAGAACAAATAATAAAAATAGAAAAAGTTGCAAACATTTTAGACATTTATCCAATTATATCAAGAATGACCTTAAATGTGAATGGTCAAAATATGCCAATCAAAAAGCATGTAACACTGATGAAGAACAGAGTTGGAGAACTGCTTGATTTCAAGACTTACCCTAAAGCTACAGTAATAAAAACAGCATGGTATTCATGAAATAGCAGGCACATTTATCAATGAATGGGAAAAGAAAAACCAGAAATAGAACCACATAACTGTAACCAGCTGATCTTTGACCATTGAACAAAGGCAAATCAATGAAGTTAAAATAGTCTTTTCAGAAAATGGTGCTAGAAAACTAGACATCTAAGTCATCATCATCATCATCTGTATCAAAAATTACCCCTTTCACAAAAATTAGCTCAGCAGAAACATTTGCTTTAGCAAATAAACTGTTAAAATAATCAAAACAGAAGCTACAGATAGGGAGTTTCATAAACATTTGAAAAATGCATACCGATAAATAACCTGCACCCAAAACTCAGCAATGAAAATATAAAGACAATTTTAAAATTTGGAAAAGACTGGAAGACAACTCAAAAGGAAGATATACAGGTGGCAATAAGCACATGGAAAGATAATGATCTGACATTAGGGATATGCAAATTAAAATAACAATGATATGCCACTATATATATATATATATATATATATATATACATATATATGTATATATATATGTATTTATATATTAATGACAAAAATAAGGAAATTGACAAACTGATCAGTACCAGTTGTTAGTGAAGGTGTGGAGCAACAGGAACTTTCTCATTCCCTGTTAATGGGAAGGCAAAATGGTTCACCCGCTTTAAAAGACAGATTGGCAAATTTTTTCCAAAGCTAAGCATAGTCTTACCATATGATCCAGTAATTGTGCTCATAGGTATTTACCAAACTTCTAAAATTGTATGTCCACAACTGAAATCCTGAATGCAAATGTTTACAGCAGCTTCATTTATAATTGCCAAAAACTGGGATCAACCAAAATGTCCTTCAATAGGTGAATGCATTAAAAAAAGAAGTTATATACCCACACAGTAGAAAAGTATTTACATTCAAGAAAAACATGCCATTAAGTCACAAAATGACATAGGGGTGTTGTAAATGCATATTGGTTGGGGAATGAAGCCAATATAAAAATATGAAAACATACCATATGATTCTAATTATATGACATTGTGGAAAATACATGGCTATAGAAATATAAAAATAACACTGGTTGCTGGGGATAAGAGAAACAAAGGGGAGGGCTAACTAGGTGAAGCCCAGGACATATTTTAGGGCAGTGAAACTAATCTCTAAGATACTGGAATGGGAAATACGTGACACTATGTATTTGCAAAACCTATACAACTTGAAAGCACAAAGAGTGAACATTGATGTATGCAAAACATTTTAGTTTTAATTAGGGAATGAAAAAGTAATTTAATGGTATTACAGGTAAATGAAACAACCTAACTGAAAGGAGTAGGAGAAAAACTGCTTACCTAAGTCACTTTGGACATGAGCAGAGTCTGTGGGACTTAATGCAGGAGCACATAAACTGTTCTCTAGTTGATAATGTTTCTTCTCATGGAACTGTGGGTAATGATTCTGATCCTGCTGTAGGAGTTGAACAGTTAAGTGACAGATGGTGGATAGTGAAGCAAAGATTCTTACTGTGGACATAGGAGGACTCAGACAAAGTCTGGAATGATCCATATGGTATGAATTGGAGAAGCACACATCAGCATAAATTCTGATTCCACTTAATATTGTTACAAATGGATACATATAGAAATGTACATGTACAGAGGTTAGTATAAACCTATATATTTCTTTGCTCTGTCTGCTGAAAGTGATTAGAACCAATGATAGCCCAGTAGCCAGGAGCCCAAAAGCAGCCCGGAGCCTAGATTTAGTTTCTAGTATCATTCTCAAATTATAGGAACCAGGGTTCCTTGGATAAATGACTGATTCTAGAACAGCATCTGCTTGTTCCAGAAAGTAATAACATGTTGAAAAATAAAAAAAGTCCAATAATGATGCTATGTCAATGAGACACAGGAAGCAACTGAAATTACTCCTAGTGGCCAAAGCTGGAACTATTTGAACAACAAATGAATAAAGTTGTATTGACTTATAACCAAAAGTGTAAACGAATATTTGTGAGTCCATACTGGAATAAGGAAATGGAGTGAAAAGAACTTATTCCAAACTCCCAGGCAGAAGAACTCTTATGCAGATAGGTATGGCCCCCTCAAGAATGCAGAATACAGTTCTTCCTTTGTTTTGCTTGGACTGTGTGGTGACTTCCACCTTAAGAGTACAATATTAAAAGGAGAAAATAAGAAAATGATAACTTTCAATGGGAAACAAGTAACAGATGATCAAGGCCAACATCAATAGTGATAAATCATGGTGATCATGTGCCTTTGACATGATGTGATGTGAAGCAGTGCTTCAGCTCCATGGTCTTCCTCCTGAAACCCATTCCTAAGTCTATTCATGAGAAGAAAATCAGAGCAATCACAGTCAAGGGCATTCTACAAAATACCTTATTCATAATCCAGAAGACTGTTTGTATTTAAAACAAGTCTCAAAAACTGTTACAGCCGAGACAAGTCCAAGGAGACATGATGAACCACTTTCATGTGGAAAGTTCTAAAAGATCTTAGGCTGGAAACAACTTACTAAAGATACTTACTAAGGGAATCTGAACACATAATGGACTTTAGTAAATAATAACATAGCAATATTGCTTAATTAATTCTAATAGATTTACCGTACTAATATAAGGTGTTAGTAACAGAGGAAATGAGGTATGGGGCATATGACAAATATATTATATTTATCTTCACAATTTTTCTGTAAGACTAAAGTTTGAAAAATAAGATCATTTTTTAAAAATATATGCTTTTATATTAGATAAAAAAATTTCATGTAGAGAAACAGTAAAAACCTTCTGTACTTTGTTTTTAAAATATCAAAAATACTGTGAACTACAGTAAACATTTATTGGTAAATTATCAGCGTTAAAAAATACTGTTTTGATGTAAATGTCCAAATTCATTTTATTCTGTATTGATATTTATTTATGCTATGACTAATTTTTAAATAGACCACTTTTTCTTCTGAATTCAAATAATACCACTTTTATCACATATCGAATTTCTACAAATATTTTAACTTGCTGTCGACATTTCTGTTCTCCTATGTTGACTTATTTGGCTGGTTCAACTCTTCATTCTTGTGGTTTTATCATTGTTTAATATCCGATCAGGTAAGTCTAACTTCCAGTTAAATTAAAACTTTAGATTCTAATTATAATTGCCTTATATTTATTCATTAATTTTGCACTTAAACAAATTGGGAAATTATAAACTTTTATCAAATTAAATCTTCTCAGGTAAGAACATGAGATGTCTTTCCATGAGATTCACTGGTTAAAAAAAAAAAAAAAAAATATATATATATATACATACACACACACATGTAGTATATCTTTCTTTCTTTTTATTTTTTATTTTTTTTGAGTTGGAGTCTCACTGTGTCGCTCAGACTGGAGTGCAGTGGCCGCTCCCAGTCACCGCAGCCTCGACCTGCTGGGCTCCGGCGATCCTTCCGCCTCAGCCTTCCGAGCAGCCGGAATTACAGGCGCGCGCTACCACACCTGGCTGATTTTTTTTATTTATTGTAGGGAAGAGGTCTCGCCAAGTTGCCTAGGCGGGTCTCAAACCTGCAGGCTCAGGCAATCCACTCACCTCAGCCTCCCAAAGCGCGGGATTACAGGCTGAGCCACCGAGCCCGCTGTAGTATATCTTTCATGTTCGTTATTAAGACTCATAGTCTATGCACATTTGACATGTTTATCATGCAAATTGTCTCTAAATATTTATTGTTTATATGCCAATTATAAATATTATTTTAAATATATATACACATATACTTTTTGAGTAATTACTTCTATGCTAACTTCTATTAGTTACCATAAATTATTTATTTTTGATCATTCAAAAAATATTAGATTTTCCATATATATGAGGGAGGATCCAAAAAAAAAAAACCAGAATTAATTTTTGGAGGGCAAGTCATTTGTAGTATAAGCTTCCCCTGCTAGGGAAGTGTTCTTAAAACTCATCAGCATCAGCCGGACTCGGTGGCTTAGCCTGTATCCCGCGCCTTTGGGAGGCTGAGGTGAGTGGATTGCCTGAGCCCGCGGGTTTGAGACCCGCCTGGGCAGGCGAGACCTCATCTCTACAATAAATCAAAAATTCAGCTGGGGGTGGTAGCGCGCGCCTGTAATTCCGGCTACTCAGAAGGCTGAGGCGGAAGGATTGCCGGAGCCCAGCACTCCAGTCTGGGTGACAGAGTGAGACTCCAACTCAAAAAAAAAAACTTATCAGCATCAGTGTACCAGCTAGTGTTGCTGTGAGAAGCTGAGTTCGGCTTCAGTGAATTTTTTTTTTTTTGGTAGAGTCGTTCAGTGTGTTTGCCCATTTTATGATAGGTGATTTATGAGAGCATATGCCCATACCATGCTGAGTGTTCAGCATGTTTTGAACAAAAAACTGCATGACCCCTGTGCCCCACCTTCCCTATTCACCCAATCTCTCCCAGAGTAACTTTTTTTTGTTGACCCAGATGCAAAAAGTCCTAAAAGGAAAATGGTTTGCCAATGTGGAAGAGGTGAAACAAAAAATGGCAGAAGCATTGAAAGGCATAAAAATCAATGAATTCAAAAAATGTTTTGAGCAGTGGAAAAGGCATCTTGATAGTTGTATTGCATCAAATGGTGAGTACTTTGAAGGCAACTGAAGTTTAAACATATAAGAATAAATATACAATTTTTATCAATCAGTTCCATTTTTGGGCGTTCCCTTATATGATCATACTTTCAGCTAATTATTTTTATTTTTTATTATATTGAATTAATTATAACCTCCAAATGGGATTATTGTTGATGTTAATGTAAATGACTTCAGCAAATCAATATTTAAAACTTTTTTATTGGTTTTGTTAAATATACTTTATGTATTTACATATGTTTAAATATATAAAGACAGACATATTTACCAATAGAATCAAATAGAATCAAAAATATTATTATATATGGGCAGATTATTTTCAACAAGGCCTTCAAGATAATTCAGTGGGGAAAGTGCCATCTTTTCAACAAATAATCTTGGCCAAGCTGGATACATATGAGCAAAAAGAATGAAGGGTAGGACCGCTTACCACACCCCGATATGCAAATGTTAACTCACAATGGGTCAGAAATCTGCAAGACTTAAAACTATAAAACTCTTAGAAGAAAACAAAAAGCGAAAGCTTTATGATATGAAATTCAGCAATGATTTCTTGAACATGACACCAAAAAATACAAGCACAAATAAGAATAAATTGGACAACGTAATTTAAAAAATTAATACCCTTTTATGCACCAAAGAGCAGTCCCCAGAGAAGGAGAATACCACCCACATAATGGGAGAAAATATTTACAAATAATATGTCTTACAAAGAATAAATATTCAGAATATAGAAGAGCTTTATTTACAACTCAACAACAACAAAAAATAAATGACCAATGTTAAAAACTGGCAAAGAACTTGGACAGACATTTCTCCAAAAAAGATGCTTCAAGTGGCCAAAAGGTGAATACAAAAATTGTTCAATATGACAAATCATTAGGGAAATGTGAATCAAAACTACAATGAGCTTATTATCTCACATCTATTAGGATGGCAGTTATAAAAAAAATAGAAAAAATGACAAGTGTTGGTGAGAATGTGGAGAAATCGGAACCTGTGCATTGTAAATGGGAATGTAAAATGATGCAGCTGCTGTATAAAACAGTATGATATTTTCTGAAAAAGTAAAAAAATATGATTACTATCTTGATCCAGCAATTTCATTTCTAAGTATATATTTAAAAGAACTGGATATATACTTGAACCAAGTCTTGAATAACATTTGTGCACCATATTTACAGCAGCATTAGTTACCATAGCCAAAAGGGGAAGCAACCCAAATGTCCATGAATAACTGAATGGTAAACAAACTATGATATATCCATACAATGGAATATTATTCAAGCTTAAAAAGGAATTAACGACCACCACATGCTACAATGTGGATGAACCTGGAGGATATTATGCTAAATGGAATAAGCAAGTCACAGAAGGACAATTACCGTATGATTTCACTTACATGAGGTATCAAAGTCGTCAAACTCAGGGAAACAGAATGCAGAGTGGTGGTGGCCAGGGACTTGGGGAGGGAGCTGTGGCGAGTTGCTAGTTAACGTACACAGGGTTTTAGCTATAGGAGTTCTGGAGACAGATGGTGGTGATGGCTGTACAAAAATGTGCATGCACTTATCACACTGAGCTACACACTTGAAGTGGTTAAGATAATAAACTCTGTTATGTGTATGTTATCACAATTATACTTTTACAAAAAATTCAAATGCTATGATTTTATTTTTTGGCAAATATATATAATATATAGTTTTTGAAATAGTCTAGAGACACAAAATAATTGTTTATTTTATGAGATAAATGTCTATTAAGCTAGTTTTTATTGCTTTATTCAAATCCTGCATGTTCTTATTTATTCTCTGCTAAATCTGTGTCATCTGAAATAAATTCTTAGCATTTCTTATGAACTTATAACTTATTAGTCTAAGTTCATTTTATCATAGTTTTTCCTTAAACATTTAGCTGCTGTAATTTTGTATGTATGGTTCAGGCTATAACTGTATCAGAAATTGTATAATAATGCCATGTTACTCTTTTCTCCTTTTGTAAAATATATTTTTATTAAAAGATTCTACACCCGGGCTGGGTGGCTCAGCCTGTAATCCCGCGCCTTTGGGAGACTGAGGTGAGTGGATTGCCTGAGCCCATGGGTTCGAGACCCACCTGGGCAGCGAGACCTCATCTCTACAATAAATCAAAAAATCAGCCGGGCGTGGTAGTGCATGCCTGTAATTCCGGCTAGCCAGAAGGCTGAGGCAGAAGGATCGTCAGAGCCCAGCAGGTCGAGGCTGCGGTGACAGAGTGAGACTCCAACTCAAAAAAAAAAAAATTCTACTACCTCTGTGTTGTATAGTCAGTATTGATTTAAAGAAGTCTACTGTATGAAGGGGGTGAGCTACTTCAAAGTTCAGTACTGGAAACAAAGTGAGATGTTAATAAAATCATGGGAGAGCATGGAGTTCAAGACCTTGTGGTGAGTTGGAAGAGTTAAAGAGAACACAGCACCTTTGGTGTATTAGGGAGAAGTTGGCCATGAACAGGTTATGAATTTGATTCTGTGTATTGAAGTGAGGCTGGGCTGGGCTTATCACACAAGTCATATGACTTGGTACGGAGTATCCTTATGACAATAATGAGAAGAGCCACATGAAAACAGGACAATAAGAGCCTCCACCCTGCTCCCAACAGAGAAGATATGACCTAATTAACTCCAGAATTAGGAGCTAGGAAGAGGGACTTGGAGGAGTTTGTGTACAGGGCAAGGGAGGAGGTTATTAAGACACGAATTTGGATGTATGTAATTGGAATTGTACCTCAATTGGAATCATATCGTGGGCATGGCATGAATACTGCAGACCTGACTGACTTTGAGCAGGTCCATGGTGATGCTGACCAAGCATATACAGCTTCAGGGTGTGGACTGGTCATCATCTGGCTGTCACTGCATGAATCCAGCTCTTGAGTGTGCGGGGTGCAAAGGTCTGCACATTAATATTTATATTGACATGCTTATTCTTACTCGCATGCATTTGGTACTTTGTGTCTGGACTTTTCAAAAAAACAATTTTCTTATTTTTTGTTTTAAAAGCATTCTTGATAATCACGTGTGGCATTGTTTATTTTTTAACCCATTCTGATAATCTACTTTCTATTACAACCCTACTTGATTTTGTACATTCCATCTTCATTTATGGTCATATTTTTCTGTGTATTTTCTATTTTTTCATACCTTGATTATTTTGCTGAATTTACTCTTTATTCCCATTGTACCATTCTTAACACGGCCTGGGTTTGAGTTTACAATCTGAAAGTTTACAAAAATAAACTTACATAGCACAAAATTACAAAAATAAACTGTGAGCTGAGGTAATCCACATCCTCTGCTTCATCCTGAATTTCACTGCTCTTTGGTCAAACTGTAAACAGCCATTAGACATGCCTACGTGTGGGAAAGTTGCCCCTACCTGGGGACCAAGTGTGGGGACCAAGTTCCTCTGCTTGGGTAAGTGCAGGAGCAGGTGCCTCTGCCTGTGAATGGCGTGTCTCTCCCTGGGCGTGTGCTGGAACACAACTCTGGTCACTATACTGCACTTCCAGGTTGTGTTTTTTGGCACACAGTTATGCTCCCAGGTTGACATGCTGTCTATGCTGTTCTCACTGTTCCAGTCACAGAGTTGGGGAGTTGTAACATGACTCACGATGCCTCACATATCTACTTGCTGGTACTTTAGTTTTGCCACACCAACTCTAAACTATGCACCCCGAAGATGGGAGATGGGAGCAGTGTGGTGGTCACTCTAGACCTTCTCTCTGCACTCTTTCTGTGGGCATCACCTGGCTGCTGATTAACATTTCTGGTCAGGTTGAGACAGCTGTGTCAACCTCTCAGGTGGAGCTGGTGTTTTGCATGGGAGAGGAATCTCTGGGATTCTGACAGGAAGAACTGACTCTCCCTTTCTAAAGGGGTGACCTAGAACTCTGGGCAATAAACACACAAGCACGAGAAACAAGACAACTGGTGCTGAAAGAACCCAGAAATAGACCTACATAAATACAGTCACCTGCTCTGCGACAGAGACAATGCCATGGAGAAAAGACAGACTTTCAACAAGTGGCACTGGAATAACTGCACATCCACCTGCAAAAACAACAATGGCAATGATACAAAATTTTAGATACAGACTTTATACCATTCACAAAAGCTAACACAAAATGGGTCATAGAGCTAAATGAAAAACACAAAACTAGAAAACTAGAAGATAACATACAAGGAAAACCTAGATGACCTTGGATTTGGTGCTGATATCTTTGGATACAATGCCAAAAGCATGATCCGTGAAATAAAAGATTGATAAATTAACTTCACTGAGATCACAATTTATGTTCTGTGAAATACTGTTAAGAGACAAAAAAAGCAAGCCACATCCTGGAAGAAAATCTTTGCAAAACACATTTATGATAAAGGAATAGTATCCAAAATACATAAAGAACCCCTAAAACTCAATTATAAGAAAACAAACAATTCAATTACAAAATGGGTAAACAAAATCTAAAAAGACATCTCAACAAAGAAGATACACAGATGGCGAATAAACATATGAAAAGATGTGCCGTCTCATATGTCCTCAGGGAAATGCAAATTAAAATGACAATGAGGTACTACTGCACACGTACTAGAATTGTCAAAATTCAAAACAGTAACAACATCAAATTCTGGTGAAGATATGGAGGAATAGGAACTCCCATTCACGGCTGGGGGTTGCAAATGGTAAAACCACTTTGGAAGACATGGTTTGGCAGCTTCTTGCTAACTTAAAAAATCTCTTGCCATTCAATCCAGCAATTACTCTCTTTTGTATTTTCCCTAAAATGCTGAAAGCTTGTGACTACAGATGTTTGCATGTCCACAGATATGCACTTTGGATGGTTAGAACAGCTTTATTTACCATTGACAAAAGTTGGAAGCAATCAAGATGTCCTTCAGTAGTGACTGGATAAACAACTGTGTTTTATCCAGACAATGGAATATCACCCACTGATAAAAATAAATAGGCCATTGAACCCTGAAAAGAAGTGGAAGAACTGTAACTGCGTATTGCTAAGTAAAATGATTTAGTCTAGGAAAGGCTTTATACTGTGTTATTCTAACTATATGACATTTTGGAAAAGGTAAAACTATGATAAAAAAGATTAGAAAAAAAGTGGTTGTTGAGGTTTTATGAGTAAGGGAAAGATGAATAGCTGAAGCACAGAGGACTTTTAGGACAATGAAATGATTCTGTTTGACACTGTGATGGTGATTATATATTATTACATAGTTATCAAAGCTCACAGGATGTCTACCATCAAGAATAAACATTAATGCAAACTATGGACATTAGTAATAACATATCAATATTGGCTCATCAATTGCAACAAGTATACCATACTATCACAAGATATCAATAATAGGGAAATACATGGGGGGGAGGGATAAAGGATGTGAAAACTCTATATTTTCTGATCATTTTTATTTTTTGTAGGCCTAAACTGCTCTACAAAAGAAAGTCTGCTAATTTAAACAGAAATATAGAGAGTATTGTCAAAGTGTCTGGCAAAGAAATAAGAGGATACCCAGAGTATAAAAATTAAAAATTGTATTAAATAAAAATTTAATACTTGAAATTAAAAGCCCAGCAGCTAGATCAAATAGCACATTAGACTCAATTGGAGAGAGAACTAATGAACTGGAATATAGAGATGAAACAATCACCCAGACAATAGCACAGAGATAGAAAGGTGGAAAAGTATAATGTGTTGATTGATGCAGAAGGTATGGGGATAACTATTTTTATCAGTGTTCTAGTATGAGACTAAAAATATCTATTTTTTAATCCATGTTCTGGTTTAAGGCTAAAAGAGCACACCAAATTATAAGGGCTAGATATTTTTCAGAATAGATAAAACCCAAATTCCTCAGATTTTAAAGACCCAATACATCTCTAGTGGGATAAATAAAAATAAATCCACACTGAGACATATCAATATTGATGCAACATTATATCAAAGATAGTCAAGGAAAAGTCATATATCTTCAAAATGTTAAGAAAAAGTAATTATCAACCTAGAATTTTCTAATCAGTAAACCTGTCATTCTATAAAAAGGATAAAATCAAGACATTTGTCAGCCAAATATAAATTTAAGACAGTTCACTACTAACAATACCTCACAGAGGAAACTTGTAAGGGTGTTTTTCAGAAAGACTGAAGGCATGTCTCAAATATCAGAAAGAGAAGTGAGTTTTTAAAATATGATAATTATGAGGGCACAACTAAATATACTTTAGTGATATAAAATCATAAATGTTGAACATTAATGGCTATAAAACTTTATAGAAATGAAGGTTAAATAACAATAGCAAATAAATTATAAAATTCTTAAATTGTTCAAAAAGAATAAAATAACCTTAGACTTTTGAATGTTAAATATGCATGGTCAATCTTCTAGAATTGCTCTTAAAAGAAAAGAAATAGGATGTATAACTTCCAAATTACTTTTTTAAAAAAACTTTAGAAAACAGCAATTGGAAAATTATACAAAAGAGAAACAAAAAGTTAAAAAAGCCAAAATGATAAAATTTGAAAGTAAATTGAAATATTATAGTTCTCACAATAAATAGAAATGGAATACATTTTTCTAATGTAATTTTTATAAAGAAACTGTCTTTTAAATAACCAAACAGAATGTCTACAAATACATTTAACAAATATGGGCACAACTCTATAGAGAAAATAACAAAGCTTTATTGAAAGGCATTAACAAATAGCTAAATAAATGAAGAAATATGCCTTGTTTACAGATAGGGATATTGATTTTTTAAAAGCTACTAATTTTTCCCAAATTTATCTAACTTTGTAGTGCTGATTTGCTCACAATATCAACAGGATTTTTTTAGGTCATTAGCAAGCTGACTCAAAAATCTGTATAAAAAAGGAGTCACTGATGACCTTTACTCTTACAAAAAAATGAACCAACCAAGACAAGAGAGGATTTCCCATACTAGCCATGTATCAAAACTTACTATAAAAACAGTAGTAGCTGGGCACTGTGGTATGAGCACAGTGATAGATAAATAGACTGGTGAAATAAAATAAAATATGAAAATGGGTGAATACAAAAAGAAGAATATAAGATATAAGAATATAAGGTGCATACATATGTGGACAGACACATATATAAAGAAACATTAGCAAGGACCTGGAAGCAACCATGCTGCCCATCAAAAGAAGACTGGATTAAAAAATGTGGTACATATACACGATGGAATACTACGCAGCCATAAAAAAGAACAAAATCATGAATTTCACAGCAACCTGGATGGAACTAGAGTCTATAATACTGAGTGACCTCTCACAGAAACAAAGATCCGAGTATCACATGTTCTCACTCATATAATGGACCTTGAACATCCAATGTAATACTTTAAGAAAATGACTGATGGTACTGGGAAATTATGGGGGGGGAGGGAGATGGGATTAACATTAGCAAATATCTGTCTGGGGTCTGGGAAACACCGCTTATCAACAGGGTGCCTGAATGAAACGTAATTGTATACCTAACCCTTAACTGTACCCCACAACATCATAATAAAAAATATTGATTAAAAAAATAAAAAATAAATAAAAAAGAAACATTATCACAGCATTAGATATGAGAAAATGGAGAGTGACATGCTTCATCAAAGTCATGCCAACCCAGTGATTGTTAAGATGTGCTTCTGGACGGTAGAAGCAGCCTCACCTGGCATCTCATTAGAAATGCAGAATTTTGGTCCTCACACCTGAATCAGAAACTCAGGGTGATGCCAGAACTGTACTTCAACAAAGCTTTGAAGCGATGCTGATGCTTGTCGATGTGTGAGACCACTGGTCCAGAAAGGTGTCCAATAAATAGCTCTCATAGGCGTCTCTGGGAGAAGTATTGTGTTTGACATACTTTTTCTTGATAAGGACCCAAGCCGAATAAAGTAAGACGTACTTGCAGAAAATAAGTACAGTGCAAATGATTTTGTCTAGAAAAAAATGTAAATGATTTATGTCTAGTGGAGAAGACAACTTCACAGGTTAAGGTTTTATTGCTCTGTAATATCCTAGCCAGTTTTGTATCTCACTTAACCATCTTGAACTAGTATTTATACTTAACTAATTATGCTCCAGTTCTTGTTTCTTCCTTTGAACTAGGTCTAGCCTCTTACTGGTCACTCCTTAATGATTTACTATATCTTTGACAAATGATGACTGTACATTTGTAAAAAATCACTTTGAACTCTTTGAAAAGTGTACTTTGACATAGAAGAGAGGCAGCATCGCAAGGCTTTAAAGTAGAAAAGGCCTATTTACTAACGGGTGCTGGAAAATCAGTTATCCATTGGAATGGGGAAGACTGATCAACACTGATAAACCCTGATCAATTCTAATATATTGACAACATCAATATGACTCACACAACTTGAAGACTCTTACAAGAAAAATCAGAATAATAACTTTACAAGCTTTAGGTGGGGAAAGATTTATTAAAGTAGGCATGGAAATGTAACACTGAAATGAAAATCAAAAAATTAAACTACATTAAATAAAAAACTTCTATAAGAAACATACAATTAAAATGATAAAAAGACAAGTTATAAACTGAGGGTGTAGATTTGCAGCACATTTAACTAACAAAGGATTAATCAACAAAATACATTTTTAAGAAACTTCTCCAAATCAGTAATAAAAAGGCAAACAACCTAATACGTTCACAGCAGAGGAATAAATATGGCAAATAAACACAGGAACAGATGCTTAACCTCATTAGTGATCTGAGCAATGCAAATTAAAATAATAATGAGATACCATTTGCACCCACCAGACTGGCAAAAGTTAAAAAGTCTGACAATACTACTTGTTGGTGAGGATGGATCCTTGAGGAGACTCAGGCTTTGCTGGTGAGAATGCCAACTGGAACAACCACTTTGGAAACAATTTTGATACTATCTAGCCAATTTCTCATCCTCCTGCATGATAAATATTTGCACAAGTACACCAATTAACATGCTCAGGAACCTGCATAGTGATGCTGCTTGAATTGTAAGAAATTAGAAAAAACTTAATTGCTGACCTACAGGAAAATAGATGAAGACACTAGGACATTTTCCTGCTTGGAACACAACACAGCAGTGAGAACACCCAACATGTACCATCATGTGTCTTTGTATCTAGGCTCCTGTGGGTGAATTGAGATGAGTGATTCAAACAGCTGTGAAATAAAAGGAACTCAAAATAAATGAAAAAAAAGTAGCTCAGAGTAAGGTCATCTTTCTCTGACACTGTATAGGGCAACTTTAGGAAATACATTTTGGAAGTCACTTGCTATCAAATTAAAATATATTTCTATGAAAAAAGGCATTCCTTTTTATATTTCCTTTCTTGATGATTGTTTTGGTTTAAGAAATGTAAAAGCTGTGATTTAGGCCCTGGCAGGGGTTGATTATAGCCAGATAGTGATTATATTTTTGAGCATCTTGATACATACACTGAAAGATAAGGAAACTCAGATGCCAAATGAATAGAATCCCTGTGTTCAGAGTGTTGGTGGTGACTAGCTCATGCTCACCTGGTGATAAACCTTTGTATCTGATTTATTTATGCTTTTTTTGCCATCCAGGTGTCTCAATATGATGAAAGAGACAGTGGAAATAAAACACACTTCTTGTGTGTATGAAAAATTTGAAAGAATAGAAGGAAAAATAGTACTAAACTTCTATATCCCAAATGATAAGCTGCTTAAGATACAGGAGAACAAATTGCATGAGTTTTTGCCCTTATTCTAGCTGGGCATGTCTTTTAATTTCTGTGTTTTATACTTGCAAGAATTGCATGCCTCTAGCATTTTTTGCTCTCTTCCTTCTTGCCATGGTTTGCTCAGATGTGATGGTCTGTAACTCAACAGGAGCAGAATGGCTCTACCTGACAGACTCAAGGAAATGATGCAAAGACAATTATGAAGTCATTTGGGGGTGTGCTGCTGCTTTGAAAAGATGATTGGTAGTGTTTAAAAGGATAGTCTCTTTTATACTAGATCTCAAAATTCCACTTTAATTCAAAAATAAATTGATTGAAAGAAAAATAACTCAGAGAAAATATTTTTTTCAATAAGAGACAACGAAAAATGTGTTGACTATAAAAATATGGTAAAGCATTATGATTAGGATATAGACCCACGCCTAAATGCTTGTAAATTACACATTGCCTTTCCCTCTCCCCATCCCAGCCCATCTACTCCATGTCACTTGGCTTTTATTGGCTGATTTCTCTCAGGGAGGTGAGATGACTTCACTGAAATAATGAAACACATGGATGGAAAATAACCCCAAAGATGGGGAAGCTGAAAATTCAAGATTGATAAAGTAATTTTAATTTGGTTCTACATATGTTAGGGTAGTTAGGGTGACTTTTGTGAAGGAGTCCAGCTGTGTAAAGACAGATGTGCGGAAACTGATTAATCACACACACACACACACACACACACACACACACACACACACACACACACACTCTGGCACGGCTCTTCTTTTTTTTTTTTTTTTTTTTTTGAGTTGGAGTCTCACTCTCTCGCCCAGACTGGAGTGCGGTGACCGCTCCTGGCCACCTCAGCCTCGACCTGCTGGGCTCCGGCCATCCTTCCGCCTCAGCCTTCCAAGTAGCCGGAATTACAGGCATGCGCTAACACGCCCAGCTGATTTTTTGATTTATTGTAGGGATGAGGTCTTGCTGCCCAGGCAGGTCTCGAACGCGTGGGCTCAGGCAATTCACTCACCTCAGCCTCTAAGAAACGGCTCATGATTCACCGTGCGTGCAGCAACACCACCTCATGACTCTTGCTCAGTTGCGTTTATGATACAACACACAGACAGACTTCCAGCAGTAGTCTCTGGTGCAAGGAGGTGAGGAAGGGAGGAGGTGATGGGTGGAAAGGAGGAAATGCTGTCACAGAACAATGTGCACCAGTACAGCCTGGAGCTTCTGAAGTACAATCTTTTCTTTTGTGCAGCTCAAAAATTTGTTTTTCCTCCTCAATCTGCCCTTACTGTTACTTATGTTCAAAAACATCACAGATGAAATGAAGGCTCCCGCTGTTGCATTGATTCTGGCCACAGCCTGGGGCCTGAGATGCCCAGACTGCACGCACAGGCCGGACTCCTGCTGCTTGGCGGCCTCCCTGGCCTCGGAGCTGTCTGCACAGGGACAACGTACCAGCCACCTGGTGTCCAGGAAAGGGTCTGAGGATCAATATGGCGGCTTCAACCATCAGTAAAGGCTTGTCTGAGTCTCAGAAGCAAACAAAGGCACAAGCAAGACAGCTGCTTCAATCTAGGGGGAGACCAGGGTTTCTCCATGGAGTCTTCCAGACTGGAGAGTTTTGTCTGCTCCCTCCTCTCATCTTGGAGGGAAAAGGAGGCTGAGGAGGCATCTGTCATCTTTCATCATATTTTTCTCAAAAGATCGGAGAATTGGGGTTTAGAAGCAAATAGGTAGTAGTTACGTGGCCTCTGAGATCTCCACTTCAGTGATGTGCAGTTTAAGAAAGCCAGGTGCAGTGGTTTTAAAGTGTTATGGTTTTCCTTTTGCACACTGGAGGTACAGCTTGATAATACTCTCCACAGAGTATTTCTAAGGTGGGGTACCCATACCAGCTCAAGCTAGTTTATTTACTTTAGCTTGAAATTGATTTTTTTTCTTCTTAAGATGAGGAACCAAATATCCCATTAGAATCAGAGGCTTAACTGGAAGGGACCATGGACCACCCTGAGATATCTCATTATGCTAAAGATTCCAGTACCCAGGAGAGGTTAAATGATTTGTCCATGGTCTTAGAGTAGAGTCCATACCTAGGAAATCCAGCTTTCTGGTTTGTTGCTGTTCAAGGGAATCAGTTTTCATGTATTTTTACATCTTTCAACGTGGAGTGAGTGAGGCTTCAAGGAAGCACACATATGGTTTAAGTAACAGGTACTGGGTGCTATCACCTACAAACCAGTGGGACTCAACCACAAATAAAGCAAGATTCTTGTCCACTCCCAAATGTCAACTGATAGGACTACCAACAGTGTCCTTTGCAAAACAGTGGTTTATCACAGCTTTCATGAGTCCAAGCATTTCTAGCGATCTTTGTTCTTCTGACAAATATGAACATAATTATAGAGGGAATTTAGAAGGGTTAAAACCTTCATCCATTCAGTTAAAAAATTTTAGCCCATGCCTATGTTTATTTCTATATATTCTCTCTATTCAGAGAAAAGTCATCTTAAGGGTTCTTAACTCTTATGCACTCCCAAATTGTTCTTCCAGTCTCTATCACCTGTTGAGTGCATACCTTTTTTCCATTGTTCCATGCTCAATAACCTGCTTTGATTCATTGTTTTCCAAGTCACTGCAGAAACATAAGTGTTCATTTCCCTTGCATAAGTGCATCTCCTTACAGCAGACTTGCTGGGACATGGGGTAGATGCTTTACTTTAAAAAATGTGACCAAGCAGGTCTTCAAGTGACTATACCATTGTATTCCCCCTAATGATGCACCAGAGTTTCAGTGTCTCCACAAGGTATTAGTCTGCTCAGGATGCCATAACAAAGCACATAGACTGGGTGGCTTAAAACAGCAAAGACTAATTTGTCACAGTCCTGGAGGCTGAATATCCAAGATCAAGATGTAGGCAGGGTTGGTTTGTCCAGAGACATCTCTCCTTGGCTTGTAGATGGCCATCTTCTTGCTGTGTACTTGGGTGGCCTTTTCTCTGTGTGAGGGTACTCTTGGAATTCCTTTCTTATAAAGACAGTAGTCATATTGGATTAAGGGTCCACCTTGATGAGTTCATTTTACCTTAGTTACCCCTCGAAAGGCTCTGTCTCTATATGCACTTACATTCTGAGATGCTAGGCACTAGGGCCTCAATATATGAATTTTGTGGGGAAACAATTCAGTCCGTAACACATAGTCTCACTGAAATTAGATATGTCAGGGTTTTCTGGGTTTTAGTGGATGTTAAATATTGTCCTATTTATCAATTTTTAGTGACTGCTAATATAATACTGAACATATTTCATAAGCTTAGTGGACAATCTTATCTTTCCTTTTGTGACATGTTTTCTGTTACTCATTTTTGAAAGTTAGATTTTTTAAGAGTGTTTATATATCCTCAATAAAAGTTTATTGAATAAAATATTTGTTTTGCAAACAACTTTCTAATCTGTAATCTGTTCATTTTCTAAATGGAGTATTTTAATTAAATTTAACTTTTCCACTTTTTTTCTTTTACTATTAGTGCTTGTTTTCTTGTAAGAAATATGTGTCTGTCTCAAGTTTGTAAAGATTTATGGTTACCTTTTATTCTTAGGCCTGTCACAAATTAATTTTTGTATACAAAGTGATGTGATGGTTTAAGCTGACTCTTCACGTGTCTGCTTACTTATCCCAGAACGTTCCCTTCCCTTTTGAGTGATCTTGGCACATTGACTGAAAAGGAATTGACTACTCATGTGTCATAAATATCTACTTTTTTTCTGTTAATCTTTTATTTATGATTATCCCAATAATTACACTGTCTTGATCAATGTATCTTTCCAGTAAATCTTAAATTTGGCTAAAGTGAGTCCTCTAATCTTGTCTTTCATTTAGTTACTTTTAAAACAAGCCAGTGAAAATTATTACATTAAAAGAATAAAGGAGAAAACCCATATAGTCATCCCGTTAGATGCCCAAAATCATTTGATGAAATTCAACATCTATTCATGATAAACTCTCAGAAACTAGGAAAAGAAAAATAGTTACCTAAACTGATGGATGACAAAAAGAGCTATAGCTATCATCACAGCTCATGGTGAAATATTGAATGCCTTCACTGTGAGGTCAGGAAGAAGATCGCAATATCTACCACTGCCTTTTATTTTCAGCATTATGGCAGATACCCTAGCAGTGTTGCAAGGAAAGACAAATTTTTAAAGCTGTTAAAATTGAAAAGAAGGAATAAAACTATCTTTTCCTAAGTATCATAATTATATACTTAGAAAATCTAAAGAACACACACACACACACACCCTTAGAAATGATAAACAAAAGTTTCCAGAATATAAGGTCAAGAGCCAACATTTGAAATTTAATTAAATGTCTCCATACTACTAACATTTAAGCAAAAAAGTAAATTTTCAAACAATATTTTATAATGTAATTTTAAAAATAAAATACTTAAAATAAACATAATGAAAGTTGTGAAAAACATCCACACTAAAAGCTTCAAAACATTATTGAGCAAAATTAAAGAAGCCTTAAAAATAGAGGATATAGCCGGGCTCGGTGGCTCAGCCTGTAATCCCGAGCCTTTGGGAGGCTGAGGTGAGTGAATTGCCTGAGCCCGCGGGTTCGAGACCCGCCTGGGCAGCGAGACCTCATCTCTACAATAAATAAAAAAATCAGCTGGGCGTGGTGGCTCATGCCTGTAATTCCGGCTACTCGGAAGTCTGAGGCGGAAGGATCGCCGGAGCCCAGCAGGCCGAGGCTGCGGTGGCCGGGAGCGGCCACTGCACTCCAGTCTGGGCGACAGAGTGAGACTCCAACTCAAAAAAAAAAAAAAAAAAAAAATAGAGGATATTCCAAGCTCATGAATTTTAATCAACAACATTTTTAAGATGTCAATTTTTTAAATAAATTGCCTGCATATAAAACACAATCATAATCAATATTCCAGTACTTTTTTGTGAAAATTGACAAACTGACTCTAAATGTATAATTAAACTGACATCATAGAATTACTTAGGGAATATTCACAAAGAAAAATAAAATATAAGATGCGACTCCACAAGAATGTACAAAGTACTAAAACGTGTTGCCGGGCTCGGTGGCTCAGCCTGTAATCCTGCACCTTTGGGAGGCTGAGGTGAGTGGATTGCCTGAACCCGCGGGTTCGAGACCCGCCTGGGCAGCGAGACCTCATCTCTACAATAAATCAAAAAATCAGCTGGGCGTGGTAGCGCATGCCTGTAATTCCGGCTACTTGGAAGGCTGAGGCGGAAGGATTGCCAGAGCCCAGCAGGTCAAGGCTGCGGTGGCCGGGAGCGGCCACTGCACTCCAGTCTGGGTGACAGAGTGAGACTCCAACTCAAAAAAAAAAAAAAAAAAACGTGTGGTAGTTAAGGTGGTATGATATTGGCCTAGGAGGAAAACAGACCAGTGGAATTAGGGTAGTATCTAGAAAACCCACATGAGCACAAATACCTGATTTATAACAAAGGCTCCACTGTGACTCAGTGGTGAAAGGATTTTTTAGAATTCAGTACTTGGTACTTGATCAATGGAATATTTATAGACAAAAACAATCAAACCTGACCTTCCTCACATGTACACATGATTTGAGAAGGATAATAGAGCTAAATGTGAAAACCAAAAAACAATTTTAATGAGTTAAAATATACCTAAATATAAATATCTAAAGTAAAAAAGACAAAAAATACTCCTATAATGCTACATAATTATTCAACTAAATTTCTTCTGTGTATTTTATGCTTTCTTTTAACATTTAACTCTTGTATATCTTATTTATTTTGAATTTTGTAAGAGTTCTTCCTGATTTTCCTCCAAATATTAATTAATTGTTCCAGTTATACATATTGGTAATAGTCTCTAGTCTGTGGACTTAAAATTATTCATCTAACATTTGTTGAGTTATTTCCATGTGCTAGGCACTATAATTTATGTTCTAGTTTAATTTTAATGCAGATAGATAAATAGACACATAGAGATTTCCTGTCCTCTCATATTTTAATTTCTGGTAAATTCTACTGAATCCTATTAAATGGAAGGAAATTAGATAGACAGGTGATAATCCAGTGATGGAGAAATGACAGAGGAATGACAGGAGGTTATGATGGACTTCAGAAACAACACCAACCCAAATACTGGTATTAAAAAAAATCCTTCCAACATAAACAAACTTCTAAAGTATGACCTGGAGATTGTCAACTTTTAGAGTTTACAGACGTGAGACACTGGAAGAGTGTCTTAAAGAGCAAGGTACCATGGGTTATCAAAGACTGGGCCAAGGGAGCAGTTCATCATGGTTGCAGGTAATAAAAAGGTGCATTATCTGTAGAGATTTTGGAGCTAATAACAAAACTGTCTTTTGTTCTGCCTCTTACTGTTTCTATGTGCCTGCAATTCTAAGCAATGTCTTTGAAAGATACTGCTTGTATGTCTAAATTACAAACAATAGCTATAGTAATTGTTGAATTTTAACAATATATCTATAAAACTTCAGATAAGCATGTTATATTTAATGTCAATACAGAAATTAATTTGTGGTACTCCCAGTTACAGTCAGCTTTAGACATGCTCAGAGTCAACTACACATCCTCATCTCAAGAGTAACTTCAGTATCAGTTGACTTCACCTAGAACACAGTTTTCTGTCTTTTAATTTGGTATATTTAGTCCATATACATTTGATGCAGTAAAGTTTGATTAGGTTTATCATATTGTTTTTTACTAGTGTTATATTTCTTTGTTTCATTTTTTTTGCCCACTTTGGCAGAAATATAATTAAATATTTTAGTCGTCTATTTTAATTCTTATTTTGAATTTTTAGCTACATATCTTTACATTACTTTTCTACCTATATTTCTTAGATTATGATGTTTCTTTTACTTCTTACTTTGTATATAGACATTATTGTGCTGATTCATATAAGATGTAAAACTTTGAAATGCCCTTTTTTCTTTTGTTAATATATAATCATCCCATAAAGGGCATTAAAGTTTGTAAAGCCACCTGACTTTTAAAGAAATCAAGAAAATGAAAATAATAATAATAAGAATAATACCATTCTCATTCTGTTTGTTCTTTATTATAGATCTAGTGTGATATCTCTTTGGCCTGAGGAACTTTGTTATTATTTCTTGTAAGGCAGGTCTGCAGGTCATGAACTCTTTTAATTTTCTTTCACCCGAAAAAGTCATTTTTTGAAGAACATTTTGATAGAGGTAGAATTTTTATTTCAGAGTGTCTTGTTTTCTCTCGCAGTCTTCCAGCACTTACATTTTTAAAACTATTGTCTTCTTGTCTCCATTTTTTTCTGGTTGAAAACAAGTTTCCCTTTGTATTATTATTTTGTTTTCAGATTTGTATTTATCTTGATTTTGAATATGATCTGTGCAGCTGCAGGTTTTTTCATTCATATCTGTTTTTACTGGGTTTAATCAATTTGCTGGATTAGTGTACTAGTTTATTTCATAATATTTTTAAATTATAGCCATTATCTTTCAAAATATTTTTCCTACCTATTTGGTCTCTTTTTTTTCTTTCCCTGGATATTCAACTATATCTATGTTAAAGTGGTATTGTCTCACAAATCTCAAACTATAAATCTTTTCATTATCATTGTTTTTGCTATTATTATTATTATTCCTCTTTGTTTTAGTCTGGGTAATTTGTATTAGTTTACTTTATTTTTAAGTTTACTAGGGAGGTAGTTTTTGATACACCTAGTAAACTTTCCTATCTTTTCACATATTTTGCTCAGTTTTTTCACTATATCATAGTAATTTTAAAGCTCATAACTTATAACACTGTACCTGGACAGTTCAGCCTTCTATTGACTGTTTCCTTTCCTGTCCATGGGTGACATTCTCTTGCTTTTTTCACATATCTTTTAATTTTGTACTGTATCCCAGATATTGTATATAAAACAACAGAAGAGATTGATCTGGGAATAAATAAATAATATTTCTCTAGAGAATGGCATGCCTTTTTCTTCTCAGGCTGATAGTGTGGTGCTTTGTTCCTCCAATCTAAGTTGAACTGGGCTTTTTTTTTTTCAGCTTTAGTTGAATCTAGATCAATATTGGCTTCAGAAACTTTGGAGGAAGGATCAGGAATTTGCCTTCTGTAGGTCTTGAGACTGCAGCAAAGCTGTAAATGTCTCTTTGTTCTTCATAGTCCCGACACCATCTTTCTGCATTACAGGAAATGTCTCTCTGCTTCAAAGGCTGGGTGTGATGCTGGGGGTATCCACTCTGCTTTGCTGTCTGTCTCTGTCTCTGGCCTTCTCACCTGTGGTGAGCTCCCCCTGATGCTCTTCCAGCCTTTGGAAAGCAGGAAACTCAGGGTGACTTGGGATGCTGAACATTCATGCCAGACTACACATGACCAGTCAAAATCCTTTAAAATATCACCAGTTTCTCCTTCATCTCTAATTTTGGTGGATTTCCTTCCCAGGTTGCTCCATGAGATGTGGAAGTATTTGCAGCCATCTCCTTGCTTAGAAATGACTGGGTAATTTCCAGATTCAAGTTCACGCAGTTTACTGTGCATCTTTAGCTCTCTGGTGGGTGTTTAAAACTACAGCCATAGCTTATCCAATCTATGTTCGTGGTTAGAGTGGAAGTAACTGACTCTTGCTTCTATCTAGATTTTCATTGAAAGCAGAAGTCCAGGTGTTTTCTTTTAAATGAATTGTTGCAACACGGTCAGTTATAAAGGTATATGACCAAGAAATTTATCATCCAAACAGGAACATTCTTTGGAGTAAAAGGAAATGATAAAAAAACTGAAATCACATAATTAAAGTGTATAGTTATCAACTGACAATTTGGTTTAATTTTATAAATACATTTGTAATATAGTTAAATTCAAAAATGATTTTAAGACTAAAATTATTTTTGAAACCCATAAAATACATATATCTGTATGCACTAAAGCAAATTGTTAAAAATTCTTTTTAATATTAATTATTTCTGCATTAAATAAGCATAAGCAGTATAATTACATGTTCATGGGACTGTAATCAATTTCTAAGGCATATCTATCTTTATACTAAAGTCTTCATATTATTCTAAAAATGTTTTTAAAATTCATTGTTACTTTGAATTTTTTATATAATAGCTTTCAATCATTTTTCAAATATTGAATTTTGTGATTAATACATTTGAAATTATTGATATTTTCGACTGATTATTTTCTACAACCTTCTTTTCTTAGAAAAACACCTCTGTAAATACTGACATACTTAATAGAATCAGAAAAAAATTCTGCTACAAGGAAAATGTTCTCAATTCTATGTTTGCATATCAAAGTATGCATATATTTTAGCCTCTGTGTTTTCTCAGCTACTCTCTTTCCCTCTTGGTGGGGAGGAAATAAAAACATAAATATAATAAAATGTAATGAAAGCTCTGAAATTAAGTTTTCCTAACTAGGATTCCTTTGTAAATTTGTCAAATTCAGATGATGTAAAATTACAGGACTCAATTTTATTCCTTCTCCAGGTAGAATATAAATAAGTCTAAATATAATACTATAAGCATTGGAAGGTATTTATTAAAAGTTTAGATATTCCAAATGCAATTGTTTAATTTCTTTTTGTAGGTAGTTTTCTTATTATGTAGTTGATTTCCTTGATTGTTATAGGTCTATTTCGGGTCTTAATTTCTTCTTGTTCCAACCTAGGTAGGTTGTGTGATGTCAGAAAGTCCTCCATTTCCTTAAGGTTTTCAAGTTTGTTTCCATACAAGTGTACATAGTAGTCTCTAATGATCTTTTGTATTTCTTCAGGGTCAGATGTGACTTCATCTTTTGTGTTTCTGATTGTGCTTATTTGGGTTTTTTCTTTCTTTTTCTTGGTCAAGCTAGCTAGGGGACCATCGATCTTGTTTATCCTTTCGAAGAACCAGCTTTTTGTTTCATTGATTTTTTGTATTGTCTTTTTGTCTTCTATGTCCTGGATTTGGGCTTTTATTTTGGTGATCTGGATTCTTCTGCTGAAATTAGGTTTTTTGTGGTCTTACTTTTCCAGCTTCCTTAGGTGGCTTGTTAGGCTGTTAATTTGTTTCCTTCCATTTTCTTCATGTGTGTTTGTAGGGATATAAATTCTCCTCTTACTACAGTTTTTAAGGTGTCCCAGAGATTTTGGTAAGATGTTTCTTCATTTTCATTTGTTTCCAGGTGTCTTTTGATCTCTGTTTTGATTTCATCATTGACCCAGGAGTTGCTTAGCATCATGCTGTTTAGTGTCCATGTCTTTGTGGGTTTTGGGGAGACCTTGTTGGTGTCAATGTTTATTTTTATTCCACTGTGGTCTGAGAAGGTGCATGGTAGAATTTCGGTCCTTTTAAATTTGCTTATGCTTGATTTATGGCCAATTATGTGGTCGATCTTAGAATATGTTCCATGCGGTGATGAGTAGAATGTGTATTCTGTGGTCTTTGGATGGAGTGTTCTGTAGGTATCAATTAAGTCCATTTGGTCCAGAGTCACATTGAGGTTCCGGATCTCCTTGCTGATTTTTTGTCCTAATGATCTGTCTAGGGTTGTGAGTGGGGTATTAAAGTCCCCAGTTATGATGGTGTTAGAGTCAATATCTTTCTTTAGTTTTCCTAGAAGTTGCTTCATGAAAGTTGGCACACCTATGTTTGGTGCATATATGTTTAGGATAGATATTTCTTGTTGATGGAGTGAACCTTTTATCATTATGTAGTGGTCCTCTGTATCTTTTTTAATTTTTGATAGCTTAAATGGTATTTTGTCTGAAATTAGGATTGCAACTCCTTTCTTTTGTGTTCCATTCACCTGAAAATTTTTTTCCCATCCTCTTACTTTGAGACTGTGTATGTCCTTTCTAGTGAGATGGGTCTCTTGAAGGCAGTATATTGTTGTCTGTTGATATTTTATCCATTTTGCCATTCTATGTCTTTCCAGTAGTGCATTTAGTCCATTCACATTCAGGCTAATTATTGAATTATGTGAGAGTTTGCCCTTTCATAGAGTTCTCATAGAGTTGTTGTTGTTTAATTTCAAAATTAAATCTTGTCAGTTCTTTGGGGGTCTCGGCATTTAATTTGTTCAGTGTCTGACTTGTTTGTGGGGATATTTCTGTGTCTTCCTCTTTGTGAGTTATTTATTTGTTTGGTGGCAAGTGATTTGGAAGCCACCAATAACACAGTTCACTAAAGCTTTCAAAGCTGGGGCTTTGGCAAAAGTTTAGTTAAGTGGTTGGATTAAATATCTCTAAATAATCTCATATAAAATACAATACAACATTTAGAGAAATAATATTTTAAATGTTTGATCTTATTGCAGAACACTTTGGCTGATACACAAAAGAGCCTTCTGTTATAATTAAACAATTACTGTGTCTGATGATGGGCAGTGAAAACAGAAGGTTCAAACTGTTATGCTGAAATGTTACTTTATATACAACATTAATGTCTTCACAAAATTATAGTACAGTTATTTTGTAATGTAAAAAAATTATTAAATTTTTGCAATCTTAGTCTCTATTTCCATTAGTAGAATATCACACCTTGTCTGGATGAAATCATGAATTATGCTTGCACAACAACCAATTTTAGATACAGGAATGCTTCAAAGTTTCATAATTTAGTGAGAATATTATTTTTGTCATAATGCTGTTTTATCAAAAACTGCATTTTTATCATCACCACCAAGCAAATAATTTTATAATCAATGTTAAAATTTTATCAAAACTTACAGCATTCACAGTAACTTCAAACATTTCACTTTTTGTAGGATGAAAGTAAGTTTTGAATAAAAAAAAGGATAAAAATATGACCCATTATTAAAGATAACAACTTCTTTCTATGTAAGCTACTAATGACACTAATATGGAGAAGCAATTATTTAACTTCTCTCCCCTTTATTTTTGCTATGAGCCAGCAGATTTTGCTTCACTTTCATGTATACCAAAAGAAAAAAAAGGAACTAAAGTGCTCAAAGTTAACTTAAAAGAAAAGAAAATCATCAAGTGTGAAAGACCTCTTATGCAGTTGTCTATGACAACTCATTATTTTGGGGCACAAGGTCTTACTACCCAATTCACTTTTTTGAAAGGTCACGATGACTGTTTCAGTAGATTTATGTCTTCAAGGTTGTGTGATGTTAACATCACTACTGCCTCCATAAGAGATGGTAATTGATGTTGAATATTTTTATATATCACAAAATTTCTTGAAAAGCGGAAAACCAGAACTTCATTTTTAAATTAAATATGTGCTTTTAAATATCTTTGATTCCAAAAGGACTATTGCAAAAAATAAAGCATTACAACCAATAATATTGTACACAAAGAATTGCAGATTTATCCCATGCAATAAGTGATAGTGCCACTGTACCTAGGAAGTAGTTCAGACTACTCCCACGTGCTGATTTCCACACATGAATGCACTAAAGTGTAATTCCTCAATGTTTTCTCACCCTGACTACTGGGGGATTAGCCATTTTTATATCTCACCAGCCACATTACGACTGGAAGGAAAACAAAACTGTGAGAGACAGTCATGTCTCCCACCACCATTTAAAAAATTAAAAAGTTGTGGCTCTCAGTAGCTGATGATTAATGTGTTGATTTATTATGCAGTGCCCTGAATGCTGAGGTTTAGAAAATATTTGTTATACAGAATCTGGAAAGTCTTGGGAGAAACAGATAGGATTCATTTTCTAATTTTTAGTTTTCTAATTCAAACCACTTATTAAAGTAGGACTTCTGTTTATTGTCCATGTGTCTAAACTAGATAACACTATGGCAAAATCTGGCAGTAATTAGTAGGTTACTAAACCCATCCCAAAGCTTAACAGCATTTTACATGTTTCCATATTAATTCCAGTGTTAATAATTTATTTTAAATAAATACTCAGACATACACACAGAGGTAAACATATGAATTTATATCTAGCTAGCTGAGTAGATAGATAGATAGGGTCATTATTATGAGATTAGTTTTAATTCAATAAATTTAAACAACCAAAAGTCACAGAAACACATTGAAAGATGTGCAGTTCTTAAAAAAAGTAATTCTTCTGTTTTATGGGTTAGTTATACTCAAAAAAAGTAAATTGTCTAATTATTCTGCACAGTTTTTATCATGAGTTGTTTAGGCAAGATATTCTTGTGGTCTTTTCTAGAATTAACATGAAATGGTTCTATGAAAAGAGTATTTGAGATGACTACCCTGCTCATCCTTTTTTTAATAATGAGATGGTGTTGAATTTCTGAAAGTAATAAATGATCATTTTACATCAAAGTAATTTGGCAAATGAGAATGAAGCATTAGAGCACTTATAAAATATTCAAATTTCTCATAATCAACAATTTTCAAATGAAGTTTCATTCCCATAATGATGATCACCATTGTTTTAATCATTTTAGAGAACAGTAAATACCTAAGCCTTCACAAACATAAAGCATTCCCATTGGTGTGAAACATTTACCACGTGTATAATTGTCTTTTGGCATTTGTCCTGTGAAAATTTCAAAACATTTATTATCCAAAGATGATGGTTGCACAATTTTTGGTAATTTGGAACAAATCCTGATTTTTTTTTTTTTTACATTTCATTTGAACAAAAAAGAAGCAATATTAAGCCCTCCATGGGATTTAATCAAAGTTTATGGGTGCAGAAATTTCTTTCTCCTCTAAAATAGGAGTTTGCTGAGAGATAAACTTGTCAAGATAACTTGATGTGAAAGTAAAAATTAGATGATTAAGTCAGAAAGCAAAGGGCGACTGAGCCACACTCTAGTCTGCAGGTCTCAGAAAAGGTTCTGAGTAACTGCTTGTTCAAACACCTACCTCTTCACTGGCATCTTCCTCTCCCGGTCCCTAGACTGGCATTGTCACCATTATGTCACTGGTAGACAGTGCAGACATAGTGTTTATAGCAATCCCAAATAAAATAATTTTGCCAGATTACAATCAACTGCCCACTCTCAAATATACCCACAAGGTTATATGTAGACTAGTTAAAGAGAACAGACTCTGGCTCCAAATGGATTTGGATTTACATCCTTCCTCTCTTACACATTGTAAGGGCCCATAAACTATGGTGACATTACCACATTAGTGGGTAAAAAAATAAAATAAACTCATTTAACTAAACAGTGACTGGCACATAATCAACTCTCAATTGCTCTTGGTTTTTATCATATAATATATGCTTGGGTCTTGAGACAGTAATCTGCAAAGCAAAAACAGTTTTAGCAAGTCTCCACGGAAAGGAACCTCAAGAGTCATTAATACAGTTTGGATGTTTGCCCCTTCAGATCTCATGTTGAAATGTGGCCCCCAGTTTTTGAGGTAGGGCCTGGTAGGAGTGCTTGGATCATGAGGGCAGATCCTTAATGAATGACTTGGGGCCATTTGGGAGGTAATGAATGAGTTCTTGCTCTGTTCGTTCATATGAGCACTCAAAAACCTAGTACTTCTTTCTCTCTCCTGCTTTTTTTGCTCACACCATGTGATCTCTGCACATGACTGCTCCCCTTTACCTTCCTCCATGAGCAAAAGCTTCCTAAGGCCTCACTAGAAGCTGAGCAGATGCTGGCACCATGCAAAACCATGAGCCAACTAGACCTCTTTTCTTTACAAAGTACCCAGCTGCAGGTATTCTTTAATAGCTATGCAAATGGACTGAGACAGTAATCTAGCCCTGTCTTACCTCATAGGTATAGAAGTGAAGGCCTAGGGATATCACAGACTTAGCCCAAGTCAGAGCTACTGAATGCACAGTCTTAGAGCTTGAGTAGGGACCTCTCAATTCCAGGTTCAGAGCTCTATCTCATGCCCCTCATGGTCAGTGGTGGTGCTGTGGATGAAAGGAGGGAGTAAGGTACACAAGAGGAAAAGATAAGAACAAAGACATGCTGGGATGGGTGGTAGTACAAGTGTTGACAGGCAACAGGGTGAACTGTTCTCCTGGAGGAGGTGCCTGAGATGGGTGAGGAAGAGGCCATGGAGCTTTGTGTTGCTCTTAGCTGCAGAATGCACTGGACTGTGTTCTATGGTGTCTGCAATCATGGAAAAGCTTGGTTTCCCATGGGTCCTACACCGTCAGCCTTAGCGGCCTCACTGTAAATGGGCACACACTGCAGGTCCTGTGTTCACCAACCATCAGGTGCTGTCATCACGGTATGCCTGTGAATCAAACCCTGGCCTGGGTTGTGTAGCGTGCACATTGCAAAATCATACACTGTGCCCTCAATCTGAATGTCTGGACAATTAAACTGATGCTGTTTACTAGAAGATCAGATGTTTCATTTTTTAATGATTTATGCATATTAAAAAAAACACAAGCATTATGGACATACAGAAAAGTGAAGAGGATAATTAAGGATAAGGATATTTAGTCCATGTTTGAAACTGACTTGGATACAGTTTTGGGTAAAGCAAAATCAGTTTAGTTTACTAAGTAGATCTCAGAAAAATAGTAATTATTTCAAAGCTAAACAAACATCCCCAAGAAAACGAAAACAACCAAATTATTTCATTCTCATGGATTCCTATATTGTTAAAGCTTTATTTAATTGAATTACATTTTTATAATTTAACTTATTTATGTTTGAATTTAGCTTATTTAAAACTATATGGAAGGATTAATAAAATGATTATTTAGTCACTCTCTCTCACATTCGTTCCATAATTCAAGTGGGGAGCATTTGTAGTTTTTTCCGTATCTTCTCACTCCTCCCTATAAACACAAAGAATTGCATACTTACATTCTTATTTCACTTAGATTTCAGGTCTTCCCAGATTGCATGGAAAGAAATCTTAAATGCAAAGGCATTATGAATCATTTTTACAAGTCAAAGATCCCTAAGTGTCATCTTTAATAATATACTCAAACCTGACATACGATATTTCCATACTGATGCCACTTAGGAAATGTGGTGTGTGTTATGAATAGACACGTAACTTGTTAAGTTGATAGACATTTTTTACTTGGGTTTTACCCTTGAAGTTTTGATTACCTGTCAATGATTCCCCCAAAGGTAGTAAATCTGCCTCTCTATCATTTTTTGAAGATTTAGTAGGCTTCTAAACACATGACCTAAGGAAATTGTTTTAGTTTTAAAAAATAAACAAACCAGAAGCCTTGTCCATGCAAGTGTGATATTATTTGAAGGACAATTCTAAACCCTATAAATAAACGAATTTTTATTTTATCATTTTCTTTATACATTGTCAAGGAAGAAGTTGAAAATATTATTGGTATTGAAAATCTTATTACTGTATTTATCATTTTCAGGACTTCTTCATAAACAAATGTATATATAGAGGACACTTCTGACAGTCCCATTTAGGGACATTTTGTTGGATTCAAAACTAGTGTTTTAGCTTTGAATTTTTCTATTTCTTTTTTCTTTTCCAAAGTGTCAGACATTTCATAGTATCTCATGTTTTGCTTAAAGTAAAACTGAAGCAATTATTTGCAATAATATAAATGTAGACATGATTGCTTGAAACATGAACTGTAAAACCAATAGATGATGAATAGATGATAGAGTGAAAATTTGACTTGACTAATCAAAATTAAAATTATTTTGATAAATTATTTTATTAAAATTATTATTATTATTATTATTATTTTGAGTTGGAGTCTCACTCTGTCGCCCAGACTGGAGTGCAGTGGCCGCTCCTGGCCACCGCAGCCTCGACCTGCTGGGTTCTGGCGATTCTTCCGCCTCAGCCTTCCAAGTAGCCAGAATTACAGGCATACGCTACCATGCCCGGCTGATTTTTTGATTTATTGAAGAGATGAGGTCTCGCTGCCTAGGCGGGTCTCGAACCCACGGGCTCAGGCAATCCACTCACCTCAGCCTCCCAAAGGCAAGGGATTACAGGCTGAGCCACCGAACCCGGCTTAAAATTATTTTGATAAATTATTTTATTAAAATAGCAAAACATTATTTACTAAAACAATTTGTGTTGATAAATATAATTTCTGTTTTCATGTACACTGACTTTTTGCTTTGGAGATTTAGCACTTTTTCTGATTGCATCAATGTGGAAATGTGAGAACTTTTCTGTGGGGTGTATCTAAAGAAGAATGAATGAATGAATGAAATGAAAGAAACTATGCCTGATTGTGAACATCACATTTTTCCTGTATCATATTTAAATAAAAATGTGCTAGTAACCTATAGGAAGTTAAATGCTTCTTACAACAGACATGCTTGACTCCTTCAAGAGAGGTAATAAAATACATCAGGATGGAAGCTTCAGCCTGTCATTCAATACTCCTATTATCTCTTTGAGAAAACGACCCTTTTCAATTTTTTAAATGAAGATAATATGTTGAATGGAACTTAGAAATCATTTGGTTCAGGCCCTTCATTTAATAAATTAAGTGACTCTTCCAGGGAGACTTAATAACTCACACAAGTTCTCAAAGCTCACCAGGGGCGGAGCCAGACCTAAAACTCAATTCTTTAGCTTCTGATGTTGTCCCTTCTATGGTATCTCCAATCCCCATGAAAAAACAAGCAACCAAACAAACAAAACCTGATCACACTTTATTTAAAACCAACTTAATTCAGTTCTCTAAGTACACTCACGAACGAGAAATGAAGAACTAAGGCTGCCCTGCAGAGACCTGAGAGCCTTATAGCGACCAATTCTGAGTGTGGCATGAGAACCTCAGACTCAGTGCGGAATAAGAATCTCCCTGAACTTTGCCTGCACACTTTTAACAATGTGTTTCCGCTCCCAAATACATCCTTTAAAAATCATAATTCAAACTTCCTTTTATTGGGAAACTCTGTTAATTGATCCAAAAGGATAAACACAGTGGACTTTCCAATATATTATTTTGTCTAAGAATACAGAGTAGTTATTATTTTCATCATGTTTTTACCTATTAAAGATCAGGTTTACTGAGTGAATTATCAAAGTTTACCCAGCAAAGTTGAGCTCAGAACCAAGTTCTGAACTGAAACCTTCCTTTCCACATCATTATGATGTTCACCACCAAGAATGATGTGTGCTACGGATGGCCTGAGATCCCACATCCTGTACACTTGGCTGTCTCTACCTTGAGAGGTCAAAGCCTTGGCTTATATTCCCTTTTCTACCACCCACACTCAGCTCTTCCTTCCTCTGGGGTCTAATTAGTACAGTGTGGCCTGCTTTCTTAAATTTCCAAAAATTTCCCCCAAATTTTCACCTCAGTATGTCACAGACTGTTGTTCTAAGTAGTTATTAATTACATAGAAAGTTTTCTAAAAAAAATACTTGGCATTGAAAAAGGGAACAAAATAAGGACATGTAAATAATTCAAATATAATTTCCATTGACAATCCCTTTTATGTTATTTCCTATACATGATCTTGAAGAATAGCTGATGGATTTGGACCAATCGCTTGCATTCTTCAAAGCCTACCCTCTGTTGTAAGTCCTTAAGTCTATCAAGCTCCATCATATCACATAGTTAAGGACATGCAGAACAGGAAGAAAAATAACTTTTGATTGAGACTATTCCCAAGTATAATATGATGCACTTTTCAAAAAACCGATGTACTCTTAACACTATGCTTGGAACATAAAATGAAAATATAAAGCATATTGGCATATTGAATTTGGATTCCAGGCATACAAGGTAGGCATTCACTTGAATTGCCTGAGGGTGTACTTGTTTTGTTTGCTTTATGAAATTTGAGCAAGTTAGGTAAATAAGATAATGTGGGGGTTTTCTTTTCTACTTGAGTTACTTAACTATTCATCATGGATTCCCACTTGTTTACAGACTGCTGACAATCATTGCCTTAATAATACTACTGCCCTCCAAAAAGAGATATTTTTTACTTTCCTTTGGAAATACTGTGGTTATAACACCAAGCCTCTATGAATAGAGCATATAGTCACACTTTAGCCATGAAAGAACAATTTATTTTTGCCAAGTGATGTATACAGTTCACTTATTGAGATAGACTACTGCTGATCAACCACCTAGTGATTTAATCTTTCCTAAGTTGGCCAGAAATGATAAGATTTGTGTAAAGGTTAGTGTGGACACCTCACCTAAGCCTTGCTTTAATGTTACTACTTCATATCTGCCCCGAGTTTGCAAGTTTCTTAGCATATGGTCTTTTCAAATCACTTTCTGTAAAGAGATGGTTTATTTTTTTATTTAAAAATTGTTCCAAATTTAAAAAAAGGAAGTAGGAATATTCTTTATTCCAAAACATAAACTGGGGTAAAGAACCTGAATTTCTGGGTAATTGAGAATAAAATTCATTTTTCACAAAATATAGGGGCACTAAAAAAATGCAGATTATTTTAGAAAATGTGCTCCATTTCTTCAACCATACAAAATGCTCCCCTCCCCCGCACCCCCACTTTTCACTCTGGAGCAAACAACTCCAGGTGGTACAATATCCTAAAGCTCCTGGCTCCTTAACTACAAATCCTCTTCCCCAAACCCTCTCCCTCTGTGTGTTTGTTATTGTTGTTGTTTGACAATCACAATGCCTCCTAGAACAAGAAGGTGGATAATTGTGTTCCCATTTTAAAGATGCGTTCATCAGGTCCCAGAATGATCAGCAATTAGTTAAGCCTTTTAAGGTTCTTCTGAATAACAAGCAGCAGTGTGGTTTCATCACTTTGGACTGATTCCACTTGCATCCAAGAGGAAGCTAAGCAGCAAGGCGCGCTAGCTCCTTTAAGCAAGTTAAGCAGAAGTGTTCCTCAGCAGCTCGGCTGCCATAACAGTACATTAGGAGTCTTCTCTCCTGAATTGTCCCACCTAAAATATGAGAAACAGGGGTAGGCGATGCCTTGTTCTGTGCATCCTTGCATAGATCAAAGACGTAATCACAACTGATAGTAAACGGGATGTGAAAATATCCAGCCCTCAGAAATGGATTAAATGCACATACATTTTGTGATGAGTGACTGTAATGAAAGTCAAATGAATTATAATAAAATATGAAGTTTTAAAAAAGAAAACTACTCAATGCATAATGTTACTGGGAAAACATTTAACAGTGTTTCACTGTGTGCTATTGTCAAAGTAAATAACTACCCAAGACAAACTTACAAAGTGGTTTTAACTCTAATGTGATGCAGAAAGTCAGTCATTTAATTTGTTAATTAGTATTATGCCAGAAACTATCTATTCAATATGAAGCAAATATGTTTACAATCTTATCTTCCATCTGTTTAATAGATGGGAGAATACTTAGAGCTGGATTCTCAAAGAGGTTGTTGAAAATTTGTTCCACAATTAGTGGAGCAGATTTTTTAATTCTGGAAGAATTTTGCATGGGTTGGGAGCACCTCCGCTAAGAAGACAGTACATCACAGCGCTGCTACTTGTGATTGCAATTGCCTATAATTGGTTGTAGCAGATGCTACCAAATTTAAGGAGTGTAAAAAAATTTTTTTAAGATACCTATGAATACTTTGAAATATCTATATACATATAATACTAGCTCACGCAAAGTAGGACTGGTTTTGCACACAAAGTAGGACTGGTTTGCCACAAAGAAATGTTCAGCCCCAACTGGTAGATCACATAGGGCTCTGTTTGCTCATGACACACGCCATTTCTGTAATCAGCAGTTTCCAAGATTTCATACAAGGAAGCTTCTGTTATGCAGTACGTTAGCCACTACAATGAATCCTCAAGGTGCTTTTAAACTGCTGCATTGAGAATGGATTTTCAATCATTATTTGGGAGGGATTTAAACATAAAATGGGTGATCATTGGTATCTCAGCAGAAGTCCTACTTCTTCATCCTGGACGGCGAGCAGGCTGCCTCCGCAGAGGCCAGCGCCATCCGAGACCCTGGAACAAGTCTGCTCCAAGCGCAGCCGCTTCCTCCGTGCCTGGCCCCCTGTGAGCAGCACGGTCCACCTCGGTTCACATGAGGACGATTTACACTCCAGGGCGATCTCCTCCCATCATGTCGGAGCTGGCCTGCCTCGTTCATTAAAGATGCTCCAGGCTTTATGGCCATTGCTTGTTCCTTCACAACATCAATCATCAGTGAAATGTATCTTTAAGAATTTGGCTTCAAACGTCATCCACTATTTGTGATCAATATCGCTCATCTCCATCATGTTGCCAATCATTCGTGTGCCAATAAAACTGTGTTTTTGCTGGTATTATGAATGATCAGCATGCTATTTTAACTCGTTAGCAAATCAAAATGCACATCTCTACATGACAGCTACCCACAGTTCCCTCTCCTATTGTTATTTACCAGCACAGAGAAAATCAATTTTCTATTTCAGCTTTCTATTAGTTTCAAAGCAAAATATAATATGTATATTTAAAAGCTCACCATTGTGTGTGGGTTTTTTGTGGTTGTTGTTTTGGTTTGTTTTGTTATTTTAAAAACAATTTTTTTGGTGTCCTCCTGAATTCTTTAAAGATGTGTAGTCCTTGCAAAAAGAATGAAAACGATCATCCAAATAAAAATGTTCCTGCAAGCGAATGGATTGTTTGGCAAAAGGGCAGTTTGATCCCTCACCTTGCTTCTGCCAGCATGGTCCAAGACAGAGGTTTAGTGCTCACAACACAACCCACTTGCAGAGAGTGAAATCTAATGATGATTTATGTCAAGAAAAGCCGCTCCAACATCTGAATCGCCTTTCCTTCTGAACTTTTTTTGGCTTAATGTGTAGTGCAGACTCTGGAGCTCTGGTCTTTGGGGAAGTCACCTGCTGGAACTCTAAACTGCCTGTGTTTGGACAAGTCTAGGCTGGCAAAGCCACCCTGCTCCCATGATTCTCTGACATGCTCGTAGGATATGCCCAGGCTACAGAAAATGCCACTGGCTTTGGGAACAATTTTTGGAAAAACAATTTGTCCCTGTAAATGTGTTTCCACAGCTCTTGGGTCACTCCATAATGATCATTTAATCCTCAAAATGTTAGGAACGTGTGTAGGTGTAGATGCATACAAACATGCAAATATTAAATCCTACAGCTGAAGAATGTTGGGACCCTCTCTCTTAAATCAGGATGAAGATTTTTGTACAAGCACCTCCCCAACTCCTCCCCGACCCAGTGTGTTTCTGTCTAACGAGGTTCAGCCTCACAGAGGCACCTGACTTCCCAAACCTTCTGGACACCATACAGAAAGTCCAGTGGAGACTTGACAGGATTAAGCCCATTGTAGAATTCTGAAACTCAATTCATCTGTTTCTAATAGTGTTTCAGTAGTATTCTAGTAACCTCTTCTGTGAAGCTTCATCTAGTCTGTATTTGCAAACACTGTTTTTAAAAAAAGGCCTTGCATTCAAGGGGAGAAAAAAAGACTGTGTTCAATCTCTTCTCAGAGCTGCTGGGGAGTGGTACAGGCGCCACTGTGGGCACGAGTATTTGCCAACATGCCATATGGGAGTCATGGTTGGGACTTTTTTTCCTAGAATAATTAAATGTTGATGGCAGAGTTCAAATGGATCATTAAAATTCAAAAGTGTAAGAAACAGATTTTTTCTTATGTTGCTGAATGCTCCAGAGGGCTGAATAGCTAGCAGAAGTGAAGCAGGCTGCCACCCTGTGATCAGCGTGCATCGGGATGGTGCTAATTTCATCATAATATAGTCATCTCTGAAGATTACAGCTATTCAATTAAATATTCTAATTAACCTGAAGTATTAGGCAAATGATACTAATTACAAATATTCTCCTGAGATTCACAGCAATGAAAATCCCACTTGCAACTGATACTTCTAGCCAATGTTTCGTAACACAATGTCCTATATCATAGGCTTTCAGAATATTAAAATGCAGTTAATTTGCCTAAACCTCATTTGTTTAATGGCATTAGCATTTTGTTTGAAATTGTAATAAACGTACATCCCGCTTTCAAGTAAAATTTAAAATGAGTGTACTCTTGGGGTAACTTAAGATTCCTGTTTACAGACCTAGCACTTTATTCAGTAAGCGGAACAGTTTGAGCTTAACTTTCAGCCATTAAACATATTGAAATTGTTTAAAAATGCTAATAATTTGTCTTTTCAAATAAGAAAAAAAAGGATATTTTGCAGTAAAATTTCACGATGCTGCCCACGTGACTGGTCTCCCACTGCGAAGGCCCTGGTGCTTGAACCCTTCTTCCGTCCCTGGGAGAGCGGCGGCACTCAGGAGGGCGGCTGCGGCTTTATAGGATCGGTTTTTACAACACCCTCCATTTCCCTGCAAGGATTTCTCCTCCTCTTTACATTATATTTACCCCCTTAAGGTAGCTGGATTTCTGCATAGCCAACCTCAGAGTTGTAATGAGACTATTATCTCAGGAACTCGCCCCCAACACCCCATCAGCAGTCCTGTGTGCCCCTCCAGATCCTCCGAGGCCTCCTTTCCTCCTTGCCTCCTCTTCAGAGTGTGAAGGGAACCCATTGGACCCGAGGGACACTGGCCCTCTTTCACCAGGGACACCTCCTACGCCTTGCACCAGGTCCTGTTTCCCACAGCAGCCCTCAAAGTTTCCTACAGCATTTGTCGATAAAGCTAGCTCCAGGAGTGCTGATGAATGCGTGTGTGGAAATGGCTGGGGCTGCATTTCTGGGAGAGTGAAGGTTGGGAAAGTGCCTGCTTTGAGTGTCTTCAGAATTGTGTTGTAGCACAAGCTGGAAGCAAAACAGAGGGGCTGGTCTCACACTGTGATTTATGGCCCTATCATGGGGGTGGAGAGGATGCAGAAGCAGCTGTTGAGAGCAGGCATCTCCGTTTAAAAGTAGAGACACAAGGAATATTTGTTAAAATGACCGAGCCCTGTGAAGAGCTTCCGAGAATCGGGGTATTAGAGATGGGAAGGATAAATCTACACTAGAATGTTTAATTACACAGTGTAAACACAGAGTTTGGATTAAAAATCATTTAAAAAAAAGTAGAGGAGAGAATGAGAGCACTGAGTTCCTAGAAACACACAGAAGGGCAGAGCAAGGATCCTCTGGCTAGTTCATTGCCTGGACCCCAGGCAGATGCTGTCTGCCATGTCCATGTGGGCCCTGGACCCCTTCCAGCACTCTCCGAGGAGGAAGCAGCAAGATGATACCATCTCTATTTATGCCGGAAAGAGTACAGTAAGATGGCCCACGGATACATTGTCTAGGGGAGTGAATATGCTAGAATGATTTACCTTTATAAACACCAATGTAATGAAATCTCCAGGAAATGCATTCATCTCTCGGAAACAGAGGAAGTAACAGAGAGGACTTTCATTTCAATAAAGTGAATAGAATGGAATAATAAACACACTGGAGCAGAGAACGCTGGGTGATGTACATATTTACATGAGAGCAGACACGAGAAAGGGACCCCCTTTTACAAGGGGAGGGACTTCCGTGTGGGTGGTGATGTGGACCCTCGAGTGGTGATGAATGATTGTGCGGTTGCACTCAGCCTTCTCTCCCTTGTGATTTCATCCAGGATACTTACAGTCTTATGCAGAGAAAGGGGATGCCCTTTCTAGGGCAGTTTACTGGGGGTGGAACCTCATGCCCATAAGGACATTCCTGTGTCCAAGGAATTCGCGAGTCAATAAGCCATGGCTGTCTAACCTTATACCGCCCCTGTCCACAGTGCCTCAAGAAAGCAGGATTAAACATATCATTATGCGAGAGTTCTGAGAACGAGCGTTTTATTCCCTGTGAAGACTTGTTTGAGTGGGAGATGATGTTTACAAGAACATGCAGGAAGTGGCGAGAAGATTCCTTGGGAGAACTTAATTGCTTGATAATGAACTGAGGTATTCAAACATTGGTGTGTTCTTGATAGATTTCTTTAGTAGCTAGTTGGTATAATGGGTTAAATAAGCTTAGATCAAAAGCAACATATAACATTTAAATTAAATTCATATTCAGGTTATTTTCCTAAAAGGGAAATTCTTTGATCATCCTTGAAATGACAGGCACTGTGGCGAGTGCAAGCTTGCACTGCCTATTTCAGTGGTTCTAAGTCTCAGACATGGCAGCCCTGCCCCCACCCAGGACTTTCCCAGTGGCCACAGAAGGAGAGGTGGAGAGATCACATCCTGGTGACCAAGAAACAGTGAGAAAGGAAAGACATGAGCTAGAAAGCAGTGAGTAAAGAAGAGAGACATACTAACAAGAAAGAAAAATAGAAAATGAGAACATCCTTCAAAAAGATGCAAAATCCAAGAGCCATTATGTGAGTTTTCAAAGCCAGGAGAGTTCCAGTTCTGGAAGGTTCTCTGTCTCTTCCTCTCTATGAGAATGGGACGATTTAGAAATCAATAGTAGGAGGGCTGTGAATGAGGACAGGCTGCAAAACCATGGCAGTGGCAGAACTCATGGCCTCATTTTGGTCCTAAATGTTTTCACCTTTCCCTTTAAGTAATTCATAGGATGACTGTTACTGAGATGGATTGAGGATTGTGAGATGACTTGTTCTTTTAAAAGATAATGCTATATCTTGGGGTGGAGAATGCCACTTCCCCATTTTCCCTGCAGAAAAGCCCAGGTGTTTACCTGGCGATGTTGTGTTTAACTTTCCATGTTCCCATCAACTCTGAAGGACACTAAATAACCCAGTGCCCTCTGATGTGAGGTGATCCTGTGCTCACTGGAGACCACTGTCTCCAGAGTGTCTGCAGTCAGTGAACAAGGAACAAACTAGTGAGTCCTGCCTAACACCAATGTTCCAGGGTCCCCTCTTTCTGATCTCCTGGTCTTTCTGGAAGACACTCCCATGTGTGACTACAGGGGCCTCCAGAGCCAGCAGGAGCAACTGGTGTGACTCTGTGTTCCTGGGGACAAATAGAGTGGAGACATTGGACCTGGCCTCAGGGTTTGTTTGGCAGAGTGGGGCCACTGTGGGGTCACATATCAGGGCATGCACAGCCAGGTCCATCTGGGGGAAGATGGTGTCCAGGCCTGGAACCTTTTTATTTTTTTGTCTCATTCTGTTGCCCAGGCTGGAGTGCAGAGTGGTGTGATCATGGCTCACTGCAGTTTTGAACTGCTGGGCTCAGGTGATCCTTCTGTTTCAGCCTCCCAAGTAGCTAGGACTACAGGCATACACCACCACATCGGCTAATGTTTTTGATTTTTTTTTTTTTTGGTAGAGAAAAGGTCTCACTGTGTTTCTCAGACTGGTCTTGAACTCCCGAGCTCAAGAAATCCTCCCATCTCTGCCTCCCAAAGTGCTAGGATTACAGGTGTAAGCCACTGCTCCCAGCCCAGGGCTGGCACCTTCAACTCTCAACATCAGCCTCTTGCCTGCAGTTTTAGCAGTCTCAGAATTATGCACCCCAAGGTAAGCCACCATTCTCCACACCACCTCTGTGTGTTTGAGTGTAGTTGTGTGTGTAATGCAGGGATAGGCGACAGGGGCAGGGGTGGCATCTTTATGTCTCAGCTGAGTCCTGGGTGTTAGGAATGACCATTTACCGGCTTTTCAGGACACCCATCCACGGGGTTTCCATGCACATCTGGACTGTATACAGAACCAAGAATGCCCATGTATGCTGAGATATCAGGAATTACAGCCCACCACACAACCACAGCTGCCACCAGAGACAACCACACAGACTTCAGAGCTGCGTGGAGCCAAGCAAGTGTGAAAGGCTGTGAAGTAAACTCTTTTGTGACATGTTTTTATGACATAATTATATTGATCTGAAAGACACTCACCCAGAACCACAACCTTTTATACCCCACGAAAAATCCCCAAGCCTGTATAATCTTTTCAATCACTTGATATTCATAGTCTTACTCAAAGGTCTCTGAATATGTCATGTGTGTAATACGGATGCAGAATTTGGCGTCGCCGTCTCCACCAGCAATATGTTTCAATAAGGTAATTTTCTTGCTGCCTGAGAACATCAGCGGGGTGCAATCCAGAACAAAAACAGAGTATGACATCTTATTCAAGCATATATCTGGAGGACAAAACTATACATTATTAAAGGAAAATGGGATTTCAGGATTGTTTTGACACGCAGTAGAGACGCATACCTCCAAGTACATACAGTAGTACAGCCTGCAGATCAGAGGGGCTTCTGCAGTGCTGGAGGGGACCTTGAGGAATTGGAGGGACTGGTGGATACTGCTTCTGGGACAGCCCTGTGAGGGGGGAGAAATAAAGACACCTATGACATCTGCTTTTATTTCTCACTTTTGCTTCCTTGATGCTCAGAATCACAGCATCATTAGGTCCTCTGTGGGCAGGATACGGGCAACTTTCTTCTTCTTTTAAGAGTCAGCCAATGACAATTATTACTTTTTATTTTGGGGGTCATTCTAATGCTCTATGTGGGAGGGCAAAAAAGAGCACATTCTCTGACCTTCTTAAACAATTTAAGCATGGAGATTTAAAATAAATACTGAAAATCATGTCAGATTTTAAAATACCAGCTGTGCTGAAACATTTGCCTTCCTCTAAATCACCTGCTTTTATAGCTTTCTGCATCTTTATTACCCTGCTCAGAGCCTGCCAGGGATTGCAGACCTCTGTCCTGGATTTTGATGGGTGTTTTCCTCGATTTCTACATCAAAATGGCCAAAACACTCACCATTTAAGTCACTCTGAGCAGCGTGAAGTTCCTGAGTTAATCAGCTCACAAATGTGTCTGCCAAGGAGGCATTGCAGAAATGTAGGGTCCAGCTCCCCGGATGGGAATCAGGGCACATCCTGCTATTCGATTATTCAACATAACGGCCCCCTGTAACCCTGCATCCGCTCATGTTTTTTTTTTTCCTTCTTTCCTTTTCATTAGAAAGAAAGCATAGACTACTTATTTAGAGAAAGAGTGAAAAATAACGATAAGATCAAGCCAAATTAAACATTATAAAACTTAACTAAAGAGGAAGAAGATGGTGAAAGGAAAAAAAACACGTATCATCTTACACAAAACAGGCACAAATACAATTCTGGATTCTCAACAATTAAATTGTTTTAAAATTCTCAGATTTAGGTATTACCTTCATTTTAGAAATTATTCTGTGATCTGGACAGTTTTGTGGGGCTGGAGAAGAAGTTGCACGAAATATTTTTAAACACCAAAACTGAAATAAATCTCCAAACTGAATTTCTGTAGTGACATTGTAGCTGAAGTCAGCAGTTTGGGGACGATTATAAACTCAAAAATATCTAAAGATGACTTGTCAGCTCAGGGATCCAAGGAACCTCCCCAACGTCTGTGTTTGCTTAAAACTAGTGAGAAGTCTGCTTTCTGTGCTTATCTTAAAACAGACGCATGCTTTGAGATGATCTGTTGGCCAACTGCAAATAATTGGACTATTGTGCAGCACAAAAATAGTAGCTATAACCGTTGAGAAAAGGGAATGTTTTAAACACCTGCTATTGGCATTTTTAGAACAAGAAGCTCAGACCCTTTTATCAATAATGTAAATTCAGCACCAACTAGGAAGACAGGATTCGGACAGCCAGGGGAAGTGCCCCATTCTGAGGCCCAGCTCAGTCTCTCTTTGCGTAGGCAGCAGATATGGATGCCACCTTTGGCTAATTCCTTTGTGATCCGTATCTGCATCCCCTGTATATTCAAAACACCCTCCCTGGCAATGGGACATGTCGTCAGCACACTGCAGCTCGGACTGCATTAGAAGGACAGCAGCCAATACCCGCTGCCGTCTGAGGCCCGTCGGCTGAGACCTGTGAGGGACTGCCTGCACGTGGCCCTGCTCTCACCCACATCTGTGCATCCTTGTGGCATTTTATTTAGCACCTTTGGTGTGCATTCAGAAAAAGCAAGAAAGAAGATGAAGAGACGGTTTATGAGCTGATGAGCCGTGCTGGCAGGCGGGAGCCTCTCCTGGCTCTTCTGGTCCTGATGGGCTGTTCTGGGCTGTCTCCAGATGGAGGAGGAGCCCAAGCCAGGCTCCAAGATGCAGGAGCTCACCTGCTGAAGACTGAATTTTCTTCATGGCCACCTGCAGTTTTTTTCCTTCATTCATTACAAAATGAATTTCATACATCATGATGTGGACCATATCGCAGAATATATCCCCACAAATGTACAGGAGAAACATTAAAACTTGACTTTTTTATAACCACACACTTGCACTAATTTTTGCTCTGTCAATGAATTATGTGGAATCTATGCATATATATTAAGACATCCGTTAGAAAGAAAAAAAGAAAAAGAATGCTCAATCACTGTTGGCACTGATTTCCTATTTCCTGAAGATACCATCTTACTCCTCATCAACATCTCACCCACCCTTGTGAATTAGGGAGTGGGGACTGTTTATGATGCTTAGAACTTGGAAAAGAAGGCATGGAAAGAGATGCCTTTTTAAAAAATCACACAGGACAGAGGAGGTGTTAAGAAGGAGGGGACCGGAGGTTCTTAAGTGGTTGTCATGGGGGACATGCAGGGATGGGGTGTCTTCACCCAGCGGGGTCCCTGACAAAATGCTACACAGATCCTTCTTGGGGACACTGCACTCAGGGTCCTATTCTGACGTGTTCTGTTGATCTAGTCGCAGAAGAAGACTTTGGATGGTGAGACCAGGACTGCATCTGTCTTGTAGGGTACTGAGAACCCTCTGCCTGTCCTGGTGCTGGTGCTGACACCACCAGATGAGGGGGCATAAAGGAATCACACACACACACCCATGAATACGTCACAAGTCAGACTCACACCAGGTGCTACGTCCCTTACAGCCAGCTGCAGCTTAGGGCCCTTCATGCTCTAAATGCATGTGGCTGTGTGACAGCGTACCTCGATTCCAGACCTGGATGTGACTGTGTACCGAGCACATGGAGACAGTGCTTTGGAACTCTGCTGCCTTCTTTCTGGAAACTTCCATGTGGAGCAGGCTGTGCTGCCTGGTGTAGATCTCAGTTACAAAGCAAAATTTAATTATTTGTTTGCAAGTCAGAAATAAATTAAAAAATAAACCGGCAGCCCATCTTTTTTTTTTTTTAATGCTTTCTATTTGGGATTTAGTTTGAAGCTTGGAGATACGTAGCTTTAGAAGATTCATTCCAGCATCGTATTATTTTATCCTCACACTTTCACCCACCATCAACTCTTAATCCAGAAGCTCGTGTATGGAGCTTTCTGGCTTAGTACCCTGAGCTGCAGAGGAGAGCTCTGGGAGGAGGAGCCACGTGCAGACCTTGCTAGGATCCCTGCATGTCCTTGGACAAGTCACTTAGCACATGAGCCCATGTGCAGAGAGACCTTTACTCTAAGGAATTCACCAGGTGCCTTCTCGTGAAACTCTTATATGTAATAGGGACAGTGTTTATGGAAGAATGGATGTATTAAATGATGGTTTTTATCCACCAAGTACTTTTTGGAAGTAATAATTCTTTTCTTTCCTTGACCACCCTATTTTTTTGTTTGTTTGTTTTATTTTAGATTCTAGGGTACATATGCATGTTCGTTATTAGGACATATTATGTCGTGGTGGAGACTGGATCTTTGGTGGCTCATTTCCCAGATAGTGAACGTTGTACCCAATAAGTAATTTCTAAGCGTAATCCCTCTCCCAACCTCCTCCCATTGACTTCCCTGGTGTCTATTATTTCTATCTTTGTGACCATTAGCTGCCACACATGAGTGAAAACATATGCGGTTTGGTTTTCTCTTTCTGAGTCAGTTCATGTAGTATGGTGAGTTCAAGCTCCAACCATGTTGTTGCAAGAGATATGATTTCATTCTTTTTTATGACTGTGTTGTATTCCACGGTGTATATATACCACATTTTCTTTAGTCAGTCAATTGTCGATGGTTCTATGATTTGAGTTCTATGGTTTTGCTATTGTGAACAGTGCTGCAATGCACATATGAGTACAAGGTATATATATATCTTTTCGTTTGGGTAGATCTCTAGAAGTGGGATTGTTGAGTCAAATGCTGCTTCAATTTTAGTTCTTTGAGAAATCTCCATACTTTTAAAATAGAGGTTGATCTAGGTTACAATTCCACCTGCAGTGAGTGAGCATTCCATTTTCTCCACAACCATACCAACATCTGTTGTCTTGTCTAATAATAGCCATTCTGACTGGTGTGAGATGATAGCTCATTGTGGTTTTAATTTGCATTTCTCTGATGATTCATGATGCTGAGCACGTAAAAAAATATGTTTGTTGGCTGCTTGTGTGTCTTATTTTGAGAAGTGTCTAGTCATGTCCTTTGCCCACTTTTTGATGTGTTTACTTTTTTTTTTTTTTGATACTATGAAAATCCCAGAAGACAACCTAGGAAACTTTATTCTGGACATTACCTAGACAAAGAATTTATGACAAAGACTCCAGAAACAATCGCAACAGAAACTAAAATAGTCAGATGAGACTTAATTAAACTTAAAAACTTCTGCACAGAAAAAATAAATAATCAACAGAGTGAACAGAAAACCTACTAAATGGGAGAAAATATTTTGAAGTACACCTCAGACAAAGGGCTAACATTAAGAATCTACAAGGAACTCAAGTAACTCAATATGTTTGTTGCTGTTTTTTTTTTTTAGAGTAGAGATTTCTCTCTGTTGCCTAGGCTGGAGTGCAGTGGTGTGATTATAGCTCACTTCAGCCTTCAGTTCCTTGCTCAAGCCATCCTCCTACCTCAACCTCCCTCAAAGTAGTTGAGACTACAGGTCCATGCCACCCTGTCCAGCTAATTTCATTTTTTTTGTAGAGGCAAGGTCTTACTATTTTGCCCAGGCTGGTATCAAACTCCTGGGCTCAAGTGATCCTCCCTCTTTGGCCTCCCAAAGTGCTGTGTTTACAGGTGGCAGTGGTTGTGCTGTGAACCCTGGAATGTTTCTGTGAAGCTGTGGGGCTGGAAGGAATTTCCTCAGCCAACTTTGTCCTACACTTTCATTGTCCTGTCTAAGTGGACTGGATGAGTCCTTCCTGATAGTAGATGCTGACACGGCATTGAGACTTGCCCTTAATACCTCACATCAGTGCTCCTTTTGATGAGAAATAATTTGGCCCAGCAGGTCTTCGAATTTCTGTGTGCATTTAGGAACTTTCAGCTTTCTTTTTTTCCATCTGTAATGTGGGTCTTGTCCCTAACCAACTTTTTCCAAAGATTACTGGACAAGGAACCAACACACACAGATAGGAGGCACAGACAAGATCCTCGCTGGCTCCATGGCTGCAACCCAGGTGCTTCATCCTCCTCCATCAGTGTGACTCAGGGAAGGTGTTGTCTTGGCTGAGCTCAAGGGTGCTCTTCTAAATCTGATGGGATTTCTCTGGAGCAACTAAGGACACCTGTGATCCAAAATGCTGCTATCTTGGAGATTCCCAAACTGTTTGCTGGAAGGTTCTACCTACATGTCTCACGAGAAACTCACATGAGACAGTCTCAGACCTGCCTTACCCCATTTTCGGGATCCCCATGAGATGGTCTTAGACCCACCTTGCCCCACTTTCCTGCTTCTCCCAGTCTTGGGCTCAGCTTTGAGGGCTCAGCTATATGGGTTCCTTCTCCTCTTCTGCCTCCCACAGCCTGGAGCTCTGTCACTTTGACTTTTGGGGTGCCGGTTCCTACACCCACACCCACAGCTCTGCATCTTACTCTCAGCACCCACGTCAGACCAGGGGCCAGACCACCCACAACCACCACACCTGGGTGTCCTTCCTCCTCCTGGCACCTGGTCCATCTCCCAAGACCCAGCACTGATGGTTGCCAATGCTGACAGGGCCCCCATGACTGCATCCTCACTGAGGAGAGGACTGGCTGCCTTTGTACTGTGGTCCCCAGGAAACTGGGCCAAGAATTCCCAGTGACATGGCCAAGGCTGGCCTCCACCCTGTGGGACTGCTCTCCACCCCCAAAGCACCTGCTGTCAATGTTCCTCAAAGGCACCCTTTCTCTGTCAAAAATCCCAAGAGTCTTACCTTGCCTTCAAGGCCTCTTCACCTGACCTCCTGCAGTGGATCTAACTGCTCCTTGCTTCACCTTCTTCACAGCCTGTGCACAGGCACATCACACACCACACACATGTACACACACCACACACGTGTCTACACACCACATGCATCTACACACCACATGCATCTACACACCACACACATGTGCACATCACAAACTACACACACATATGCATCACACACCACACACCTGCACACACCACTGCACGTACAGACACACACCATATGCATGCACACAGCACATATCACATGCATGCAAATGCCACACACCACATACCACTTGCATGTACAGACACACACTACACACAAAACACATGTGCACACATATATACACCATGATAAACACATCACACACCGCACATATATACAGACACATACTACACAAAGACATATATATATATGCACAGACACATAGCACACACGTAGACACCAAACACTACACTAGATACATACCACACCAGACATATACATGTACAGCTCACACATAGATACACACCACTTACTGCATACACACCACCATACCAGCCACATACTACACATATGTTCAGACACACACGCCACACAACCATATATAAACATGCACAGGCAAGCACATACACCGTGTACAAATCATACATTCATGTACCACACACACCACACACCACAGATGTACAGACATACACACACACCACACACTACATACACATACACAAACCACACACACATACAAAGGCAGACACACCATCCTATACACATGTACAGAGAAAAACACACACCACACATGCCACACGCTAAACACACACTAAACACACACAGACATACTATACACACACAACACACCTACACTGCACATATATAGACCACACACATCACGCACACCACACTTCACAAACAAACCACATGCACATATAGAGACACACACACCACACACATTATACACTACACACTCCATATACTACACACACCACATACCAGCATGAAACACACACACACACATGAACATATCTTGCCCTGCCTTGGGACTGTGTTAGCTAGCTCATGGTCCCATCATGAAGTCACATCTGACAGACTGCAGCCTTGGTCTCTAAGTGACAAAGGAAGTGAACCTCCAGGATGGTGGCCTGTCTTAGGATATTGACCCAATTCCAATGGCTGACACTTTTCAACTCAGTGGTGGGTGGGCCAGGGAAGTGCTCTTAGTGTCTCCTTACTTGCCTATATGGCATCTCTTCTCTGGGTGAGCTAACAGTGGCATCATAGGTTTCTCAATAACATCACTCTTAGAACAGCATTTTAAGCTATTACAGTCTAACCTGGGCTTAGTGCATATGGTGACCATTATGCCTAATTACATTGGGTCACACATTCGGGAAGCTGAGTCCTAAGTGCTAAACACTTTGATAATCCCACTCAAAGTCAAAGTGCACAAATTAATTTGAAGGGACTTAATTTTTTAGCTTTTCCTTCCCTCCTACCAAGTCCTGCCTTTATAGAGACCCTCTTGAAAATATGCGCTGGTTCATGCCCTCTAGAAAGTATAAGAAACAAGGTATCATTTCTTTCAGGTCCATGTAGCGTATAGGGTAGATAGCACTCGTCACCTTGATGGTATTGTTGTTTAAGCTGAAAACAAACAAAAAAATCCTCTGGTAAGTCAAAGAAATCACTTTCAGGAGCAGTTCTATGGCATGCATTAAGGAGGCATCCACATGCCATAATACGAGGGGGATGCCAAGAAAATTTATTTATAAAAAATTGTGTATTTATTCTTACATGTGTAAACTTCAGTCACCTTCAAAGTACTCTCCATTTGATGCAATACACCTATCAAGATGCTTTTTCCACTGCTCCAAGCAGTTTTTGAACTAATCAATTTCGATGCCTTTTAGTGCTTCTGCCATTTTTTGTTTTGCCTCTTTCACATTGGCAAAATGTCTCCCTTTGAGGACTTTTTTCATTTGGGGAAACAAAAGAAAAGTCACTCAGAGCAAGACTGGGTGGATGGAGGGACATGGGGGTCATGCCATTTTTGGTCAAAAAACTACTAAACACTCAGGGCAGTGTGGGCAAGTGCACTCATAAATCACCCATCATGAAGTGGGCAAATGTGTTGAAATAATCTCCTGCCCCCCTCCCCGCAAAATATTCACTGAAGTCGAATACAGCCACTCATAACAATGTTAGCTGGTACACTGATGCTGATGGGTTCCTAGAACATTTGCCTAGCTGGGGAAGCCTGTATTACAAGGGGCCTGCCCTCCAAAACATAATTCCATTTTTTGGAGGGTCCGCTCTCGTAGACTGCTGTTATGCTCTGGGTAAAGATTACAGTTTAACAAATATGCACTAGAAATTATTAATTTTGATTGAGGACATCCATGCTTATCTTATGCATTTTGAGTGTATTAATTGTAACCTGAATTGGAAGTTGTATCTAAAACAGCAACTACTGGCCAGGCGCAATGGCTCAGCCTGTAATCCCAGCACTTTGGGAGGCCGTGGTGAGAGGATTGCCTGAGCCCGGGGGTTTGAGATCAGCCTGGGCAACTTGGTGAGACTTCGTCTCTGTAATAAATCACAAAAAATTAGCCAGGCATGGTGGCATGAGTCTGTAGTTCTGGCTTCTTGGAAGGCTGAAGTGGAAGGATCGCCTAAGCCCAGCAGGTGGAGGCTGTGGTGGCCGTGAGTGTGCCACTGCACTCCAGTCTGGGTGACAGAGTGAGACTCCGACTCAAATAAATAACGAAATAAAACAGCATCTAACACACAATCTGAAATTGTCCAGAAATATCAGTCATGTCCCAGAGAGATGGAGGGCATTGCATTCAGCCCATGTTCTCTGCACTGAGTAGCCCTGACATCCAGTGACCGTAGCAGTTCTGAGGGTCGAAGGACAAAGGACACAACTTTCCTTCAGGTCCTGAATATCCAGATAAAGATACAGTCCATGAAACACACTCTCCATCTGGTATTGCAGATTCATACTGGTTCTGTATTGAGGACAGCACCCTGTAGCTCCCACTTTTAACTCCACCTATGCCAAGTTTAACAAATAAACATAAGTTTATCAATAAAATTTGTTAACTGATCGTCAAGTGTACAATTTCCATCATCTTAAGTTTCATTAAACAGAGGTACCCTTTTGATGTAATTCATTTATCTGTAGAAATTTGTGTATTTATAAATCAAACCATGATTTGATGCTCACTAATAAATATGCTTATAAAGGTCATTTTTTATGAAGTAGAGGGTCATTCTTAATTTATTAATGTTTAAAATTTAGACTTACGTGTTTAAGTGTCCTTAAATAGTTGTGCGCAAATGTGAACTCTAAAAGATCCAGTCCTTCAAGATGGAGTTCAACTGGCTAAATGGCTCTAAATTTAAAATAGAGCCCATTGACCATTTGCTAACTAGGTGCTTTTAGTTCTTGGCAAAGGGGCACCTCTGTTCAACTTTGAGACTTTCAGAGCTCATCTAAACCAACCAATTAGAACTCAGATCTATCAAGTCAGAACTCAGATGTGTTTACCAATCAGAGCTAAGCAAATTTGAATTTGTCATTTGCATAAATGGACCTGACTGGGAACGTTCTCTATATAAGCCAAAGCCTTGTTTTCTGAAATGTACCATTGTTTTATACCAAAGTCTCTCTGGTTTGTAAACTTTTCACTGGAATTAGGTCTCTTTCCTCCAGATTTCGTTTCAGAGAAATTTTGCTCACACAGGGCTCATCTACATGACACAGTAAGGCATACAGTAAACTGGATAATGTTTACTAAGGTTACCCAAAGTATTAGTCTTTGTTTGCTGAGAATGCTACACATATGAATCCTGATGGACTTCTTTTTATTCCGCTTTAAGAATGAGAAAGCCAAGACTCAGAGCAAAATTGTCCCCTACAAAAGCTCACACTCTTCCCATTATTGTGGCATGTCTTTTAAGTTGTTTATTTAGCCGATAGCTGCTCTACTCATTAAGAACTCTTAGTATATCAAGATGATTTTCATTCAATTTGGCAGTGACATATAATGTTTATGTTTACTCCAGTACTCTGAAGGCAAATTACTTTTTCTTTAAACGCAGTTTTAATGTACAAATGGTCCTGATGGACACAGTTTAAAAATAAACAAATAGACCTGAATTCCTAGGCCTAGTATACTAACGTGTTGATCATTTATCAGCACAAGAGGTTTGGTTGATATGTTTGGTTGATATTCATCCAACATGAATGCAGATGTAAAAGGGATGGCCATAAACGCGCAGCCATTGTGAGGTCTAGATTACTTCAGAGTCTTTTGTGACTCTTCCTTGACCAACACATACAAATAAACAGTCCTTCACTATTAAGCATGATATCAACTGTCGGGTTTTCATAGATGCCCTTTATCAGGGACATTGAGAAAGTTCTTTTCTGTTTCTAGAAGATAACTGAGAGTTTTTAATCATCTATTGATGTTAGATTCTGTTAAATAATATTTCTGCTTCTATAGAGATGATATTATTTTTCTTCTTTAACTGTTGATATGTTAAATTACACTGTTCTTTCATTTTTTTTTTTTTTTTCGAATTGGTGTCTCACTTGGTCACCCAGACTGGAGTGCAGTGGCTGCTCCCAGCCACCGCAGCCTCGACCAGCTGGGCTCCGGCAATCCTTCCGCCTCAGCCTTCCAAGTAGCCGGAATTACAGCTGATTTTTTGATTTATTGTAGAGATGAGGTCTTGCTGCCCAGGCGGGTCTCGAACCCGTGGGCTTAGGCAATCCACTCACCTCAGCCTCCCAAAGGCGTGGGATTACAGGCTGAGCCACTGAGCCTGGCTACACTGATTCTTCTTTAAGTGTTAAATCAAACTTAAATTCGTGGAAAAAACCAACTTGACCATACTCATTCATTCCATTCATATTCATTTTTAGATACAATCCATTGATAGACTCAATTTGCTAAGATTCTCTTTAGAATTTTTATGACTGTATTAATGAGGAATATTTGTCTACAGTTTTGTTTTGTTTTGTTTTGTTTTCTTGTAATGCCTTTGTCTGGCTTTGGTATCAGGCTAATGCTGGCTTCATAGAATGAGTACAAAAATTTCCCCTCCTCTTTGATTTTCTAGAAGACTTTATCTAAAATTGGTATTGTTTATTCCTTGCAGGTTTGATAGAATTCATCAATGAAGCCATCTGGACCTGAAATTTTCTGTCTGGGAAGATTGTAAACTACAACTAAATTGTGTTAATGGTCATAGGGCTATTCAAGTTATCTATTCTATTTTTTTTGCATACATTTTTGGAGTTTGTGTACTTCAAGAAATTGTTCATCTGTCTAAGTTGTTGGACTTATTGGCATAAAGTTGTTCATAGTATTCCCTTATTCTCCTTTTGATACATCCAGAACCTGTGGTGATACTACCTCTGTTATTTTTGATACTGGTAATGTGTGCATTGTCTCTTTTTTCCAGTTAATTTGTCTAGATGTTTTATAATGTTAATGGTCTTCTCATGGGATCAGCTTTTAGTTCCTTTGATTTTTTATGGCTCTTTGTTTTCTATTTTATTCTTTTCGCACTGATCTTTATTGTTTATATTGTTCATATTGTATTTACTCCTCTTTTCTAATTTCTTAAAGTGGACACTGGGATTTTATTTGTTTGAAATGTTTCTTCTTTTCCAATGAGAGTGTACATTCCTACAAATGTCTCACTCATTAATACCTTAGCAGCGTCCCAGAAATTTGATGTATTATGTTTTTATTTTCATTTAGAAGAAAATGATTTCTAATTTTTCTTCTGATGACTTTTTTAACCCATAGGTTACTCAGCAGTGTGTCATTTAATTTTCAAGCATTTCAGCTCTTTTCAAAGATTATTAGATCTCAAAAACATGTCATGATCTAAATCTTTTAAAATTTGTTTAGACTTTTATGATGTACCAGAATATAGTCTATCTTGGTAAATGTGTGAACAGGAATATAATATGTATTCTGCTGTTTTTTGGTGGGGTGTTCTACAAATGTCTATCAAATTTTATTGGTTGATGTTGGTGTTCAGTTTTTCTATATTCTTTCTTGTTGTCTGTTTAGTAGATCTGCCCCTTACTGAAAGAGGGCTATTGAAATCTTCAACTGTGACTGATTCTGTCTACTTCTCACTGCAGTCCTATGAGGTTTTGTTTCAAACATTTTGAATCTCTATTTTTTAACTGCATAAACCTTCAGGATTTTTATGTCTTTCTTGGAGAATTTACTCATTTTTCCATCATGTTATGCTTCTCTTTAGCACTGGTAATAGTCTTGTTCTGCAATCTATTCTGTTTGATATTAATATGACTATTCTAGCCTTCTTTGAATTAGTATTTGCATGGCATATAACTTTCCACCCTTTTACTTTTTTTTTTTTTTTGGAGTTGGAGTCTCACTCTGTCGCCCAGACTGGAGTGCAGTGGCCACTCCCGGCCACCGCAGCCTCGACCTTCTCGGGACCCGGCAATCCTTTCACCTCAGCCTTCCAAGTAGCTGGAATTACAGGCACGCGCTACCACAACCGGCTAATTTTTTGATTTATTGTGGAGATGAGGTCTCACCAAGTTGCCCAGGCGGGTCTCGAACCCACGGGCTCAGGCAATCCACTCACCTCAGCCTCTCAAGGCGTGGGATTACAGGCTGAGCCACCGAGCCCAGGTCACTCTTTTACTTTTAACTCATCTTTGTTTTTATAGTTCAACTGAATTTTTATAGACAGCATATAGTAGGTTTTGCTTTTTATCTAATATAATGAACTCTATTAATCAATGTATTTAGCCTACTTTTAGTGTAATTGTTGATATGTTTGGATAAAATCTGCAATCTTGTTAGCTTATCATTTATGCCTCATTTTACAATATTTTAATCATTTGCCCTAGTGTTTACAATATACGTCTCTGATTGATTACAGTCTGCCCTCAAGTGAGTTTTTCTTGTCTCATCTATAGTAGACAGACATACTCACCCTGTGCACTTGGTTCCTTCAATCCACCGTTTTTGTTATTTTTCCATCTGCTTAACTTTGACATATGCTACAAATACATAAATCACTGCAGCCACTTTTACTTTAGACAGAGGTAAATATTTTCAAGTTTCCTCTTCCCCATCTGCAATAAGCTTTTGCCAGTCCCTGAAGGGTGGTGGCATGTATGGTCCTCCCAGCAGTCAGAGGTCTTGTTTCTCAGGAGAGAAGAGATTTCTCCAAAGGGGATGCTGGTCCCCTACCTAGACATGTGTCTCAGGGATGCTGCCTGGGGACTCATGCTGGCCTATCACTTTTGTGAGCGTCCAGTGAGATGAACAGGGAGGAGACCACGGACAGTGTAATTCCCCATGCCAGAGTCCGAGGCCCCTGAATCTCCTCCCTAGCTGACACTTGACCTTTAGCTAAACAATTTAGCTGAGTTCTGCCCTGTATCTTGTACCATCTACCTGCAAGCAAAGGATTGTGTTCCATGTTTCCTTGGAGGTGACTGCCACTCCTTAGATTTTGGGTTGGTTGATAGTCTTAAGGCTTTAGCTTTCTAATGAATTCAAAATAAAAGTTATGAGTTTACATATCTTCTCGCTTCATTGTTGTGACTGTAAGGGTGGAAGATGCTCTTTCTGGCTTTTACATTCCACATGGAAGCTAGAAGTCCTCGCTAAGTTTTCTGTGTTACATATCTTCCCCAAGACTGCCAATTCCATTCACTACCATGGTGGTTCCTAAGGCAAAAGGAAAATTCTGCCACCAATTGATGATAAGACCTCACCTTCCAGGCGGGGTCTGGCAGCTCACACCTGTAATCCTAGCACTTGGAGAGGCTGAGGTGGGAGAATTCCTAGAGCTCGAGACCAGCCTAGGCAACATAATGAGATACCTGTCTCTACAAAAAATAATTTTAAAAAATTAACCTGGCATGATGGCTGTCCCTGTAGTCCCAGCTACTGGGGAGGCTGAGGTGGGAGGATCGTTTGAGCCCAGGAGTTCAACTCTATAGAGAACTATGATCACCAACAATGCTCTAGCCTGGGTAACAGAGCAAAATCCTATTTCTAATTTTTTCTTTTTTTTTAAGGAACTCCGTTTCATGGCAAAAAAGACACTTTTCCTATAACAAAGGACTCACCATGCTAGCTTGACTGCACGATCCTGGAAATACCACATTATGTAACACACCAAGAAGGCAATGAAACAAGATGTACTTAACTTTCTGACACCATGGTATACCCACATCAAGCCAAGGCAGTGTCAGAGGACAGAGGACAATCAGGCTTCTTAACTCAAGAGTTATGCAGTGCAATTCCAGGGTGGGGTGTTTGAGAAGGGGTCATCTATGTCCATACAGACCCCGACCCCTCATATTTGAAAGACTGCAGACATGAAATTTACTAATGGATGCTCTTACAGAGAGTTTGTCTACTTTCATCAATGTCAAAAGGTGTCTAGAATAAACCTGAAGACATTTGCTAGAGTGTCTCTCTTACATGTTGATATTCCCAGGGTGTTCTTGTTTCTTGAGTAATTCTTAGAATTTCCAAAGAAAGCTGCTTATTTTCACTTATCCAAATAATATGGGAGTAGCAGTTAGACACAGAGTGGTCAAGGAAGCAGAGTGGGTATTGTCAATATCCTGGGAAGGACACTGTGCTTGTGAGCCCAGGAATGTCCCAACACTCTCCAGGGTCTCTGATGATGGTGTTTAGACAAGTCTACATATAGACAGATGCTGAGTCGGAAGCAGCATGAGAGAGAATGCCAAAGCCAGCCACTCAGAACACAGATCTCGGGTTCCTCTGTCCCACTTGATATTGAAGACAAGTGGTACCGCTGGAATGCAGAATCCCATTGACTGGGTTGGATGGACAAGAGAAACCACCACCATCTTCACTTTGTTCCTGCTCTCTGCTTGAGGGTTGGTCCCTGTGTGTGTATGATTTATTGGCAATTTATTACACCCAGCGGAGGACACGGATGCCTGGCAGCAAGGCCTTCTGATGCGCAAACAAAATGCGTTTAATTTGACTCAGTGTATTACAAGCATTATAATCCCCCTTTGACTTTAACATGATCGACTAATCTGATCTGTTCAGAGGGATAGCCTGTCTCAGCCCTGATGGCAGGCTTAGAGAATGAGAGAAATTAGGGCATTCCCAGAGATTATGCACTGGGACAGCGGATAAGGTTTTGAGGACAGAATCCTCCACAAGTGGCTACTTGTGGCAATGTGACTGCGGGGAGGCAGAGTCACTGCAGGGAGACGGTGTGTTGTGTGTGCCATCAGCTGGGAGTGCATATGTGTGTTATGAAACGGGTCTGTATATGTGTGCCACGAGACGGGGTGAATGTGTGTTGTGAGACAGAGCTGCACACATGTGGGGAGCCCTCTGTGTGGAGCCCATGTTGTAGTCTGAGGCACAGTGTGCACCTAAGTCTCAAAGTCCCTTTTCTTAGAAAGATGGTAAATTAGTGATTCTGGAAGGACTGCACACATGTGCCATGAGATGAGGTGAATACAAGTGTGTTCAGTAAGAATAGGTACATGCTTGTGTAGTGGAATAGGTTCATGTGTGTACCATGAGACAGTTTGGTGCATATGTTTTCTTGAAACAGGGTACATGCCTGTGAAGTGAGACAGGCACTCACATGTGTGCTGTGAGACAGTAATGCACATGTGTGCCATGAAACAGGGGTTCACATGTGTGCTGTGAGACAGAGGTTCACACGTGTGCCATGAGACAGGGGTTCACATGTGTCCCGTGAGGACAGGGATCCACATATGTGTGTTAGACAGGGGCTCATATATGTGCTGTGAGTTAGCAGTGCACATGTGTGCCATGAGACAGGGATGCACACATATGGGGAGCCCTCTGTGTGGATACCCATGTTGCAAGCCTGAGGCACCACAAGTGTCCACATCTCAGAGCCCCTTTTCTAGGAAAGATGGAAAATTAGTGATTCTGGGAGAAGCACGTCCACCAACATGCACGATTCTACGTTGTTTAGGGAAACACTTCCTGACTGTCCTAGGAGAGAGGAACACATTTTCCTCACCAAAGCAGGTTGGGCCTGCCATAGCACAGGGCTGGTCTGATGGAAGAGACAGACGAACCAAATGCAGGATGGTGACCAAGCATGAGGTTAGAGTCAGACTACCAGGAAAGTGCAGGCAAGCAGGGTCAGGCAAGCTAACTCAGGTGACAGTCATGGGCAGGTCATGTTTCTTGCAGCTGAGTTCATTTGGAAAGAACAAAACACTCTTCAAGTGAAACAAGCACTTGAATAACATCAAAGTGTCCTCATTCTTCAGTTGCATGAAGCTTCCCAACTTCTTGAGAGCCACCATACACCTCTGGGATAGTGCCATCCATACCCACCTGGACCTCAGGGCAGGGCAGGCGAGGCTGATGCCATGCAAGGATTAATAACTCTTCATGGGAGGCATGGTGTGTTTCAGGCCATCCCGGCCTCATGGTGGACACAATGTTCAGGAAATGGGGTTGGTGCAGCTCTCTCTCCTCTGGGACTCCAGTCCTGTGGGTCCTGTGGTCCCACCCTTGACACTTCCTTAGAAAATGTTATCCATGACCATCCCAAGCACTTCCAGCTCCTGTGTGCAGCCCTGGAATCTTTCTCTTGGCACCAAATTCTTCAGCATGCCTAGTATGCTCTCATCTGGCTTTGTGTGTGGTGAGTGACTGTGTCCTGTTGTGGAGGAGTAAACTGTGACAGAGAGAAAACGTGGCCTTTCTGAGGCAACACTGGAATAGGAAGGTCAGGGTGGAATCTAGGCCAGTCCAGCTCAGAGTCCCCCAGGTAACTACACACCAGGCTGCAGAGAGGAGCCGACTGGCCTCCAAGCTCCACAAGGTCCCCAGGTCTTCAGGGTGAGGCCCATGCCCTGAGGCACCTCCACCCAACAGACCCAGCCTCACCTGAACCCAGGGCAGAGCTCAACCAGGGCACCAGATGTGGAGGTGGAAGATGACCTTGGCTTGGATTCTCCAATAACAGAGGGCTTGTCTGTGAGGGAAGGAAGGAGGGAAGGAAGGAAGGAAGGAAGAAAGGAAAGAAGGAAGGAAGGAAGGAGGAGGGAGGGAGGGAGGGTAGGAGGGAGGAGAGAAAGAGAGAGGGAAGGGGGAAGGGCAGAAGGAAAGAGGAAAGGAGGGAGAAAACCTTGTTCAGTGAGAACTAGGAATTTGCCTCTTATTATACTATGGAAAGTGGAGGTTTTCCTAAAGGGCAGTATGTTTCCAGCTATACTCTTCCTCTGATTGTGACTCTTCTGCTAGTTGAACGGCGTTATTGCCTTCTGCGGTCCCCACTGCCTCTGCCTTCTCTGGCTTCCAGCCTGAGCACAGCTGCAGCCCATACTTCCCATGAGGACTTGATCTGCCTCCAGAGACTTAGGAATTTTGTTTGCCTCGAATTTTCCCAACTAACCTCTAGGGAATGGTCCTTCCTGGTAAGCTGCAGCCTGGCACAACCAAGAACAGCCCCTTCCCCTTCAAGAAACATGGAGTGTAGATTGAAAGTGACATGCAGGTCATTGGCTCATAGATAATCCAGGCCTTTCTGTGGTGGGACCTCAGTCTCCCCCATATCGGAATGATGGGATGGACCTTGATATTTCTTCCTGCCTGTCCTGTCTGTTCTCACAGGGATGAATGTTTGTGAATAATCTTATGGGTGTAGACATAAATCTAGACAGTTTTTTGGTATGTCATTCTGTGATACATAAAATGAACACAGGTAAATATTAAAAACAATAAGAACAAGAAACTACTAACTGGGCAGTGAAATTATTCACAGAGTGATATCACATGTATATTTATTATTTGAAGCCAGTTCAACTTTCCCGTAAAACTGATGTCTACGGGATTTTAAAAAATAAACATAGAAATTGACCTTCCCTGTCTTAAAATTTGAGACACATTTTTCTTTCTTTTTTCTTATTTTTTTTTTTTTTTTTGAGTTGGAGTCTCACTTTGTCGCCCAGACTGGAGTGCAGTGGCCGCTCCTGGCCACCGCAGCCTCGACTTGCTGGGCTCCGGCGATCCTTCTGCTTCAGCCTTCCAAGGAGCTGGAACTACAGGTGTGAGCTACCACGCCCAGCTAATTTTTGATTTATTGTAAAGATGAGGTATCACCTGCCCAGGCAGGTCTCGAACCCATGGGCTCAGGCAATCCACTCACCTCAGCCTCCCAAAGGCGCGGGATTACAGGCTGAGCCACCCAGCCCAGCTGAGACACATTTTTCTTATCTGAGCTCCTTTCTCAGGAAACCATCAGACCTTCCAGATTGCATCAAGGAACTGAGACTCAGATCACTGAATCTGGACAATGAGATCCAGGCCCCTCCTCTGCCATGATGTCTTACACACCATCCTGTGGTCTAACCCCGCTTCCTTATCCCTCCCTAAATTCCTGTTTTCTCACATGCAGTTACCTTTTTCCCTGCATATAAACCCCTAATTTTAGTCAGTTGGAGAGGCAGATTTGAGATTTATCTCCTGTTTTGACTCTTCATCTGATGTCGTCAGAATAAAGCCTTCTTTCCCCACAGTACGCATTGTTTCAGTGATTGGCTATCTGTGCTGCAAGCATCAGGATCTCCACCAAACCCCTGGTGTTTAGGTGAGAGATTAAATATTTTAATCCAGCCTGGGCATGGTGGCTCACGCCTGTAATTCCAGCACTTTGGGAGGCCAAGACGAGAGGACTGGCTGAGCCAAGGGGTTTGAGACCAGCCTAGGCAAATTGGCAAGACCTCATCTCTACAATAAATCAAAACATTAGCCAGGCATGGTGGCACATGCCTGTAGTCCCAGCTACTTGGGAGACAGAGAACCAAGGATCTCTTGAGGCCAGCAGGTCCAGGTTGCTGTAGCTGTGAACATGCCACTGCACTCTAGCCTGGGTGACAGTGAGACTGCAACTCAAAGGTTTTATTTTTTTTTAATTTGGCAGATATGTGACATTGCATCCAATATCACTCACTATGAATTGTGAAGCTTATGAGTCAAGACAGAAAACAATACCAATTCATTAAAATAAGATTAAATAATCACTTACATTATTATTATTATTTATTATTATTATTATTTTACTTATTGAGACAAGAGCTGCTTGGTCTTCTTTAAATAGTGATATTTATGTTGCACTATTGTAGATGCATTTTAATGCTCTTTTTAACAGTACTCTTTTTAGAGAGATTGAGCAAAAATGAAATGGTTAGGTTATCCCTGATCCTTGTTTACAGTCACCTCTGACTCTTCTGAACCACTTTGTGACTCAGCACTCCAGCCATTTAGTACAAGCCATTTCATGAGTGTGTCACACAGATTTCGATGGTAGGTCCCACCTGGACTGAATCGCATGTCACTGGAGTTTAAGCATTCTGCTGAAAGACAGAGTGAAGCTTCTGGGGAATTTTCTCCCAACACCATAGTGGCAGTCCCTTGTGGATGTCTGAAGTTGACCCAACCCATCTCTCAGTGCTGAATTTTCTTTTCCCTATTCGAAGGCATTTTGTAATTATCCCTGCCTTCAGGGTCTTGGCCTGGGAGTGGGAAAGATGTTTTAACAGGGAGTGCAGCTTCACACACATGTGGCTGTCTTTCTTCTTTCTTTCTTCAGTACCATGAAATATGTGACTGTTGGTCAGCAAAGAAATGGGAATATATAGACAGTTCTTTGATGATAATTATCTCCTTCAAAATATTTAATTAGGCTATTTCTCTCTGAGTATGAATTACCTTGTATAATTGTATATTATTCTCTTTTTCGTAATATACGGTAACTTTTTGTTTCCATGATGAATGGCAGTGTAATCATGAGCAAGACATTTTGAACCATAATTAAGCACAACATGTATAAAGCCAACAATATGTGGGGCTCAAGAGAAGTGACAGTGTGTGTGCAGGCAACGCAAATGTTTTTGCACAATGTTAAAATTTCGGAACCTCAGAATGTGACTTCATCTAGAGATAGGAACTTTTCAGACGCAATCTGATGAGATCAAATTGGAGCAGGGTGGGCCGTACACCCAGTGACTGGTGTCCTAAGAAGAAGACACCAGAGACACACATAGAGAGGAAGACCACAGAAGACAGGTGGAGACTGAAGCGACACAGCCACATGGCACCAAGGGAGGCTGAGGACTGTGGGCAACCACCAGAAGCTAGAAAAAGGTCTGGGGTAGATCCTCCTCAGAATGTCCAGAAGTGTCAGGGTTTTGGACTTCTCCAAAACTGAGAGAATAAATCTGAAAGATTCATAAATAAATCAGAAAGAAAAGAGTGGCATGTGATGGAAAGACCTGTGAGCCACCTCGTTATGGCTGCTCGCCTCCTGGAATCCTTTCCTTCCTCCATTCTGAGTTTAAATCGCCAGGTCAGTTGCTATAATTGCTTCCTCTAGACGTGTGTGCCTTCTCACTCTTAGTGGAACCTCAAGCCTGGTCAACCCACTGTCACCTGCTCCATGTGGAGAACTGTGGCGGGTGCCTGTGCCACGCCAGCTGGTCTCAAGTTTCATCCATGGTCCTGCTTGCTGAAGCAGCCAGCCTGTATTCCCCTGTAAGTTCTCCATGGTACCCGCCACCCCAACTAGTACATCCCTTTTTTAAAATCCTCTTAAGTCAGTATTTTTAAAAAATAGACTTTATTTTTTAGAACAGTTCTTAGTTTACACCAAAATTGAGAAGGCACAGAGGTTTTCCATATATGCCCTGTCCCCCAAGTACACACAACCCTCCCCACCATCATCTTTCTCCACTTGCCTCAATAGATAAAACTACACGGACACATCATATTACCCACAGTCCATGGTTCACATGAGGGTCACTGTCGGTGTTGGACATTCTGTGGGTTTACACAAATGTCTAATATACATTAACTCTTATTGTATCATACAGAGTAATTTCAAATCAGTATCTTTTTAGCCTTTCTTATTTAGCTAATTATACACAACAACACTTTTTATATTAGCTTTTGGAGAACTTTCTTTTCAAAGTGTACTTCTGGCAGGAAATAAAATTTACAATGTGTTGTTCAAGCAGAACCACTTCATCAATCAATGCATGTAATTCAATTTTTGTTAAAAAAAAATCTTGAAAATATTCAAGATAGTTTTGGGGCAGGAGTTTATATCCAAGTTGAGAAATAAGCACAGGTAGGCCAAATGATTGGGAACAACAAACAGCCCTCAGTCACACATTTATTTAACACCTACTGTGTGCCAGGCATAAATGGCCTGGGTGAAATTAGTTAAAATCTCTGCCCTGCAGCCGCAGATGAAATTATTTAGGAAAGAGCCATGCAAATTCAGAGGCTCCATGGGCCAAGTACAAGGAAGATCTATCACTGGTGATCTTTTATCTCATTTCACGTGTTGGGAGATAGAAAATACAAGAAACTAGGATCAAGTTCAACCACAAAACTCCTTAAAAACAAAGCCAAACCAATATATCCAATCCCAAACATTGATGCAATTAATTTCTTGCATTTTCCTATTTTCTTTTTCCTAATGAAGTCCAAGAAGAATTGTTCTCAAATACTTTACAAAGTAAAATCATTAGTATCGTGTTTTTCTTGGCTTGGGAGTTACATACAGGCATAAACATCCTCAAACCCCCATGCACCTCTACGTTTAGATAATTAGATCAAATTGGATTCTAAACACTTTCATGTAGTCCCTAAAAATAGCTTCATTATTCCAGAAAATCGTTTAAAAGTTAAGAGAATACTGGAACTTTTTGGGAGATGGTTGCAGAGACAGAGTAAATTCAGAACCTGTCAATTCAAACACTGTATTTACTTAATGAAGGATTCTTCTTCATGAAACTTATCCTGGCAAGACATACCAGTTCTTGGCGAAAAAAGAGATAGTTTGTCTTATATCTGGAATTTTTATTCCACCCCTTGAAGACTTTTGTTGAGGATATAAAACAACTGAGGGTGTCAAAGGGGAGCCATCACCTCTTCATGGCAGGCAAGAAATCCCAAAAATGTTTAGTCTGTTTTGCTCCATTCTCCCGAAGAAAAGGTTATATTTCCTTTTTCAGTGCCTATAATCTTTTTAGAACCTTCCCTTTATTGAGCCTATAAACATCTCAGTGCAGCAGCAAATCATCAGTCTGTAGAAAACCCATCAAAAAGCCACCCAGCAAATGATGCTGAGAAGATGACGTTCATGATACTTGAATTAACTAATTTAATGATGGTATTTATAGCACCTGGAATATTTGGACCGATTGTTGCCCAACAAACCATTTGATAGATAAAGCCAGGATACTGTTCAAAGAGTCATTTACACAGGCTGCGCATTTTTCAAACATTCATTCTATTGCATCTTGCTTAATAGCGTATAACTCTCTGGTTTTTCTAAAAATCATCATTGGAGGAAAAAAAAGTCTTCTTTTGCTTTACTGTGGTATAATGATGGTATCCTGGCAGAGTGGGATGAATACCCACCTAAAAATAAGAGTCCTTTGGGTATATCTGACTTTGACATTAGGTCATCTGACCCTTGTTCAATTTTGCTCTTTTGTCTGTTTCTTGGCTGTAGATTGAGGGTGTTGAAGGTGATGATTTAATGTCATGTCGTCTCCTGAATCCTGTGACTCAGGACAAGACTCACTAAACAGCGAATACTTCATGCATGATTGTTGTCAGGGCTTTAGAATGCTTTTGTGGTGCCAAGAGCATCCCATTTCTTAGTTTCATCTATGAAATAAGAGAAAATCTGTTCAACTAAAAATAGAGCAGCAGTTTACTATTATGAGAAAAAAATAAAACTTCTGAATTTGTCTGCAGAGTTCTCCAAGTGTGCAGCCAGTTCAAGTCCATATCTCACTTAGACACCTGCCTTCTGTCTCTTCTTGCCTATATCAAACCTTAGTTTTAAAAGCACACTTATTTTATATAAAGTAAATTATAAAAGGCATTATTTTCTAATTTCATTAGTGAATATGGGCAAATTATTTCATGCATTCAAAATATTAACTATTCATCACTTTAAAATAAGTGCAGAAGGAATTATAATCCTTATGTTTTGAGTTACTCTGAAATTATTTCCTTTTTTTAATTTTTTTGGGTTGGTGTTTTACTCTGTTGCCCATGCTGGAGTACAGTGGCAAGCTCACAGCCACTGCAGCCTCGACCTGCTGGGCTCAGGCGATCTTTTCACCTCAGCCTTCCAAGTAGCTGGAACTACATACGCATGCTACCACATCCGGCTAATTTTTTGATTTGTTGTAGAGATGAGGTCTCACCAAGTTGCCCAGACTGGTCTCAAACCCTTGAGCTCAGGCAATCATCTTGCCTCGGACTTCCAAAGTGCTGGGATTACAAGTGTGAGCCACCGCGCCTGACCTGAAATTATTTCATGAGGTAATGTCATTAGCAACATACATTTCTAGATAATGCTTCAATAAAACAGAAAGAAGTTTTACTTGAGCAGAAATAAGAGGTTCTATATTTAAAGCAATACTCTTAAAGTTAAAAGATATTTAAAAAGCATCCTCTAAACACATATCCAGCAAATTGGTTTTTTTTGAGTTAGAGTCTCACTCTGTTGCCCAGACTGGAGTGCAGTGGCCACTCCCAGCCACCGCAGCCTTGACCTGCTGGGCTCCGGCGATCCTTCCACCTCAGTCTTCCGAGTAGCCGGAATTACAGGCGCGCGCTACCACGCCCGGCTAATTTTTTTATTTTATTGTAGAGATGAGGTCTTGCCTGCCCAGGCGGGTCCCGAACCTGCGGGCTCGGGCAATCCACTCACCTCAGCCTCCCAAAGGTGCGGGATTACAGGCTGAGCCACCAAGCCCAGCTCAGCAAAATGTTTTTAAACCTTTAACCATAGCCCTCCGTTCACTTGTTTCATCATCATCTCCTGCTGACGCCTTTTACATTGTGCGATCTGACTGGTTAAACGCACGGCTGTCCCAATAGAGCTTTATACCAAACATTAACAAAAGAAATGCAACCAAGGAACATATTCACAAATACATTTCAATACAAATGTATCTTTTAGAAAACAGTGGTCACACCAGTGAGAACTTGTGGTAAAATTACACGTACTGTACTACTGCATGGCTCCTTTCAGTGTGATATATGAATTCAGAATCAGAACAATGCTGGTAATACTGGTGTGATGTGTATACTAGTAACAGATCTTTGACCTGTTCCTCAGGGACTTCTAAGTCATGCTTCACATTCAGTTTTGATATCAGCCAAAAGCTCGGGGAACATTCCTCCTGCCGTGTAGACAAATGGGTCAACGAGCACAGAGTCTTTGTCTCTGACTTCACATGACAGTCACCTCTCAGATTCTAAAGAAAAAAAAAGGAAGAATGTTCTTTGACACTAAACCATATTTGGAGAAATTCACTGCAAAGCTGGAAATCAGAGTATTGCTCCCTGTGGAACTATGTAGAACGCGGTGAGAGATTGGGAGCGTATTAGCTGTGTTCGCCCAAGGCAAGCAAAGTGAATCTCCATCAGAGACAACGCACAGTGTAAATCTAATCGTTTTGCATCTGCTTCTATTGGGGGGGGCATTAATGGCACTTCTGAGTCCTGCAGACCTTTTATTTGCTACTACCTTTTAATAAGGTGAAGGCCAAAGAGCGTCTCCAGCTGTCTCATATTTTTACTGGTGGTGAGCTGTTTGTGCCTCCACAGAAACTACCAGGTTGGTCTCTACTCATGGTGTCGGGCAGAGACCACAGGAGGGCAGGGTCCAGGGACTGGGTCCTCACTCCTGTCCCTAGCTGCATGGCTCTGGGTCAGCCATGCAGTTTCAGATATCTGCAAAATGGGAGATTTAGGTGGACTGTGAGCTCTAAAACTGTATGATCCTTTGAGTCATCCTGTGAGCTCTAAAACTGTATGATTCTTTGAGCCATCGAGCTCTCAGACCACAAATGAAACCAAGAGGAACACTCAGCATAGAATGAATACTGTAGGTTTTTATATAGAATACATGTTTCAGTGCCCTTCCAAATGTGTCCTTGTGTTGTTCAAGGATTGTGGGGGAAAATATAGGACGGAACAGCAAATCAGGGTAAGGAATAACGGGAAGGGGGAGTGTTTAATGAGTCTAATTGCTAGAGAGCTAGTAGAGGAAGGATTCAGAATGTGAGGACAGTCTTGTATTCATCTTTACAGAGTTTATACAGTTTATCATGTCAGGGAGACCAGGGGTAAGAGGACCAAGCAATGCATCTCACTCTATATTCTCTGCTACCCTAAAGATGCCAGGTCATGATGGCTCCATTTGTAGATTGAATTTCCAAGATGATTGATGTTAATAACGGTGGTAATGATAGAGCTTCCTGCCTCGCATCAAAGGGATGAGGTTCTCCTGCGTGTTGACATCTGGAATGATAACAGTTTTGATCTGAAGAAGACACTAAGCCAGAGTCTGACTTTGCTATGATCTAATTGTTTTGGGTTCATAGCAAACAACATCAAGTATCTGCCCATCACATGGGACAAAGTGTTTATGTGGGGGTGTGTGAAGGTGTGAGGGTGTGGGATTGTGTGTGAGGGTATGTGTGCATTGTGAGGGTGTGTGATGGCATTTGGCAGGGGCTTCTGGGACCCCGCTGCTCTCCCAGCACAGTCCCAGCTCTCTGGGCCAAAGCCTCTCCTGGTCCACATGGTCCAACTGGCGGGGATATTGATCTCCATCTCCAGATGAGCCTGTCCGTCCCTTCACACAGGCATCCTCTCCCTGCTTGGGGCATGGGTCTCTATTTCCAGATAAGCCCAGTCTACCTCCCCACACAGGTGACCTCTGCCTGCTTGTGCTGGTCACGGGACCCACACTGCCAGGCACATTTACAAAGTCTATGTCCAGGACCACTGAAGGAACAGAGCATGGAAATTAACATCATTTTCTTTTTCTGGAAAAAGAATTTTCAAGTTGATGATCAATTTAACAAGCATGAGTGTAATTTTCCTAATAATAATAATAAGTTGATACATTCTTAAATGACGATTTTTAAATAAATGCAATAAAAATTACTATGATTATTATGGAGGAGTGATTATCTTGGATGAGTGAAAATAGGTGTTGTTTTCTCAGAGATGCTGTCTTTTATCTCTGCGCCCTGGGTCTAAGACTAGGCACCATCAGATATGCTCGACACATGGCCTTTGAAGGTTTGAGTGAAAGAATACATGAATTAGTTGATTTTTTGAGAATGACCCAGTAGGACAGTATCACAGAGCCCTATGGATAACCCACGTATCTTCAGAAAAAATTCTGCAAGGGTAACATCCAAACCAATTGATAATTTCTGAATCTGTGAACCATTTCAAGTGAAACTAAATTTAATAAGTTTCTATAGTTTAATTTCTGAATTTAATAAGTTTCTGTAAAATGAAACTGGGTCATAATCAATGGTACAATGACTTAGGTATTTCAATTTTATAAACTGATGTCTCAGTTTCTATCTCCGTATTTCGTGGCCTTCAATTCAATTAAAGTCACAACTGTTGATTTTCAGTACATGTGGGGTAATTTAGGATGCTTAGAGCTTAATAAAACAGAGCCCTCACCTGCAAGGTGCTTATATTCTTATATGGAAGAAACACTTATATACATGAGTTTATCCGACAAGGTAGAGAAATAGCTTTATAAAGGGCACAGGAGGACAAAGATGATTTCTGAGGAGAAAAGTAAGGGTAATGCAAATCTGGGATAATTTTGTTTAGCTCAAAGTTAAGATGAATTGTTTCTTACTGATGAAAGAGGGTTGATTATGCTTTTAGACATATTGTTTCAGCACAAAAGATACTTCAGGCTCACTATTAAAATAGTTATCACAATTTCAACTGATCTATTAATTCATAGCTATTATAATAACCCCCGACAATTAGTTTTTGGTGATCCTCTACTATAAAAATTATTATTTTGCACTATAATTATAATGTTACCCATAACTCATGCTATTAGAATACTTACTGATTACGGTTAACTTCATAGCCTCTAAAATGCTCCTGTATTCAAGTTTTGCAGTTTCCAGATCTGTCTCATGATTTATGTTATGCCACTAAGCTAGGCCCACTCAGAATCCATGAAATGTCAAACCAAAAAAAACAACAGCACTTTATAGCTTCAGCTAGCATGCACACTCATTTACAATTTTATGGTGCATCCTCTTGATACTGAGAACTATTGGGATTTCTGAACTCTTTAAAGCCATCTTTGTAAAGATTTTCCTGAGCCAGTAATTTTAAATTACTATGGTACCTTGTCAAAGGCCCTTAATTAAAATCATCTCTGAATGTCAGCAAGAGGGATGGAGTAGAGAATGATTTAAAGACCACAGAAAATGTCTAACTGAACAGGATTTTCCATCATTTTAACATTTTCCTTTTGCTAAAGTGATTGAATAGATTATTTATGAACATTAAGTAAATTTTCTGGAATTTAAAAAAATTATATCCCATCCATTCTGGGAATGCTGCCCTTGTCAGAGAGTGAACAAAATGTGACATAGCTTGAGGAACAAAACATCCACTGTGTTTTGGACACAAAACTCCTTTCATCATTAGGTCCCTTAATGTGTACTTTCTATTAGATGATTTGGGATTTTCTGTCTCTCTAATTTTATTATGTAAGATATGTGGTTATTACAAGGTATTATAAAAAACAAGGTTTGTAATTTATTAGTGTGTGGTTATAAAGGAAATACCTAAGACTGGGTACTTTATAAATGAAAAAGGCTTTTTGGCTCATGGTTCTGCATTGCCCCTTGCGTCTGCTGGGCTTCGGGGGGGGCCTTGGGAGGCTCTTACTCATGGAGGAAGGCAAGTTGAGCAGATATGTCACATAGAAAGGGGAAGCAAGAGAGAGAAGGAGGCACCAGGGTGTTTCAAACAATCAGTATCGTGTGAACTAAGTAGAAGGGAACTCAATCATTACGGTGAGAATAGCGCCAGGCCATTAATAAGGGATCCACCCCATGACCCAAACACCTTCCACCACACATCTCCTCCAACACTGGGGTCACACTTGAACATGAGATTTGGAGGGGACAACAGCTATCCAAACTAAATCAGTAATTAACATTCTCTCTTGTGATGTAGGGAGCAGGTGGGGAGATAACATCACAGGGTGCTTACTTCGGGCATTTTCTTCTTGGTGGAAAAAGCAAGGACTGTGTTCTGAACTGGATGTCTGTGAATGTGATAGAACTAGAACTTTCTCTTACCTGGCTTCCCTGAAGGAATGAAATCTTTATTCCCCATACCCTTCTGTAATATCATGGGACATTGGTCTCACTTGGTCACGGCTGAGTTTCTACTGAGAAGGTCAACTGAGAGCAAAGCATCTTCCAGAACAATGCCCTCCATTGCCTCAGAAATGCAACACAGGTGGGTTCTGTGCTACTTGTGCCCTTCTTCAAGACTGGCAACACACATGAACTGACACAGATGTTATCAGAGCCTCTGGAAACAAGGTACCTTTGCAGGAAGCTCCTGAAGAGGGCTCAATTGTAGACAACAGTGATTAGAAATTGTTTTTCCATTGACTTTAGGATACAAAGATCCAGGGAAGTACTAGGTTAGTGGAAGAAGACTCAAGGTATGGGACCACGTCCTTGTCTTAGGGCTTGTGGCTTGGTCTTACATTCAAGAAGTTGATACTAGTACAGAATATGTTAGATTGGATACAGAACTAAGGTCAAATAATACAAATTGGAGAGCAGGGCTCTGAGGAAATACTTTCCTCCATCTGAAAGGCCTGTTGCTGGGTGACCAGGACTAGCACTTCACACTTCCATGAGGAATTTCCTTAGAAAGGCAGATTGACAGGGGCAACTCAATTATATCATACAGATTGATTTTTTATTTTTTTGACATAGGATTCAGAGAAATAGTTTTGTCCACTTTCCTCCTAAGAAAAAGTGTGTGGTGGATTGCCTGAGTCCACAGGTTCGAGACCTGCCTGGGCAACTTGGCAAGACCTCATCTCTACAATAAATAAAAAAAAGAAAAAGAAAAAGAAAAAGTGTGTATAGACTTTTCAAGAATATTATTCCTTTCCACGAGGGCTATATATTTGAATATAATTTACTCAATGGTTTATATATGATGCACACTTAATTTCTAGGTTAATCCAAATTTCTTTTAGTGTACTGTAAACCAGATGTTCTTGGAAATGAAAAAAAAAACAAGCTTAAGCTTTTTATTTTGTGTGTGTACGTGTGTGTTTTGCTTGAGGTGTAAACATCATTTGTCCCCTCTTCAGTGAGGTTGTTTTCAATTACAATTATGTTTTCACTACAAATCCAAAAAATTTAACGGATATGTTCAGTTATTAGTTCATCTTTCAACATACTGGTATTAATCCAGATGTTATATATTTTTTAAAAACCTATTCAAACGACAGCCTTAATAACATCAAAAGTGTAACAAATTTGGCCTCTTTCTCTCCATTCCCAAACATAAAAGCTAAGTACGGGTCCATAGCTTCTGCCAATTGCTCAGGAAAACACATGTGCTTAGCACATGGGGCTGCCTGTTCACCCGAGCCCTCACATACCTGCCAGACTGAATGTGCTGTCACTGCAAAGACAGAAGCTCTCCATGCAGAAAGATGCCATCTGTCCAAGGCTGCAGTGGCTGGTCCCAGTGCATGCACCCTGGACACACCAGCAGCAGTGGTCACTTTCATATTTAGAGGACAAGCTGAGCAAATGCAACATAAATTCCACCCATTCCACTAACTTCCATAAAGCTCTCACTGAAATGATATTTGATGTTCACAATGGTCACATAACTAGTTGTGGGCAACAAACATGATTACCAATCCTGGGCACTTTCAAAGATCCTTGATCACCAGACAGTTCACCAAGAGAAACATCTCAGTAAAGCAATTTTTGGGATACTTTAAAGAATTTATTCCATGAGGGGGAAAAAGGATTCATCAGGCTAAGATTTGTATTCACTCTATGTGCATGGTGACAACAGCCCTGGCTTGTTTGGTACAGAAGGAATTCTCGGGATGCAGGACTTTTGATTTTAAAACTGGTGATGTCTTAGACAACCATGTGTGAGTCACCCTATTTGCCAATGTCTTCCATACCTCCTTTGAGAAAGATATCTAGATTGTAGGGTCTATACTGTTGATGTTTTCTTTTTTAGTTTTTAGTGCTTACTCTTAGCATTCTTTCGGTAAGACGTATAGTGTAGGGGACTCTTTTGCTAGTAAGAAAATCCCAACTCAAATTAGCTCATGGAAAATTTTTTAAAAATTAAAAAGTCAAAGCATGTATAGTGGTTCATATCTATGAGCTGAGATGGGTAAGGCGTCTGGGCTAGAGAGTCTAGGCTCGCAAAGCCACCATCTGCTGTGCTGACTCATGTCCTATTTCTGCTTCCATCTTCACAGCCTTCTTCTCTACATTAGCCTCCTTATTGCCCAGCAGATGACCTACCTCCAGGTGGGGACAAAGGGTTGCTTTGCTGCAATATTCCCTTCTAGACAACCTTTCCTTCCCAGACAGCAACCCCAGAGAAAAGGATTTTGATACATATTTAACCCAGGGAAGGCTTAAGAAAGGACCAGCTTCAGTCACATGCTCTAAATGTGGACCAGTCGCCATGGCTGTGGATCTGAGTGACTGACTCCCCAAGTTTCAGCTCTATGTTCATCTCCTGGCCCAAAGGGACAAGGTGCTCTATTGCCTGCAAATCTTGGTCCCATTACCAACCTCGGGTTGCTGAGAATAAGTACCCCTCAAAAGAAGCAGAGAGGGGCTGTCACTAGAAGGAAAGGGGAAAGAGTCCTGGGTCATGTGATGCATGGGTGTCTTGGTTAATACCCACATGAGTCTGTGAACTCTGTCCTTTCCCTACTCAAGTTGCTGCATGCTTGGCATTGAGGACCTCAGACAGGACTATCCAGAAGCATGAAGCTGGCCCTATTGACAAGTCCAGTTAGCTGGACTCAAGAAGGCAGTTGCTCACATCTGAGTCGGGCATTTTGTTCCATCACCTACCATTTGTGTCATGTTCTGGCTAGTAAATGAACTGCTCTGAACTTTAGGCTTGCCATCTATGAAATGGAAATGATAATAATTGCATCAGATGCCAGTGATGGAAGACACAGTCACAACTGTGTCGCGGAAGGAAGGTGTCGCGGAAGTAAAAGGAGCCACAGGTGAAGTTCTTTCAGGTGCAGTAACCATCACCCTGGGCTGCATCTTTCTATCAGTCTGTTCCTGGCACCCCTGAAGTTGGCAGTACTGAGATAATGCTTGATATTGTACTTAGAAAGAAGATACAGATGTCTCCCAGGTGACCAAGTGTTGGCTAGCATCCTATACTTTGTAGCATTGGTCTCAATTCTCTCCAACACATGGGAAAACATTTGTAACATAAGCTATTTTTGTCTGGCCAATATCCATTGTCCCTCTCTTCTTTCATAGAAGTTCCCCGATTTTGTGTGAACCCACCCTCTACTTTGTAGCCGCGAGGCTTAGATAAGGATGGCCCCATTTCTGACACTGCCAGTGGGTCCTGGAAGGCCAGATCCCAGTTTCTTTCCACTGCGGGACATGTCATACAGTCATGACCAAGGAGTCTAAGGATAGCCAGGTAGGGTCATTGGGAAGATTCTGTGTAAGAAACTCTGTGGATTGCCTCGTGGAGCCTGGAAATGTGGAAGCATCTTGCAACTCAGTCAGAGCAAGTTTCAGGACAGAGTCAACACAGGGGAGAAGCCAGACCAAGCTGGAAACCCTAACAGACTTCATTACAAACCTTTGTTTTACTGCAAATTACCATTGATCTTCAGGGTCATAGCTTTCATGCTACAAAATATATAGTGATGGTGGCCAGGATTTTTAGAAAATCTAAATAATCTTATGGGAAACTCCAACTACATATGATAAATATAAAATAGCATTATTAATCATCTATGCCAAATGGAATCAGAATATGAAGGAAATATTTCATTTAATTCCTTAGTTTATTCCACAAATTTATGTGTGTAATCCATTACACTCAGAATGTTTATACACAGAACCAGAAATCCTTTATTTACAGGCCGCACTGTTGTCAATTTTTTTCTCCTAACTTCTGCTGTCTTTCTTATTTTTGATTTTGAACTAAAAAAAAAAAAAGAGGAATGAAGGGTATATGGATCTTGCTTTCTCTATAACAAAATAAACAAATTGTCTAATACTAAATGCGTTTCAAAGTAATAAAATAATGATATAACAAGAACTATAAAATGAAATTTAAAAAGAGAATGAGATAAAGATAACATGTGTTTTAAAAAAAACTTAAAGTAAATTTAACAGAGTTTAATTGAGCAAAGAACGACTGGTGAATTGCACAGACTCCAGAACCAGAATGGGACCGGAGGGATTCTGCTCCTGCCATGTGGTTGAAGAGGATTTATAGACAGCAAAAGAAAAGTGAGGTACAGGAAATGAAAGTGAGGTACAGGAGCAGTCGGGTTGGTTACAGCCCTGCCCTTGCCTTATTTGAACACAGTTTGAACAAATGGCTGCCTGTGATTGGTTGAAACTTGGTGACTGGTACAAGAGTGGGTTAGTGTGTTTCCACAACTAGTAGATAACAGTTCACTATGGGTGGAGAAACCTTTATCATATGTCAGGAGGCAGCTTTGGGCTAAAGTTAACAAGAGAAAAGGATGGAAAACCAAAGAAGACTTTCTGGGATTCTCTGGAGTGTGTTACCTTACAGTCAATCTTTCCACTCCTAGACAACTCCAGTCTCCTTCATGACTCAAGCTCTGAACTCTGTCCTTGGGCAGTGTCCATCCAGCCTAAGAAGACCATTGTTCAAATAAACAATTCTCATGTAAAAAGGCAGCAGCATGGGACACACAAGTGTTCACACCCACCCCTGGTATTTGGAGAAGTCTTGTTCTTGTAAAGCTCTGGTATTGTATTGGTGCCTCTCCCTTATGACGCCTGCTTCCAGAGTTCCTGTCTCAGGTGGAAGTGTGTGTCCAGAACATCCCCTCACTTTCAACCATGGCAAGGTGGTAGTCCTCTCTTCTTATTATACAGAGGACACAAAACAAAAGGCATGGTGTGATTGTGCTTGACCACACAGCAGTATTTAGGTGATTTACAATATTCAGCAATGCTTCCTACTTGTGCTCACATGCAAGATATATGTGAAGACCTGAGGAGACACTCCCAAATGAGATCCCTTCCTTGTACTGAGGGACCCTACAGAATAATGAGTGTTTAAATTTTCATTCTACCTTTAATTCAGTACTAACAAAGAATTATAAAACAAATCCCTTAGGCTCAAGGTGGAAGGAGGTAACTGAAAAGCCTTGAAAATGGTGGCTAGAATGTCCACGTGGTGATGGGTGAACTAGAGATGCAAGAGGGAACTTGTGGCTTGCTGGATGCAGACACACACGTTGCAGGTTATGCACAGGCATACAGGTGCGTCACATGCATAGCCTCCCTTGCTGTGCCAGCTGAGAGGGCCCAGGAGCCAGGATGCCCTATCAGCAATGGGCACAACTGGATCTCAGCGAGGCTCCTGGCACTATTCTTTAACAAATGCAGTCCTGGCTTGCATAAATAGCTGGTCCCAGGACTGGGGCAGGGAAGACTCAAGATGAGGCTGGAGCATGGCATTGTGCCAAAAAAGTAACAAAATGTTCAAAAGAATTTTTTTTTTTTGAGTTGGAGTCTCAGTCTGTCGCCCAGACTGGAGTGCGGTAGCCGGGAGCGGCCACCGCAGCCTTGACCTGCTGAGCTCCGGCGATCCTTCCGCCTCAGCCTTCTGAGTAACCGGAATTACAGGCGCACACTACCATGCCCGGCTAATTTTTTTATTTTATTGTAGAGATGAGGTCTCGCCTGCCTAAAGCGGGTCTCGAGCCCGCGGGCTCAGGCAATCCACTCACCTCGTTCAAAAGGATTTTAAAGAAGTACGTGAAGGGATACGGGAGGCATCTGAACAAACTCCTGATGTCAGATGCCATGATGGAGCTTTATGAGTTACAAAATAAATAATGTGACACTGCAGTACAACCCAAATCATAAAATAGACATCCACGTGCCCAAACTGACATAAACATGGACCAAGGAAATAAATGGGGAGAAAAGAAATCTTCCATGCAGAGAAATTCCAATTAATTTTTGCAGACACTCTACCCTCACAACTTAGAGCATAACTCCCCATTCCCTCAGAGTAGGATACAACTGGGGAAGTTCCTCCAAAGAGTATAACATAAAGAGAGGCTGGAAAAGTAACATGACCCTAGAGACACCTGACGGACACCATCTCGGCTCCAGGATTGAGTACACACCAACACTGACTGGTCACATTGTTAGAATGTGCCCCTTGATAGGATGTGTTGAATGTAACATGTCTGTAGTCTTTCTCCCCAAACTCTTTAATCCAAGACTAACTGTGAGAAAGACATCAGAAGAACCCAAATGGAGGAACATTCCACAAAAGACATGACAAATGTTCCTCAAAACTGTGAGATCATCAAAAACAAGAAGAATATGAAAAACTGTCACAGACAAGAGGAATCTAGGGAGACAGGATGACTAGATGTCATGTGGTGTCCTGGATGGGATCTTAGGCAGAAAAAGAACATTAGCGAAAAACTAAGGAAATCGAAATAAGGTATGCATTTTGTTTAATAAGCACGTATCAACATCAGTTTATTATTTATAACAAGTATAACATAGTCACATAAGATGTCAATGAGAAGGAAAACTATGCAAAGTGTATACAGGGAGTCATTGTACTATCTTTATAAAAGTATTTTATAAATCTAAAATTATTGTAAAAAACAGAGTTGTTTAAAAATAAAGAGAACAAAGCAAACAAAAATAAAACCTACAGTTACCTTCATGCTTAGTGGCAAAATAATAAATGTTTTCTCCCTTAGATTGGAAAAAAAAGGAAAGAAGAGTTACTCTGAATATTCTTTTTCAAAATAGTACTAAAAGGCATAGCTACTGAAATAAGGCAAGACAAATAAATAAAAAGCACACTGACGGGAAAGAAAAATATGTGTCTACATTTGCCAATGACATGATTATTTATGCAGAAAATCCCAAGAACTCTATAAACTCCTAGACCTAAAAAGCAAGTTTATTAAGTTTCCAGAATACAAGAAAAACACACACAAACCAATAGTATGTATCATGCAGAAATCAAAATGAAAAATACAGGATCATTCACAATTGGGCCAAATAGTTGAATTACTATTAAGTCCTGTACAGGATATATATGCTGAATATTACAAAATGTCTATCAAAAAATGAATGAAGACCTAAATAAATTGAATTGTTTATTTAAATGGATAGACATGTGCATTCAGATTGGAAAAACTCATCATAGTAAAATAATCATATCAAATTGATTTATGTTTAATGTAATCCTTTTTAAAATTCCAGCAAGGGTTTTATAGACATAGATATGCTGATTCTAGATTTTTTATGGAAAAGTACAGACAAAAGAATAGCAAAAACAATCTCGGAAAGCAATCATAGAGTTGGAGAAATTGCTCTGTTTGTGGTTTGCTGTATATTTTGTGTAATAAAAATGGGGTGATATTGACAAAGGGTAGACAAAGAGGACAATGGAGTTGAATATAGAACACAGGACTAAACCCACACAGCTATGTGCAACTGATTTTCTATGAAGGTGCAAAAGCTGTTGATTGTAGAAAAGATAACCTTGTCAACAAATGGTGTTGGAATAGTAGGTTACCCATGGGAAAATAAAGAGATTCTTTAACCTAGTTTTAAAAATTAACTCAAAATAGGTCCTGGACTTGAAAGTAAAATACAAAACTATAAAATGTTTAGAAAAACATAGTAGAAAACATCTAGATTTAAGCTTAGGTAAGCATGGATCCAAAACTTTTTACTTAGATGCTAACACCAAAAAAAGATCTATTAAAAGAAAAAGTCAGCCTGTAATCCTGCGCTTTGGGAGGCTGAGGTGAGTGGATTGCCTGAGCCTGCGGCTTCGAGACCCGCCTGGGCAACTTGGCAAGACCTCATCGCTACAATAAATCAAAAAATCAGCTGGGCATGGTAGCGCGTGACTGTAATTCCGGCTACTCGGAAGGCTGAGGCGGAAGGATTGCTGGAGCCCAGCAGGTCGAGGCTGCAGTGGCCAGGAGCGGTCACTGCACTCCAGTCTGGGTGACAGAGTGAGACTCCAACTCAAAAAAAAAAAAAAAAAGAAAAAGAAAAAGTCATACATTGGATCTCAGAAATTTAAAATTTTGCTTTGTGAAGTAATCTCGTAAGAGAATGAAAGCACAAGTTATAGGTTGAAAAAAATAAATTGCCTGGATGTGGGCAGGTTCATTATCATGGTGGAATAACTAGTCACCTGTTTGATACAACTTGGGACATTTCTTCCATGAATCATGGCATAACTTTCTTAAAACTTCCTGGTAAAAACTACATTACTTGCCCACACCGTGCTAAGTGTTCAGCAGTTTTTGACCGAAAATGGCATGAACCCTGTGCCCATCCTCCGTATCCACTCGATCTTACCCCAAGCAAGCTTATTTTTGTTTTTCCAGATGAATATTTTGCCTATGTGGAAGAGGTGAAACAAACAAAAAAAAAACCCAGAAACACAAAAGGCATCAAAATAAATAAGTTCAAAAACTATTTTGAGCAGTGGAAAAAGTGTCTCAAACAGAGAGTACTTTGAAGGTGACTGAAGTGTTAGCATGAAAGACTGAATGCATATTTTTTATGAATAAATTCTTTTTGGGGAGTCCTCCCTCGAACATACATACATCTCTATGTGCATACGTACACACACATGCATATACCATGTGTACACTTTTGCAATTATAACAATTATATGCATGTGTACAAAGTATGTGCCATGTATACACTTTTACAATTATTAAAATTTTTCTTATTTAGA
>JAPVLO010001212.1:0-139921 GCA_027257055.1 Cephalopachus bancanus
AATGGCAAAATGGATAAAATATCACCAAGCAACAATATGCTGCCTTTAAGAGACCCATCTCACTAGAAAGGACATACACAGACTCAAAGTAAGAGAATGGGAAACAAATTTTCAGGTGAATGGAACATAAAAGAAAGGAGGAGTTGCAATCCTAATTTCAGACAATCAAAAGCAATCAAAAATTAAAAAAGATACAGAGGGCCACTACATAATGATAAAAGGTTCACTCCATCAGCAAGAAATATCTATCCTAAACATATATGCACCCAACATAGGTGCGCCAACTTTCATAAAGCAACTTCTAGGAAAACTAAAGAAAGATATTGATTCTAACACCATCATAACTGCAGACTTTAACGTATTTGTATGCCTAACCCTTAACTGTACCCCACAATATCATAATAAAAAATATTGATTATAAAAAAAGAAGTGTTGCCCATTCTGATTCCCCATTTCATCTTAAAATAAACAACAGTTAATGGTTTGAGTGATTTGGAAGCTAGGACAAGTGCATCTGCAGATATTGCATGAGCTTTTGTACACAGAACCCTACTTTGTCTTTGCACACATGCTGAAAACCTACCCATGACCTCGTCTTTGCATCATGGCTGAGAACAATTGTCAATAAATCAATGGATTCCTTGTCCACGTCTGACCCAGACTCAGTGCATTGAGGCATAAAATCCTCGCAGCCATCCGGGGATATTTGCACATGCACAAGATTGTCTGGATATTAAACAATTGAGAGAACACTCAGAGCAATTATTAGGCCAGGGAATAAAAACTATGGTAGTAGAAATCACCTGTGTTTACTTTCCCAAGATGAAATGCAGAATTAAGATATAAAAACTTTGCTGAGATAATACATATACATATAAATATGTAAGTATATATACATATATATGCATATATATGTATGGCAGAGAGGAAGGCGGTATACCCTCAAAGCATAAGGAATGAGAAATTAAGGTTGCCTCCTATTCCCAATGTATACACCAGTTTAGTATCTCTGAGATTCAGGTAGATGTTGACAGATGAAACTAAACTTCTGCAAATGTCATCAACTGAGATGCCTTCTTTAGTTGTGCTAGAATGTTTATTTTGCTCAAACAAGTGATAACGTATGCTCAGGACAAGGCATACAGTGCCCTTCTGCACAATGTTTTAGTTTCAAAAGGCATCATGAAGTGGCATCAGCAACAATATGTGCTGACACAAGAGGAACTACAGCATCCACTCACCCTGGCTCTCTTACTCCCACTCTGGATGTTTCTCTATCTGCCTTCATATAGGTTGAATGACCCAGTACTCAGAGTCATTAGTCTTTTCCTGAGCTCTCCCTTTAAGGAAAGCTCTGGTCCAGTGCTCCGATAATTTTTTGAAATCCCAAGTCACACTGATCACCCCAAATTCCTACTCAAGCATCACAGTTTCTTATGCCCACTGACCTTCTCAGACCCCATTTTGTTGGCCATACCTCACTGCTCTCTTCTAATTTCCACAATGAACTTGGTAGTCAGTTCACTTGAGGATCCAGACTAGAACCAACAAGAGCAGACATTTAAACAGGAGCACTCAGATCGGAGGTCCTAGTTCACAATCTGTCTTGTGTTTGGATTCTGTGAATAACACACACACACACACACACATACACACACACACACACACACACCACACACACACACACACACACACACACACACACTGCCTTTTGAAGACAACAAAGAATGCCAGGAGTTAATAATGCAAATGCAAGCCTTAGGATTGTTGGGCGCATGATGGGTCAATGTGCCTGGTGAGGCCAATCTGGGTTGACACCATTCTGTCAGCCACCAGGGTCAGTTTGTCCAGTAGGTGGCATCCCTCCACATTGGGAGAGGTGGAGATAGACATTCCTATTATGTAGAGATTTGAGAGAGGAGTCATCCATGGAATGGTAGGTCCTGATGCTCTTAGCATGTGGAGGGTACCCTAGTGGGATGGTTTTCATCCTCATATCGCATGCACAGTTGCTTTTACAAAGAGTCTCCAAATGCAAGTATGATTTCAACAATGCTGGCTCCTCTAAAGTCACAAGAAAGAGCCTAGCTGAGTGGTTCACAGGTGTTTTTACTGAAAGGGAGAATAGACGCCTCCCTACAATTAGCCAGTGTCATGCTCCCCATGTTTAGCAGCAGAGACTCAGGTGCTCTGTGTGAATGGGGGACCATTTCTGGACCGAGGGGTGGAGACTGAGCTGACAACCTTAGAATGAGAGTAGGTATCTACAACTCAGGAGTCAAAGTTTGGCTTGGATAATGAAGATACAGAGGGACTGCTCAGTGGAGCAGAAGTTCTCAAGGAAATGTGGTAAGAAGTCTTGTCAAAACAGGGAACTGGGAGAAAGTTTCGCTGATGTTGCCCATCGGGTGTCCCAAACAGGCTAATGGGGAGTTTTCAGTCAAAGGGATGGCTATGTATTGGGACTGAAGAAAACAAATATAGATGGGCAGATGCAGGCTGATTAATTTTCAAGGTGCTACTGCACTGCACATAAATTTGGAATGGAGGAAATGGGAGTGCAGTCCTCCTGAAGTAGGGAGTGGTTCTGAGAGTCACTGTCTTCGAAGATGGAGTATAGTCAATGTAAATGGCCCAAGGTCTGAAGTGGGCAGCAAGGTCAAGAGAGCAGATGTGTTAATGAACAGGATAGAAAAGAAGCCTGTGGAGTTTGATTCAGGATTGCCAGTGGTAACAGGGATCATGGTAGAGTGGACAGGATGAGGGGTAAGGAGGTAAAAAGACAGGTGGGATTCTATACACATGGATGTCTGGGAGCTCCTTCTGCAGGAATAAGACTTGAAAGACATGGATATGGGGTTAGGAGGCAGAGGGGCAGGCTTGATAGCAGAGCCAGCAACCAGGTGGGCCAAGTCAGTGGTTCTAGGAGGAGCTGAGACCGGCAGAGTACAAGTGACCCAAGTCAGGATGTCAGTGGTCTTTTAGTAGGTGTCAATTTTAAAAAAAGAAATTGGGACGTACTACCATTTGCCATGGTTTCTGCTTTACCCTCCAAAGCCTCTATCTTATCTACCAAGTGTTTAATATTTCTTTTACAACCACTGTTCTTCTCCAGGGAATCTAGCTCTTTCTCTACAGTCATGCAGTGACTTTGGGTTTGCAGGATTATCACACCTCTATCCTGTGACAATGACGTGAAGGTGATAGTAGCAGTGGAATTGAGCTTGTCCTTTCTAGGGCCTATGACTGGCAATTCTGGGTAGGGAAGAGCACCTTGGTGGAATTTCTGATGACTTGGTGTCCTGCATCTCCTTCTCCAGCTTCAGCAGTATCAGCAAACCTGGAGAGCTGGACACTACGGCCTTTCCTTGAGGACACCTCCAGCTGCAAAGGGAAGCCTGGGGCTAGGTTCGGGAGCATGGTGGCATCTGTTCCAAGAGGCAGGACTTCCCAAGCAGAGTTTGGGTATTGGGATTGGTAGGTTTTCCCAGAAACAAGCTCATCGGAGACACATGGGCCTTCACAAGTTGTTTGTGAGTGTGAGCAAGAGAGGTGCCCCTCCAAAAGCCCAGAGTGGGGTCCCCTGGAGGAGCATTCTCCATGGGTATCCAGGGGCCTTGATGTCAATTACACTTCCTCCTTCTTAGGGTGGACCCTTCAGTTGGCCTCCTGTTTTTTGTTATCCACTTTCATCATCTTTTGGGGCCTTTCTTGGGCTCTGTCCTTGATCTCCTTGGAGATTCTGGATGCCATCAGTGTTCTAGAATGACAACTTCCTCAGGTGGGTCAGGCAGAGAGTATAATTGTGGCTGAGTGGAGAGATCCTTGTGAAGATCAAGTGTCCTTCCACAGGTTTCATTGTTCAGGCTTAACATCAGGATGCAGGTTGTAGGGCTCCCAAAGAGGAGTCTATGGCCTGATGGAAGAGACACCACTTCCAGGTGATGTAGAGCCTAGGTGGTGGAGGCACATGACCCAGATTCATGTTCAGCAGCCTGTAAGCGAAGGGCAGGCTCAGTCGCCATGGGGTAGGGGGAGCCTGGTGGAACAGGGGAACGTGGGGGAGCCGGCATCTGGGATGCTGCCTACTGGACTGAAACCCAATAGAGTAAGAAAAGTGTCCACCAAGAGCTGGTTGTGTGACCTGCCATGGTGAGAAAGAGTAAACCATGGAGACAAGTCTCCTTAACAATCAACTTCTCTCAGTCAAGCGAATGCTGGCCGGCCCCACACCTGTGACGTCTCAATGGGGCTCCTGACACAGATGCCATTTAAGGAGGGCACGGGGTCCTCAAGAAGATGCAGCAAAGGGAGCAGCATGAGGCCCAGCTAACCCCTGGCACAGATAGATTTTGTAACCCTGGGGACTTCCCGCCTCTGCTTACAAGTGATGGTCACCAGGTGGACCACACTGTGGGGATGTGTGGGGACTGCCGGCTTGGAACTTCTGCGGCTGTGTGTCTTGGCACTGTCCTCTGGGTCACTGAGGCAAAACCTGCTCAAAGCTTAACCCAGGAGCAACTCAGTGTTCTTTGAATAGATCATTTGGTGAGATGTATAGCTCAGGCGATATTATCGTTACTGTTTTTGATTTCTCTATTTTGTCATTTTCGATTTTGTTTTGTTTTGCTTTTGCTTGTGCTGGGATTGTTTTTAGCTCTCAAAATAAAATTTTTGTTGCTGTTGTTAGAGCCTAAGGTTCTATTATTGTTGTAATAGAGCAATAGGTTTTGCAATTGTTACATCATAGAGCAATATTGTTTTATCATTCAGGTTGTATTATTGTTGCTGCTGTTTTCTCTGTCTCTGTTTTTTTTTTTTTTATTTTTGATGTTTCTTTACTTTTTATTTGTATTTACCTATGACAAGTTTTCTTTGTGTCACAGAACAATGATGTGGTTGTTTTGAGAGTTTTACTTTGTGCAACACATAATATCAGTGTGGTGTTTTTACTTTGTGTAGCACAGAATATTGGAGTGGTGGTTTTAGACAATTTTCTTTGTGCAGCACAGAATGTTTGTGTGTTAGATCTAGACAGTTTTTCTTTGTGTAGCACAGAGTATCAGTGTGGTGCTTTCAGACAGTTTTACTTGTGCAGGGCAGGATATTGGATTGGTGGTTTCAGGCAGTTTTATTTTTGCAGGAGAGAAATTGCCATGGTGCTTTTAAATAGTTTTACTTGTGCAGGACAGATTTTTTAGTATGGTAGTTTTAGACGGTTTTACTTTGTGTAGGACAGAATGTGGTGCATCTCTTTTTAGACACTGTATTTTGCACAAAATATTGGTGTGGTTGTTTTTGAGAGTTTTTCATTTCTTGGCAGAAAATATTGAGGCAGTTGTTTTTGAGAGATTTACTTCATTTGACACTGACTATTGGATCAGTTTTATTGAGAGTTTTCCTTTATTAGCCATTGAGTTTTAGGGAATTTGTTGCTTGAGAGATTTCCTATGTTAGGTATTGAATATTGGGGGGGTTGATTTGGGGGATTTCCTATGTTAGGCACTGAATACTGGGGATTTATTTTGGGAGTTTTCCTATATTAGGCACGAATATTGGGGTGGTTGGTTTTGAGAGACTTTCTGTGAGAGGCACTGAATATTGGAGTAGTTGTTTCAGAGAGATTTATTTTGTTAGGCACTGAATATTGAGGCATTTGTTTTTGAGAGATTTCCTATGTTTTTCACTGACTATTCTAGTGGTTAAAAATAAGAGATTTGTGATGTAATCATAGATTATTGTGGTGGTTTTTTTGGGGGATTTACTATGTTAGTCACTGAATATTGTTTGGTTGCTAATGAGAGATTTTCTATGATAGGCAGTAAATATTTGGGTGGTGTATTTGAGCTTTGTGTGTGTGTGTGTGTGTGTGTGTGTGTGTGTGTGTGTGTTGTTTATTTTTGTGTGTAGCATCGAATTAAGTGAAGAAGCTCAGTCATAGTTTACTGCAGTCTCAATACCTGCGAACAAGAGATAAACTTGCTTTAGCTGCCTACATTTTTATAACCATATGTTCCAAAACCCGCTATAAGGAATTTTTCATTTAATATTTTATACTGTTTAAAATACTTCAAAATCTTTTTGAAGGTGATGTTTTTTATGAATTTACTTATTTCATTTACAAAGATTATGGTGTTGCAAATCTTTATAGCTGTTCTGCCTGGTTTTGTCAGCTATGAAATAAGAAAATTAGTACAGGATCCTTCACTGATACATGCCAAGGCAAAGAACATACTGCTTTTAAAGCCAATGGCAAAAATTCCTATCCAAAGTTGCTGAATTATGTCCTACATGAAACATCTTCAATTTTATACTACCAGTTGTACCTGATGCTTCCTAAAAAAAATTCACATTTCATCCAAAATGGGCTGCTTCTCCAGCACAAGGAAGGGCTACTTCTGAATCAGCACAGTATCTTGAGACTATTTGGGAAATCTGAAAAGAACATGATCTTTTCAGTGAGCACAATGATACAGCATGAAAAATAAATGGCACGAATATGTACAATAATTATTTGCCAATGGAAAAATTGCATTCCAATTACACAGAGAAGTTGGCTGAATTATAACTTAAACATGCTGTACCTTGTGATGAGCATCTGTACCCATGTTGGGAAATCTGAAAAGAAAGTTGATCCAAGCCAGGCTCAGTGGCTCAGCCTGCAATCCTGTGCCTTGGGAGGCTGAGGTAAGTGGATTGCCTGAGCCCGCAGGTTCGAGACCCGCCTGGGCAACTTGGTGAGACCTCATCTCTACAATAAATCAAAAATTAGCTGGGTGTGGTAGTGCGTGCCTGTAATTCCGGCTACTCAGAAGGCTAAGGCAGAAGGATCGCTAGAGCCCAGCAGGTTGAGGCTGCGGTGGCCAGGAGTGGCCACTGCACTCCAGTCTGGGTGACAGAGTGAGACTCCAACTCAAAAAATTAAATAAATAAATAAATAAAAGACAGTTGATCTATTGACTGTTAACATATGATGCAATATGCCAAGTGAATTGCATCTATATATACAATGATGACTTGGAAAAGTTCGTTGCTTATTATTCAGGTGGTTATGAGGCACATATTCTATATAAAACAGAGAATATTCAGGCGGCATTATACACAATGATGATTTGGAAGTTCTACTCACTGGATAATTGAGTGGTTGATTATGAGGCACATAATCTATGTTAAGCAGAGAATATTGAGGTGGGGCTATACACAGTGATTATTTGGCAATATTGATCACTGGATATTTGGGTGGTTGGTTATGAGTTACATAATCTGTGTTAAACACAGAATATTGAGACAGGGTTATACACAATGATTATTTGGAAATGTTAATCATGGAATATTTAGGTGGTTGTTTATGAGACATATATTCATGTTAAGCAGAGACTACTGGGGTGAGGTTATACACAGTGATTATTAGAAATATAGTGACTGCCAGCCTCGGTGGCTCAGCCTGTAATCCCATGCCTTTGGGAGGCCGAGGTGAGTGAACTGCCTGAGCCCGCGGGTTCAAGACCCGCCTGGGCAGCAAGACCTCATCTCTACAATAAATCAAAAAATCAGCTGGGTGTGGCAGCGCATGCCTGTAATTCCAGCTACTCGGAAGGCTGAGCCAGAAGGATCGCCGGAGCCCAGCAGGTGAGGCTGCGGTGGCTGGGAGCGGCCACTGCACTCCAGTCTGGGCGAACGAGTGAGACTCCAACTCAAAAAAAAAGAAAAAGAAAAAGAAATACAGTGACTAATTATTTAGGTGGTTTGTTATGAGAAACATATTCTATGTTAAAAAGAAAATATTTAAGAAAAGGAGGAAAATGAACTCCAAAGAGATCAGTGGTGAGTCCGGGGCTGACTCAAACCCCCTCCTTGCCAGCTATCTTCAGAACATCAGACACACACAGCTGGGCCATGACTGAGATGGACAAACCCAGGTGGAGCCTAGAGGTCAGTCACAATAGGAGAGTTCCATTCCAGGATAGGCCTGGCTGTGGCACCCCAGTGAGAGTACATACCTGGGGAAGAGACACTCCTGTACCTCCCCACCAGAGATCTCCCTGAACGTAGGAGAGTGGGAGGGGAGGCTTGTAGCCCACCCTCCTCCACTGCCCCTAGTCCTTCCCTGCTTCATTGCCTGAGAAGAAAATGAAAGAGGTGGCTCTGTAGGAAACACCTGATTAGAGAACAATCAGTTACAGAACCTGCCACAAGAAGGAAAGTTTTTGTTTGTTTGCTTTTTCAATTTTCAATCATTTTTTAATTAAAAAAAATTTCACTGTTTCCTTGTTAGTTCATCTATTTAAAAAATATTTTTCCTTTGTGCATGAATGTGTATGTGAGGGTTTGATCTGCATCCCTCCCCTAATTTTTTTTTAATTTTTCTTTTCTTTTTCTGTTTCTTTATTCTTTTATTTGTCATTTTCTGATTCTGTGTCTATGTGAATGATTGAGTGTTCATCTTTTGATTTTGTTGTGGTTGTTGGTTTTTGTTCTTTTGTTCTTCTGGGTCTCTGTTAAAAATACTCATTTTTTTATAGTTTCATGGGCAGGTCAATAGTTAGGGTTCAACCTGAATCCCTTTTTTTCTCCCCTAAGGTCTTTCTGTTTTTCTTCGCTATTCACTTTGTGCTGGGCATGTGTGTTTGTGTTTAGTTTTCTGGGGGGTCTTTTTGTTGCTGATTGTTTTGTTTCACTTTGTTGTTATTCCAGCTTGTTTTGGAGTGTGTGTGTATGTGTTCAATGCTTTTGCATTGGTTCTGCTTTACATCATCATATAGAGTGGTGGTGGGGAGTGGGTCTCAGGAAACACCTACCACAATAATAATAAGTGAACATTTTAATTTGCAAGTAGTATCTGATTCCTAGTGCCCCATCACCTTGTTCAAATTTCAAAAACTACAAGAGACAGAAAAGCCTCAGATTCACCATCCTATTTCAAAAAAGAATAAATCCAGAGCCCAGATCAGGGAAGACATAAATTTAATTAAATACATCAACAGATGTAAAAACAAGAACCACATGATTTTCTTATTAGATACAGAAAAAGCTTTTGATAAAATCCAGCATCCCTTCTTGACAAAAGCCATCAAAAACATTGGTAAAGAAGGAACATACCTCAAAATAGTAAGTGCCATCTACAACAAACCCACAGCTAAATATTGCTAAATGGACAGAAACTAGAAACAATCCCCCTGAAAACTGGGACAAGACAAGGCTGCCCACTCTCACCCCTCTTGTTCAATATTGTGTTTGAAGTCCTAGCTCAGGCAATTAGACAAGAGAAGGAAATCGGGGATACCCAAATAGGAAAAGAGGAAGTCAATTATCCCTCTTTGCTGATGCTATAATCCTATACCTTGAAAATCCAAAGGAATCTGTCAAAAACCACCTTCACTGATAAAATACTTTGGATAAGTCTCAAGGTACAAAGTAAATGTACAAAAGACAGATGCATTCCTATACACCAACAACAAGCAGGCAAAGGCCCAAATAAAAAGTCCAATCCCATTAACAATAGCCACACACAAAGAAAAGAAATACCTCGACATCTTCAAACCAGAAAGTGAAACACGTTAACAATGAGAACTACAAAACGCTGCTCAAAGAAATCCAAGAAGACACAAACAAATGGAAACATATTCCATACTCATGGATAGGAAGAATCAATGTTGTTAAGATGTCCATCCTACCAAAGGCAACCTACAGATTCAATGCAATACCCATTAAGTTACCATTACTATCTTCTCAGACCTGGAAATGACAATACAGAAATTCATATGGAAACATAAATGACCAGGAATAGCCAAAACAATCCTTAGCAAAAGAAACAAAGCAGGAGATATCACACTTCCAGACTTCAAATTTTACTATAAGGCTACAGTGATCAAAACAGCCTGATATTGGTACAAGAACAAGCACAGAGACCAATGAACCAGGATAGATTTTCCAGAAGCAAAGCCTCAATTCCTCACCAACTCATCTTTGACAAAGCCTCCAACAACAGCCACTGGGGAGAGGAGAATCTATTCAGTAAATGGTGCTGGGAAAACTGGCTGATCACATGCAGAAGATTGAAATAGGACCCCTATCTATCACCATACATAAAAATTAACTCTAAATAGATCAAAGACCTAAATGTAAAACTTCAAACTATAAGAATCACATCGAAAATGCAGGAGACATCCTTATGGAAATTGGAACTGGGAACTAATTCCTATTCAGACCCTAAAGACAAATACCTTAAGAAATAAGATAGACAAGTGAGACCTCATCAAACTAATGGGCTTCTGCAAAGCAAAAGAAACCATCAAGAGAGCAGGAAGACAGCCCACACGATGGGAAAAATATTTCCTAACTGTATATCTGACACAGGCCTAGCATCTAAGATCTACACAGAACTCAACTGTGCCAAAAGGAAAAAACAAACAGCCCCATTAAAAAGTGAGCAGAAGACATGACTAGACACTTCTCAGAAGAAGATATATGGGCAGCCAACAGACACATGAAAAAGTGCTCAGCCTCACACATCTTCAGAGAAATGCAAATCAAAACCACATTGAGATACCACCTAATCCAAGTAAGAATGGTCATCATTAAGAAAACAAACAACAACAGATGCTGGTGAGGATGTGGAGAAAAAGGAACACGTCTACGCTGCTGGTGGGAATGCAAACTAGTGCAACCTCTTTGGAAGACAGTGGGGTGATTTCTGAAGGAATTAGAAATTGACCTTCCATCTGACCCAGCAATTTCCCTATTGGGAATATACCCTGAGTAACTCAAATCATTCTACAAAAAAGATACTTGCGCATGTATGTTTGTTGCAGCTCTATGCACAATAGCAAAAACATGGAACCAACCATGTTGCCCATCGAAGCTGGACTGGATAAAGAAAATGTGTTACATATTCACAATGGAATACTACGCAGTCATAAAGAAGGGCAAATATATGAACTTCGCGGCAACTTGGATGGATTTCGAGTCGATCATACTCAGTGATCTATCACAGAAACAAAGGACAGAATACCATATATTCTGACTCATAAGCAGAACTTGAACAATTAAAATACTGCAGGAAAGTATTTGTCAGTAATGGGAAAGTGTCAGGGGAGGAGAGGTGGGATTGGCAGTTGAGTGAAACTGCTAGGAGAGGGAGGATCTTACCTCATCAACAAGGGTACTTGCATAATCAGTTTGTATGCCTAGCACTGAATTGTGCCCCTCATCTTTATAATTTTTTTTTATTTTAAAGATGTGGGGTATACAAATGTTGATTATCCAGGTATGAACTTTCAAAATATTCCCTAACATGGGGGATTTACTTGGCTGCAAATCCCTTCTCTCTTTTTCGGGTGTGCAAAAGTGAAGCCAGAAAAGATGGGTAGGCTGTGCCCAGGTCCCTCAGCCCAGCCCTGGGTGGGTGGGGCTTAGCTCAACCCACTCCCTTGTCTGCTGGTCATGGCTCTGTCTGCCAGTCTGAGTGGTAAGGTGGGAGGCCAGCATTAAGCTGATATTTTTAAAGAACAATCAACTCTTGATTGTCCATTATTAATGTGGAAAGAGCCTGCACAGAAAATTGAAACCCACATACTTTCCAAATCCCAGTATTAGCCATTAATGTCAACCTGCTCAAACACTTCAAACTTCATCAGTTCCTGCTGTTTCCCTTTGGGGAAAAGCTCAGTAGTGTTAGAAATGTATCTATCACTTTTAACTATTTGTAAAATATCTTGTATTTGGGAAAGCCCAAACTTCTCTTTGATAGAAACATTGTAAAGTTTATATGTCTTCTTAAGAGACAAATGGAACTTTTATATCCTTGACTTATTTTTAGGTTGCACATGCCAAATTAACATGTTGTAAGATGACTTGCAAAATGGTTGGTGTAATCTTTCATAATCCTCTAGTTTTATAAAGACAGGAAGAAGTCGTTTTCAAGGCAAATCAACTAGACCCCCCCAAAAGAAAATATCGAGGTGGGAGTTATACAAAACAATTATTTGGAAATGTTAGTCACTGAATATTAATGTTTTTATGAGACATATTTAAATTAAGCAGAGACTACTGGGTTGGGGTTATTCACAATGATTATTTAGAAATATTAGTCAGGTGGTATTATTATTCAGGTGGTAGGTCATGTGACACATTCTATATTAAAAAGAGAACATTTTTATACAACCAAGTGCACCTGATGCTTTCTAAAAAAACTCATATTTCATCCAAAAGGGTATGCTAAAGCAGCATAAGTAATTGTTGTTTGATATCTGCTTCTGAATTGCCACAGTATCTCCAGCCTATTCCTGAAATCTGAAAAGAAACCTAATCTTGTTACTGAGAAAAGTGATACAAACACAAAAAGCAAATGGCATGCATATGTACAATGATTGCTTTCCAATGGAAAAATTGCTTTAAAGACTAATGCAGAGAAGTTGGGTGAATTACCATGTATATGCACTGTACATTCTCATGAGCATCTGCACTCACATTGGGAAATTTGAAAGGAAATATGATCTATTTTCTGCAAATGGATGATGCAATAAGCCGAAAAATTGTGTCAGTATACATGATGATAATTTGGGAATTGAAAAGTTGAATTAGAAAACTTATTTCAGCGATCACAGCTAAATTATGATTTACACATGGTATACGTTATGATTTGCATTTGAACTGAACAAATATATGATTGTTTGGTTTGCTGAACTGACCAATGACCCCTGGTTAAAAAAATCACTGCAGGTCAATGTTTCAGACTGATAGATTTCCTCCTACCTGAACAGTTTTTCCAAAACAAGTAAGAGTCTTGAAAAAGAAATAAAATCTCCCTTATATGGAGTGTTGTCTCATGGCTATTTCTGTGGTGACTTCCTGGGGCACACTGGAAGAAGAAGAGGGCGCTATATATGGAGAGAAATTTGGAGATAGTTAAAGATCTCTATGGGGCCCGAGGTGCTGAGAGGTAGGAGGCTGCCTGGGTGCAGGAAAGGAGAAGTTTCAAGGGATAAAATCTGGTGTAAAGTCCTGGTTATGGGTGAAGACCTCCCTCCTTAGTTGGAAAGCCCTAGGGAAAAGATATGTAAATGATGTATACCTTCAAGGCATGTTCAGTAATGCAGAGAATTCCAACAGGAGGAGAGTAAAAATGCCTTCCATGAGGACTCAGGACGAGGAACACTAAGGTCAGAATAGGTTCACTGGGAGGGAACTTTGAACGGGCTAATTCTTGTGCAGACAAATGAAAGGGGCAGATCGTCAGTCAAGAGAAAGCTCTGGCATGTGAAAGCAACTTTGGAGGGGCCCTGCGCACTCCCAGGTCTTCCAGATCACTCAACTCCTTCTAACACTCCCACATACTTTACTCCTCTGGGTTTGGAAAATTCAGGCCCTTCTTCCCCCTGCCACTTTTCTTGATTTTCCCAGGCTCCACATTCTCCAAGTTCTTCCAAGCCCTAATTTGTTCTTTTGCACCCTTCAGGATTCATTCGGGATACAGGTCTGCCACAGAATTACAAGGGCCTGGAACGAACTGACTTGGCTACTGATATTTGCTCTCCTTGACTGGTTTTCCTTGAGGAAAGTCATTTGATGTCCAAGTCCTCAAGCACTTTGGTGCCCGCCATCTACAACTTTTTCTAAAGTGTTTCTGGGTCTTCTCTCTTCCCTTAATGCACTCATTTTCTCACAGACTGTGCTTGGAGCCGATTCTATCACCCATATCCCCATTTCCCAGCACTCCAATTTTTCATATCCTCACTGCCCACTTATAATTTTCCACATGCCAATAATTTTCCTCTGTTTCTCTAGAGGGACTTCCATGAGACAGTTCATTAAGCTGGTTCGCCGCTCGGATTGCCCTATTCAAGCTGTTCATTACTTCCTGCTAAACTTCTGCATCTGCAATGATTTTCCGTCATCTATAGGGCAGTCACCTGGCACAAGTGGTTGCTGTCACTGTGTTCTGAGTACAGGAACAGTCAGAAACTCGTTGGTACAAAGACAAACGGGGGCCTAATGTGGGGCCTTAGAGCTGTGTTGTGTTCTATAGAGCCTCCCTGGGATCAGGTTGAAGCTGGTGTCCCACAAATCCTTGTCCCTATTAGTTTCACTCGGCTGCCTTGCCTACTACTCTCCTGTCCTCTCTCAGTACACCTCTGCAACCTGTGTCTTATGATCATCTTCTAGGGAAGGTAACCCACAGATGGTACCAACCACAGTTCATGAAAGTTCAAATCATAGGTCACTTCTGGGGTTGTAACACCATAGCAGAGCAGTGAGCCCTTAATCACATCTGGTAGGTGGAAGAGCAACAGCTTTCTGGGCACCTATCAGGAATGAAAGAACTGATATTTCAGCCACAGTAATGGGGCTGACTACAGGTGATTCACAGCAAGTGCATTGTCTCTGGATGGAGTACTGGGGAAAATGACAGCCTCAGGAGGATGGAGTGGGTTTGTTGTTCTTTTGGGCCATGGATTCATTGAGGAGCCAAAAAAACAGGCTCAGGTGTGTCACTCAACAACAGAAAGAAATGAGTGAGAGTTGAAAGGTCCCCTCCTGACCTGCAGCTAACGGTCACATAGACCTTAGAACCAGGCTCACGGTGTAAGGACAAAGGGTCAAAATATCCAGGAGCCAGAGAAGGGTGCACCCTCACCAAAGCATGAGCAAGCAATGGAAGCTTCCCATTCAGGGCCCTCCTTGGCCTGGCCCATTATGTGTGTCTAATTTTGATGGTTCTGATTTGCATCCAATTTCTCCCTTAAAATGAGATACAAACTGTAGGCTTCTGTGAGTTCTGTGAGTCACAGTAGCAAAACAAATGACCCAAGAGAGTCATGAGAATCCCTGCATCTTCAGCAAGTTGCTCCAAAGCGGGGTTGTCCCAAGAACCAGAGATTTAAGGCTAGCATTGGATGAAAGTTTAGTCTTGTAGCCAAATTTGCTCAAACCCATGAAATCTAAGCTGACTCCATGAGATATTTTCTAGCTAGCATCAGAATTGTCTTTGTGCTACAATATAGTAGTGGACTAAGGGATACAAAAGTTCAGAGGCAGGCCTTTGGAAATGTGCCTTTCGTAGAAGAGAATGATCCACCTGCTGACTAGGATTCCAGGAATGCTGGTGAATCCTGCAGTGGTGACAGGGACACCAGCATCACTGAAATATAAGTGAAGGGCAAACTTCGCACAAAATAACTTAAAGGAGGGGGCATTGTTACCAAGCTGGGCTCCATACTATAAATGCGATGACAGGAACTGGGAATCACTATCCAGCACTATGCCTTGAAGACACATAAGCTTAAAGAATAGGCAGTGTTGTCAAAGGGCAGCATGTGGGGCCTCACCTGCAGAGGTATAAGACTTACCTCATGAGCACAGTGTCCTTAGGGACAAGCTGAAAAGATGATCAACCAGTGAGTCTTGGGACCCATACTAGTGGAAATGATGGAGAAGAGCAAAAGGCTGATGTCAGCTGCCCCAGTAGAAAGTCATGATCTTGTGCCCAGGGAATACCTGAGACAGTACTGATAGCAGGAGCTTTATGTGATCAAGAGACTGGCTGCCCATCAGGATGGTTCTTGAAAGACCAAAGAAGTGTTGCCCATTGTGATTCTCCAGTTATTGTAAAAGAAAGCTACAGTTTATGGTTTGAATGGCTTGGAACAAGGACAGGTGCATCTGCAGACATTGCATAAGCTTTGGAACACAGAGCCCTACTTTGTCTTTGTACACATGCTGAAAACATTTCCATTACCCCATTTTTGAGTCATAGCTTAGAACAATAGTCAATAAATCAATGAATTACATGTCCATGTCTGACTCAGACTCAGAACATAGGGGCATAGACGCCTCCCTGTCATCAGACGATATTTGCACATGCTCATGATTGTCAGGATACTTAGACAGTTGGGAGAACCCGCAGAGTAATTATTAGGCCAGTGGACTAAAAGCTATGATACTAGAAATCACCTATCTCCACTCTCCCAAGACAAAATGCAGAGTTAAAATTAAAAAAAACTTCACTCAGATAATACACACACACACACACACACACACACACACACACACACACACACACACACCCATATACATGTATTTGTATTTATATGGCAAAGATGAAAGCCATCATAACGACTTAAGGATTGAGGAATAAATGTTGCTTCCTATTCCCAATGAATGTACCAGTTTGGTATCTCTGTGATTCAGAGAGATGTTGGCAGATAAAACTAACTACTGGAAATGTCATCAACACTGTCCCCTTCTATAGTTGCTGTGCTGAATGGTTTATTTTGCTCAAACCAGCAACAACACATGCTCAGGACAAGACATGCAGTGCCCTTCTGCACAATGTATTGGTTTCGAAATGCATCATGAAGAAGCATCAACAACACTTTGTGCTGGCATGAAGGCAAATACAGCATCCACTCACCCTTGCTCTCTTACTCTCGCTCTGGATGTTTCTCTGCCTGCCTTCATATAGGTTGGTGGACCCTGTAATCAGAGTCATTAGTCTTTTCTGACCTCCCCCTTTAAGGAAAACTCTGCTCCAGAGCTCCAATAATTTCTTGAAATCTCAAGTCACACTGACCAACCCAAATTCCTACTCAAATATGACAGTTTCCCATGCCCACTGACCTTCTCAGACCCCATTTTCTTGGCCACACCTCACTGCTCACCTGTAGTTTCCACAATGAACATGGTAGTCAGTTCTCTTGAGAATCCAGACTAGAACTAACAAAAGTAGAAATCAAAATAAGAGCACTCAGATGGGATACCATAGTTCCCATTTTGTCTTTGGCCTGGATTCTGTGAAGAACACACACACTGAATTTTGAAGACAGCAAAGAAAGCCAGGAGTTAAAAATGCAAATGTGTGCCTTATGATTGTCAGGGTGCATGATAGGTCAATGTGCCTGATGAGGCCAACGTGGGCTAACACCATTATGAAAGCCACCAGGGTCAGTTGATCCAGTAGGTGGCATCCCTCCACGATGGGAGACAGAGAGAGAGAGACATTCCCATTATGTAAAGAGATCCGAGAGAGGAGTCAACTATGGAATGCTGGTTCCTGAGGCTCTTAGCAGGTGAAAGGTGCCCTAGTGAGATGGGTTTCTTCCTTATATTGCATACACATTGCTTTTCCCAGGAGTCTCCAAATACAAGTATGATTTCCACAACGTTGGCTACTCTAAAGTCACAAGAAAGAACCTAGTTGAGTGGTTCACTGGTGTTTTTTACTGAAAGGGACAATAGAGGGCTATCTAAAATTGGCCAATGCCATGCTCTCCATGTTTAGCCATGGGGAATAAGGTCTTCTGTGAGAATGATGGACAATTTCTGGATACAAAAGGAGACTGAGCTGACAGCCTTCGAATGAGAGTAGGTATCTAAAACACAGGAATCAAAGGTTGGTTTGGATAATAAAGATGCAGAGGGGCTGCACAGTAGAGCAGAAATCTCTGGAGGAAACGTGGTAAGAAGTCTTGTCAAAATAGGGAACTGGGAGAAAGTGTCCCTGCTGTTGCCCATCTGGTGTCCAAAATCAGGCTAACAGGGAATTTTCCAGTTAAAGGGATAGTTACATATTGGAGTGGGACTGGAGAAAATATATGTAGGTGGGTAGATGCAGACTGATTAATTTTAAAGGTGCCACTGCACTCCACATAAATTTGGAATGGAGAACCCAGTAATGCTGTCCTCCTGAAGTAGGAAGTAGTTCTGAAAGTCACTGTCTTCAAAGAGGAAGTATAGTCAATGTAAATGACCCAAGGCCTGAAGTGGGCAGCAAGGTCAAGAGAGCAGATGTATTAACGAAGATGATGGAAAAGAAGCCTGTGGAATTTGATTCAGGATTACCAGTAGTAACAGGGATCATGGTAGAGTGGACAGGATGAGGAGTAAAGAGGTAAAAAGACAGATGGGATTCTATACACTTGGATGTCTTGGGACTCCTTCTGCAGGAATAAGACGCGAAAGACATGGGTATGGGGTTAGGAGGCAGAGGGGCAGGCACAACAGTAGAACCAGCAACCAGGTTGGCCAAGTCTGGTGCTAGGAGGAGCTGAGACCAGCAGAGTACAAGCGACCAAAGTCAGGATGCCAGTGGTCTTCTTAGTAGGTATCAATAAAAAAAAGAAAGAAATTGGGAGCCACTGCCTGTATTGATGGTTTCAGCTTTACCCTCCAAAGCCTCTGTCTTATCCTCTGAGTGTTTGATATTTCTCTTACACACACTGTTCTTCCCCCAAGGAATCTAGTTCTTTCTGTACAGCCATGCAGGCACTTTAGTTTTGTGGGGTTATCACACCTCTATCCTATGACAGTGACATGATGGTGGCAGTAGCGGTGGAATCGACCTTGTCCTTGCCAGTGACTATGACTGGCAACTCTGGGTAGGGAAGAGCTCCTTGGTGGAATTTCTGATGACTTGGTGACCTGCATCTCCTTCGCCAGCTTCAGCCACATCAGCAAGCCTGGAGAGGTGGACACTCTAGCATTCCCTTGAAGAGCCCTCAGCTGCAAAGTGAAACATGTGGTTGGGATCAGGAGCATGGTGGCATCTGTTCCAAGAGGCGGGACTTCCCAAGCAGAATTTGGGCATCGCGATTGGTATGCTCTTCCCAGAAAGAAGCTCATTGGAGAAACATGGGCTTTCGTAAAAAATCATTTTTGTGTATGAGCCAGGGAGTTGTCCCTCCAGAAGCCCAGGGTGGGGCACCAAGGAGGAGCATTCTCCCTGGGTACCCAGGGGCATGGATGTCAATTATGTTTTCTCCTTCTTAGGGTGGATTCTTCAGTTGACCTCCTGCTCTTTGGTGTCCACTTTCATCATCCTTTGGTGCTCCTTTTGAGCTCTGCCTTTGATCCCCTTGGAGATTCTGGAAACCATCAGTGTCCTAAACTGACAACCTCCTCAGGTGGGGCAGACATGAGGGTATAATTGAGACTGAGTGGAGAGATTCTTTTGGATATCAAGTGTCCTTCCATAGACATGTTTCCAGCAAACAGCACAGGTTTGTTTGTTCGGGGTTTAACCCCAGGATTCAGGTGGCTGGGTTCCCAAAGAAGAGCCCGTGGTGACACCGCTCCTTCCAGGTGAAGTGGAGTCTCATTGTGGAGGCATATACCCAGATTCATGTTGAGCAGCCTGTAAGTAGGACAAGGGTGAGGGGCAGGCGCAGGCACCACAGGGTCGGGGTAGCCTGGCAGATCAGGGAAACTTGTGGGGGCCAGCCTCTGGGATGCAGCCTCCGAGACTGAAACCCAATTGAATAGGAAAATTGCCCATTGAGAGCTGGTTGTGTGGCCTGCCATGGTGAGAAAGAGTAAGCCACGGAGAAAAGTCTCCTTAGTGACCAACTCCTCTCTCAGCCAAGTGAATGCTGGCCAGCCCAATGCCTGTGATATCTCAGTGGGGACCCCTACACAAATGCCATCCAGGGAGGGCATGGGGACTCAGCCGAGCCACAAGAAGATAAAATAAAGGGAACAGGATGAGGCCTAGCTAGCCCCTGGCATAGCTGGACATTCTAACCCTGGAGACTTCCCACTGCTGCTTACATGTGATGGCCACCAGGTGGACCAGGCTGTAGGGGTGTGTGGGGACTGCCGGCTTGGACACTCTGCGTCTATGTGTCTTCACCCTGTCCTCCGGGTCACTGGAGCAGAACCTACTTAACCCAGGAGCAAATCAGTGTTTTTTAAATCCATCATTTGGTGAGATGTACAGCTCATATGATATTATTGTTACTGTTGATTACTCTGTTTTGTCATTGTAAGTGCTGTTTTGTTTTGCTTTTGCTTTTCCTTTGCTGGGATTGTTTTTAACTCTTAAAATAAAATTTTTGTTGCTGTTGCTAGAGCCTAAGTTTCTATTATTGCTGTAATAGAACAAGAGGTTTTGTTATTGTTACATTATAGAATAATATTGTTCTATTGTTCAGGTTGTATTATTGGTACTACTGTTTTCTCTGTTTTTTTCTTTTCATGTTTCATGTTTCTACTTTTTTTATTAGTATGGTTATCTTTGACAAGTTTTCTTTGTTTGTCACAAAATAATGATGTGTTTGCTTGGAGAGTTTTAGTTTGTGTAGCACAGAATATCGGAGTGGTGATTTTAGACAATTTTCTTTGTGTAACACAGAGTATTGGAGTGGTGGTTTCAGATAATTTTATTTTGTGTAGCACAGAATGCTTGTGTGTTAGATTTAGACAGTTTTTCTTTGTGTAGCACAGAATACTGGTGTGGTGCTTTCAGACACTTTTACTTGTGCAGGACTGGATATTGGCTTGGTGGTTTCATGCAGTTTTACTTGTGTAGGAGAGAATACGGACATGATGCTTTTAGACAGTTTTACTTATGCAGGATAGAATATTTGTTGTGGTGGTTTTAGACAGTTTTATTTTGTGTAGGACAGAATGTGGTGCAGCTCTTTTTGAGATTCTCTATTTAGCACAAAATAGTGGTATGGTTTTTTCTTGAGTGCTTTTCTTTCCTTGGAGGAAATACTGAGGTAGTTGCTTTTGAGAGATTCCATTTGTTTGGCACTGAATAGTGGGTGAGTTTTATTGAAAGTTTTCCTTTATTAGGTATTGAGTTTTGGGGAATATATTTTTGAGATATTTCCTATGTTAGGTGTTGAATTTTGGGGGTGATTGTTTTGGAGGATTTCTAATATTTAGCACCAATATTTTGTGCTAAATACAGAGTCTCAAAAGGAGCTGCACCACATTCTGTCCTACACAAAGTAAAACTGTCTAAAACCACCACAACAAATATTCTATCCTGCATAAGGACTGAATACTGGGGCACTTATTTTGGGAGATTTCCTATGTTTAACAATGAATATTGGAGTGGTTTGTCTTGAGAGACTTCCAATGAGAGGCACTGAATATTGGAGTAGTTGTTTCAGAGGGATTTCTTTTGTGAGGGACTAAATATACAGGCATTTGTTTTTGAGAGATATCCTATGTTTCTCACTGACTATTCTGGTGGTTATATATATTTTCAATGTAATCATAGAGTCTTGTGGTGGTGTATTGGGGGCATTTCCTGTGTTAGTCACTGAGTATTGTTTGGTTGTATATGAGAGATTATCTATGATAGGCAGTAAATATTGGGGTGGTATATTTGAGCTGTGTGTGTGTGTGTGTGTGTGTGTGTGTGTGTGTGTGTGTGTGTGTGTGTGTCTGAGTTTGTGTGTATTTGTGTGTTTAGCCCAGAATTAAGTGAAGAAGCTCTGTCATAGTTTACTGCAGTCTCAGTACCTGAGAACAGGGGCTCAACTTGCATCAGCTGCCTACATTTTTATAAATATAGGTTCCAAAACGTGCTATAACGCCTCTTTTTCTAAATATTTTCTACTTTTTAAAATACTTCAAAATCTTTTCAAGGATGATTTTTTTCTGTGAATTTTCTTATTATATTTTAAAAGGTTATGGTGGTGAAAATTTTTATAGCTGTTCTTGATGGTTTTTGTAGCTATGAAATAAGAAAATTAGTACAAAATCCTTCACCGATACATGCTGAGTTAAAGAAAATACTGCTTTTAAAGCAGATGACAAAAATTCTTATCCACAGGTGCTGAATTTTTTTCCTACATGAAACAGCTTTAATTTTATACAACGAGTATACCTGATGCTTCCTAAAACATTCACATTCAATCCAAAAGGGGCTGCTTCTTCAGGATAAAGAAGGAATGTTTAATATCTGCTTCTGAATCAACATGGTATCTCAAGTCTATTTGGGAAATCTGAAAAAAACAATATCTTTTCACTGAAAGCAATGATATAGCACGAATAATAAATGGCATATGTACAATAATTATTTTTCAACGGAAAATTAGCATTGAAAATTACACAAAGAAGTTGGCTGAATTATAATTTATATATGCTGAACCTTATGTTGTGCATCGGTACTCATGTTGGGAAATCTGAAAAGAAAGTTGATCTACTGACTGTTAACAGATGATTTGGAAGTGTTACTCACTGGATAATTGGGTGACTGGTTATGAGGCACATAATCTATGTTTGGCAGAGAATATTGAGGCAGAGCTAATATACAATGATGATTTGGAAATATTACTCCCTGGATATTTGAATGATTGGTTATGAGGCACATAATCTGTGTTATACAGAGAATATTGAGGCAGGGATATACACAGTGATTATTTGGAAATGTTAGCTCCTGAATATTGAGGTGGATGGTTATAAGACACATATTCTAAGTTAAAAAAAAAAAATCGAGGCTGGGTTATACTCAATGCTTATTTGGAAATGTTACCTGCTGAATAGTTGGTTAGTTGGTTAGAGGTACATAATCTAGATTAAGTAGAAAATATTGAAACAGGCTTGTACACAATGATTATTTGGAAAAGTTAATCACTGAATATCAAGTTGTTTGGTTATGTGGCACAAACTTATATTAAGCAAGGACTACTAGAGTCGGGTTATACAACATGATTATTTAGAAATGCAAATCACTAATTATTCAGGTGATTGCTGATGAGACATGTTCTGTGTAACAAAGAGAATATTTATGTGGGGTTATACACAGTGATTATTTGGCAATGTAAGTCACAAAATATTTAGGTCGTTGTTCACGAGACACATTTTCAAGTTAACAGGTGACTACCAGGGCTGGATTGTCCGTAGTATTCATTTAGAAATATTATTCACTGATTATTCAGGTGGTTGGTTATGAGACACATATTCTATATAAAAAAGAGACTATTGAGACAGGAATATACAGAATGATTTTTTGAAAATGATAGCCACTAATAATGAGGTGGTTGGTTATGAGACACATATTCTATGTCAAAAAGAGGATACTGAGGCAGGGTTATACACAGTAATTGTTTGGAAATGTTGATAGCTGAATATTGAGGTGGTTGGTTATGAGTCACATATTCTATGTTACGAAGAGAATATTAAACCCAGATTATAAACAATGATTATTTGGAAATGTTAGCCACTGAATATTGAAGTGGTTGCTGGTGAGACACATATCCAAAATTAAGAAGAAAATGTTGAGAAGGTATATACTTAATGATTGCCTGGAAATGATAGCCACTGAATATTTTCTTGGATGGTAATACGACCCATATTGTATGTTAAGCAAAGAATATTTAAGTAGGATTATGCACAATGGTTATTTGGAAATGTTAGTCACTGGATACTTTTGTGGTTGGTTATGGGATGTATAATGTGGTTAAGCAGACTCTTCCAGGTTGGGGTTATACACAGTGTTTTTTTAGAAATTATAGTCACTGATAATTCTGGTGGTTGTTTTTGAGACACATCTTTTATGGGGAAGTGAATATTGGGGCAGAATTTTTTGAGAGTTTTTTTTGTATGTGTAAAAACCTCATATTTCATCCAAAATGGTATGCTAAACCAGCACAAGTAATTGTTGTTTAATATCTGCTTCTGAATTGGCACAGTATCTCCGGCGTATTCCTGAAATCTGAAAAGAAACCTAATCTTGTTCCTGAGAAAAATGATGCAACATGAAAAGCAAATGGCATGAATATGTGCAATGATTGCTTGCCAATGGAAAAATTGCATTAAAGATTAATGCAGAGAAGTTGGATAAATTACCACATATACATGCTGTACAATCTCATGAGCATCTGCACTCACAATGGGAAATCTAAAAAGAAACATGATCTATTTTCTTTAAATAGATGATGCAATAAGTCAATAAATTGCATCAGTACTGATGATGATTATTTGGGAATGAAAAGTTGAATTAGAAAACTTATTACAACGATCACACCTAAATTATGAATTGCACAAGGTAAACATTATGATAAACATTTGAACTGAACAAGTATATGATTGATTTGCTGAACTTATCAAAGACCTCTGGTTCAAAAATCAAAAATCACCACAGGTCAATGTTTCAGACTGATGACTTTCCTCTTACCTGAACAGTTTTTCCAACACAAACAAGAGTCTTGAAAAAGAAATAAAATCTTCCTTATCTGAAGTGTCGTCCCATGTCTGCTTCTGTGGTGACTTCCTGGGCCGCAATGGGAGAAGAAGAGGGAGCTCTCTCTGGAGAGAAATTTGTAAATCGTTAAAGATGTCTATGGGGCCTGAGGTACTGAGAGATAGGAGGCTGCCTAATTGCAGGAAATGGGGACATTTCAGGGGAGAAAATCTGGTGAAAGTCCTGGGGTTGGGAGAGGACTTCCCACAATAGTTGGAAAACCCCAGGGAAAAGGTATGTAAATGATGGATACCTTCAAGGAATGTTCAGTACTGCAGAGAATTCCAACTGGGAGCAGAGTAAAAAATGCCTTCCATGAGGACTGATATGAAAAAAAAAACTAGAGCTAGAGCAATTCTCATGGGGAGGGAGTTTTGAATGGGCTAATTCTTGTGGAGACAAATGAAAGGGGCAAACCCACAACCTCAGAGGAAGCTCTGGCATGTGAAATCAACCTTGCAGAGGCCCTGCACACTCCCAAGTCCTCCATACCCTTCAACCTTCTCCTCTACTCTTACATGCTCCACTCCCCTGGGTTTGAAAAATTCAGGCCCTTCTTTCCCCTGCCACTTTTCGTGATTTTCCCAGGCTCCTCATTCTCCAAGTTCTTCCAAACCCTAAGTTGTGATTTTGTACTCTTCAGGATAAGTTTGGGCTACAGGCATGCCACAGAATTACAAGGACCAGGAATGAAGTGGCTTGGTTACTCATCTTTTCCTCTCCTTGACTGGTTTTTATTCAGGGAAGTCATTTGATGTACAAGTTCTCTAGCACCTTGGTGCTTGCCATCTGCAACTGGTGCTTGCCATTCTTTTTTTTTTTTTTGCCATTCTTAGGGTTGTATTTTCTCTCCCAAATCATTCAGGCATTCCAGGCCCAAGACCCTCTCCCTCTTCTAGAGTCCAGGTTCCCATTCAGTCTCTACTTAAGGCTGCATTATTTCTGGTTGCCACATATCCTTGTTGCCTGTGAACTGGCAAATTTAGGTGCAAGTTGCTTGAGAAGACAGAGGTGAATATTTGGATCTTCAGCAGAAACCCTCATCCAATCATAAGGTGCTACCACTCAGATGCCAGAATGAATGCCAAACTCTATTTAACACGGGCCCTGCCAATGGAAGCCATAATACCATGTCTCTAGTCAGCACCTCAATCCTGCCCTGCATTCGTTCCCCAGCCTTGCTTCCAAGAACCGTCCTCTGCTCAAGTGTCCTTTCACTCTAGACAGGCTTCCTTCCTTCTGCTCCACTTAGGCATGGGCAGTAATGTTCAGACACCATCCTCTCTGTCCTCCTTCTTATGACATCTTGACTTCTGGAGATTTTAACTTTCCTGTCATCTTGGTCTTTTGAGTTTCCACATGTGGTGGCCCCATTATCTAATATTCCCTGACCTAACTTTCCAGTCCCTGAGAATCAGGACATTTGTGTCTAGGATGCCAACATTGGGCTCACACAACACACACAGTGTTGAAGATCTGTTTGTATTTTCTTATTCTGGATTTACTTGAAAGCCCCAAATATTGGACTCTTTGGGTCTGAGTGTGCCCACAGAGAGGCCTTCTCTGAAGTCAACTTTTTCTGAATTGTGTCTGGGGCTCCCCCGATCCCTTAATGCACTCATTTTCCCGCAGATTATGCTGGAGCTGATTCCATCTCTCATATCCCCTTTTCCAAGCACCCCATCTTTTCATGTCCTCAATGCCCACTTCTAATTTTCCACATACCAATAATTCTCCTGTGTTTCTCTAGAGTAATTTCCATGAGACAATCTATGCATGCAGCTGGTTGACTGCTCAGGTCCCCCTATTCGAGGTGCTCATTCCTTCCTGCTAAACTTCTTCATCTGCAAAGATTTGTCATCATCTATATGGTGGTCACCTGGCACAAGTGGTTGCTCTCACTCTTTTCTGAGTACAGGAACAGCCAGGAACTCATTGGTACAAAGACAAATGATGGACTAATGTGAGGCCCTAGAGCTGTGTTGTGTTCTCTAGACCCTTCTGGGATCAGGCTGAAGCTGGTATCCAGCAAATCCTTTTCCCTATTTGTTTCACTGGACTACCTGGTCTAAGTAATCTGTCCTCTTTCAGTACACTTCTGCAACCTGTGTCTTATGAACGTCATCTGGTGAAGGTAACCCACAGATGGTACCAGCCACTGTTCTTGAAAGATGAAAGTGTAAGTCACTGCTGGGGTTGGACAAATCCCCACAACAAAACAGTGAGAGATTAATCTCAGCTGGTAATTTGGGCACCTATCAGGGATGAAAAAGTTGACATTTCAGCCTCAGTGATGGGACTGAACTGCAGGTGATTGTCTCTGGATTGACTACTGGGGAAATGACTGCAACAGGAGGTTGGAGTTGATTGGCTGTTCTTTTGGGTTCATTGAAGAGCCAAAAAGACAGGCTCGGGTGTGTCGCTCAACAATGGAAAGCAATGAGTGAGCATCGGAAGACTCCCTGCTGAACTGCAGCTAAAGGTCAGATACATAAGAAACAGGCTCATGATGTAATGACAAAGGGCCAAAATATCCAGGAGCCAGAGACAGATGCACTCTCACCAAAGCATGAGCAGGCAATGGAAGATTACCATTCAGGGTCCTCCTTGACCTGATCCATTACATATCTCTATTTCTCATGGCTCTAATTTGCATCCAATTGCTCCCTTAAAATGAGATCCAAACTGTAGGCTTCTGTGAGTTCTGTTTATCATAGTAGCAAAATACATGCACTGAAAGAGTAACGAGTGCCCCAAAGTGTGGTTGTCCCAAGATCCAGAGATTTAAGGGTAGCATTGGATGAGAGTTTGGTCTTGTAACCAAATGTGCCCAAACCCATGAAGTCTAAGCTGACTCCATGAAATTTTTTTTAGCTAGTGTCTGAATTGACTTTGTGCTACAATATAGCAGTAGATTAGGGGGTACAAAAACTCAGAGGTGGGCCTTTGGAAATATACCTTTTGTAGATGAGAATGATCCACCTGTTGACTAGGATTCCAGGAATGCTGGTGAGTCCTGCAGTGGTGACAGAGACACCAGCATCACTGAAATGTAAGCAGTGGGTAAACTTCACACAAAATAACTGAAAGGAGGGGACATTGCTATCAATGGCTCCATATTACCTGTGTGATGACAGGAACTGGGAATCACGATCCTGCATTGGAGACAAATAAGATTAAAGAATAGGCAGTGGCGTCAAGTGAAGCATGGGCACAGTGTCCTTAGGAACAAACAATAAAGATGACCAACCAGTGAGGCATGGAATCCATACTAGTAGAAATGGTGGAGAAGAGCAGAAGATTGATACCATCTACCCCAATAGAAAGTCATGATCTTGTGCCCAGTGAATACCTGAGACAGTCCTGACAGAAGGAGCTTTAAGGGATCAAGACTAGGTGCCCATCAATATGGTCCTTGCAAGACCATAACAAGTGTTGCCCATTGTGATTCCCCACTTCATCTTAAAAGAGACCTAAAATTAATGGTTTGAGTGGCTTGAAGCAGAGGAAAAGTGAATCTGCAGGTATTGCATGAGCCTTTGAACACAGAGCCCTACTTTTTCTTTGCACACATGCTGAAACCATTTCCATGACCCCATCTTCGGTTCATGGCTTAGAACAATTGAAAGTAAGTAAATGAATTCCTTGTCCACATCTGACTCAGACTCAGTGCATTGGGGCATAGATGCCTCCCAGCCATCAGATGATATTTACACATGCACATGATTGTTAGGATACTTAGACAGTTGGGAGAACCCTCAGAGTAATTTTTAGGCTGGTGGACTACAAGCTATGATAATAAAAATCACCTGTCTCCCCTTTCACAAGACAAAATGCAGAATTAAAATAAAAAACTTCGCTGAGAAAATCCATATACATATATGTACATATATATGTGTGTGTATATATATGTGTATGTATATATACACACATATATGTGTGTGTATATATGTGTATGTACATATACATACATAAATATGTGTGTGTATACATATGTGTATGTATATATATGTGTGTGTGTATATATGTGTATATATACACACACACATATATGGCAGAGATGAAAGTCACCCTCAAGACATAAAGATAGAGACATAATGGTTATAATACGGCCAACTTCTCTATGTAATTTTAAATGCTAATTTTCCATTGATTAATAATTATTATGCACATTCAAGTCATTTATTTTTCATGCTGTACCATTTTTCTCACTGAAAATGTCATTTTTTTCAGATTTCCCAAATATGCTCGAGATATCATGTTGATTCAGAAGCAGATATTGAACATCCCTTCCTTGTGTTGGAGAAGCAGCCCCTTTTGGATAAAATGTGAATTTTTTAGGAAGCATCAGGTACAACTGGTTGTATAAATTTGAATCTGTTCCATGTAGGACAAATTCAGCACCTGTGGATAAGAATTGTTGTCATCTGCTTTAAAAGTAGTATTTTCTTTAACTCAGCATGTATCAGTGAAGGATTTTGTACTAATTTTATTATTTCATAGCAGCCTAAACCACCCAGAACAGCTATAAAGATTTTTACCACTATAACCTTTATAAATATAGTAAGTAAATTCACAGAAAACATCATCTTCAGCAAAGTTTTGGCTATTAGTGGTCATTTATGTTTCCATATGAATTTCTGTATTGTCGTTTCCAGATCTGAGAAGAATGATATTGGTAACTTAATGAGTATTGCATTGAATCTGTAGATTGCCTTTGGTAGGATGGACATCTTAACAAAGTTGATTCTTCCTATCCATGAGCATGGTATATTTTCCATTTGTTTGTGTCTTCTTGGATTTCTTTGAGCAGTGTTTTGTAATTCTCATTGTAAAGGTCTTTCACTTCTCTGGTTAGGAAGATGCCAAGGTATTTCATATTTTTTGTGGCAATTGTGAATGGGATTGTGCTTTTTATTCGGGTCTCTGCCTGCTTGTCATTGTTATATAGGAATGCAACTGACTTTTGTACATTTATTAAAAGTTGCAGTAATCAAAAAAGCTTGGTATTGGTATAAAGACAGGTACATAGACTAAAGGAATAGGATAGAGATTCTGGAAGCAAAGCCTCAATTCCTCAACCAACACATCTTTGACAAAGCCTCCAATAAAAACTACTGGGGAGAAGAAAACCTATTCAGTAAATGGTACTGGGAAAACTGGCTGACCACATGCAGAAGACTGAAACAGGACCCCTGCTATCACCATACACAAAAATTAACTCTAAATGGATCAAAGATATAAACGTAAAACCGCAAACTATAAGAACTTTAGAAAATGCAGGAGACACCCTTATGGAAATTGGAACTGGCAACAAATTCCTATCCAGAACCCTAAAGGCCAATACCTTAAGAAATAAGATAGAGAAGTGGGATCTCATCAAATTAACAAGCTTCTGCAAAACAAAAGAAACCATCAAGAGAGCATGGAGACACCCCTAAGTATGGGGAAAAATTATTAGTCAACTGTATATCTGACAAAGGCCTAACATCTAGGATCTGCAAGGAACTCAAACACACTGAATGGAAAAAACAAGCAGCCCCTTTAAAAATGGGCAAAAGACATGATTAGACACTTCCCAAAAGAAGATATATGGGCAGCCAACAGATACATGAAAAAGTGCTCAGCCTCACTCATTACCCGAGAAATGCAAATCAAAACCACATTGAGATACCATGTAATCCCTGCAAGAATGGCCATCATTAATAAAACAAACAACAACAGATGCTGGCAAGGATGTAGAGAAAAAGAAATGCTTCTGCACGGCTGGTGGGAATGCAAACTTGTTCAACCTCTCTGGAAAACAATCTGGAGATTTCTGAAATTGACCTTCTATGTGACCCAGCAAGTCCCCTATTGGGTATATACCTGGAGGAACTTAAATTATTTTATGAAAAAGATACTTGCATACGTATGTTTGTTGCAGCTCTAGTCACAATAGCAAAAACATGGAACCAACCATTTTGCCCATCAAAGCTGGACTGGATAAAAAAATGTGGTAATATGCACAATGGAATAGTATGCAGCCATAAAGAAGGACAAATAGTGGACTTCACAGCAAATTGGATGGATTTGGAGTCTATCATACTCAGTGATTTATCACAGAGACAAAGAACTGAGTTCCATATGTTCTCACTCATAAGGTGACTTTGAATAATTATTATGCTATAAGAAAGTAATTGGCAGTAGCAGAAAACTATCAGGGGAAGGGGTGATGGGACTGGCAGTTGGGGAAAACTGCTAGGGGAGAGAGGGGCATACCTCATCAACAAGGGTACTTGAATGATCAATGCTTGTATACTTAACACGGAATTTTACCCCACATCTTTATAGTAAATAAATATATTAAAAATAAAAATAAGATTTTGATGTATTTTAAAATGTAGAAAATATTTAAAGAAAAAGTCCTTATAGCAGGTTTTAGAATCTGTATTTAAAATATGTAGGCAGCTGAGGCAAGTTTAGCCCTTGTTCTCAGGTATTGAGACTGCAGTAAACTATGACTGAGCTTCTTCACTAAATTCTGGGATAAATACACAAATAAGCACAAACACGCACACACACACACACACACACACACACACACCAGCTCAAATACACCACCCCAATATTTACTGCCTATTATAGAAAATCTCTCATATACAACCAAACATTATTCAGTGACTAACATGGGAAATCCCCCCAAAACACCACCACAAGATTCTATGATTACATTGCAAATCTCTTATATACAACCACCAGAAGAGTCACTGAGAAACATAGGATATCTCTCAAAAACAAATGCCTCAGTATTCAGTGCCTCACAAAAGAAATCTCTCTAAAACCACTACTCCAAAATTCAGTGCCTCTCATAAGAAGTCTCTCAAAATCAACCACTCCAATAATTCAGGGCCTAATATAAGAAATCTCCCAAAATAAATGTCCCAGTATTCAGTGCCTAACAGGAGAAATGCCCCCAAGCAATCACCCCAATATTCAATACCTAATATATGAAATTTCTCATACACAAACTCCCCAGGACTCAGTGCTTAATAAAGGAAAACTCTCAAAAACTGGCCCTATATTCAGTGCCAAACAAAGTAAATCTCTGAAAAGCAATTGCCTCAATATTTCCTCCAAGGAAAGAAAAACACTCAGAAACAACCACACCAATATTTTGTGCTAAATACAGAGTCTCAAAAAGAGCTGCACCACATTTTGTCCTACACAAAGTAAAACTGTCTAAAACCACCACACCAAATATTCGGTCCTGCATAAGTAAACTGTCTAAAAGCATCATGTCAATATTCTCTCCTGCATGAGTAAAACTGTCTGAGACGGCCAAGGCAATATCCTGTCCCGCACAAGTAAAAGTGTCTGAAAGCACCCCACAATATTCTGTGCTACACAAAGAAAAACTGTCTAAATCTAACACAAAAACATTCTGTGCTACACAAAGTAAAATTATCTAAAACCACCACTCCAATATTCTGTGCTACACAAAGTAAAACTATCTAAAAGCAAGCACACCAATATTCTGTGTAACACAAAGTAAAACTCTCAAAACAACCACATCATTATTCTGTGATACACAAAACAAACTTGTTAAAGATAACCATACTAATAAAAAAGAAAGAAACATCAAAAATGAATAACAGATGAAGAAAACAACACCAACAATAATACAACCTGAACAACATCGTTCTATAACGTAACAATAACAAAACCTATTGTTCTATTACAACAATAATAGAAGCTTAGGCTCTAACAACAGCAACAAAAATTTTATTTTATTTTATTTTATTTATTTATTTTTTGAGTTGGAGTCTCACTCCGTCGCCCAGACTGGAGTGCAGTGGCTGCTCCCGGCCACCACAGCCTCGACCTGCTGGGCTCCAGCGATCCTTTGCCTCAGTCTTCCAAGTAGCCAGAATTACAGGCACGCGCTACCACACCCGGCTGATTTTTTGATTTATTGTAGAGATGAGGTCTCGCTGCCCAGGCGGGTCTCGAACCCGCGGGCTCAGGCAATGCACTCACCTCAGCCTCCCAAAGGCGCGGGATTACAGGCTGAGCCACCGAGCCCAGCTAAAAAATTTTATTTTGAGAGTTAAAAACAATTCCAGCAAAATCAAAGGTAAAGGAAAACAAAACAGCACCGAAAACAACATAACAGAGAAATCAACAAGAGTAGCAATAATATCGCCGGAGCTGTGCATCTTACCAAATGATGGATTTAAAGAACACTGTGTTGCTCCTGGGTTGAGCTTTGAGCAAGTTCTGTCCCAGTGACAGGGCCAAAACACAGCTGCAGAGTGTCTAAGCCGGCAGTCCCCAAACATCCCACACCGTGGTCCACCTAGTAGCCATCACCTGTAAGCAGCAGCGGGAAGATCCAGGGTTTGATGGTTCAGCTGCACCAGTGGCTAGCTGGGCTTCATGCTGCTCCCTTTGTTGCATCTTCTTGTGGCTCAGTTGGGTACCCGCACCCTCCCTGGATGGTATCTGTGTCTGCAACCCCATTGAGATCTCACAGGCACGGGGCTGGTCAGCATTCAATTGGCTGAGAGAGGAGATGGCCGCTAAGGAGACTTGTCTCCATGGCTTACTCTTTATCACCATGGCAGGCCACACAACCAGCTCTCAGTGGGCAATCTTTTTACTCAATTTGGTTTCAGTCTTGTAGGCAATGTCCCAGACTCCAGCTCCCACCCGTTCACCTGTTCTACTAGGATACCCTGATCCCACAGCGCCTGCGTCTACCCCTTGCCCTGGTCCTGCTTACAGGCTGCTCAACATGAATCTGAGTCATATGCCTCCACCACCTAGACTTTACATCTCCTGGAAGAAGCGGTATCCACTCCAGCAGTCCATGGGCTCCTCTTTGGGAACCCCACAGCCTGAATCCTGGGGTTATGCCCTGAACAAAGAAATGTGCACTGTTAACTGGAAACTCACTGACGGAAGGACATTGATCTCCACAAGGATCTCTTCACTCAGACACAATTATATCCTCCTGCCTGCCCCGCCTAAGGTGGTTGTCAATCTAGGACACTGATGTCATCCAGGATCTCCAAGTAGATCAAGGTCGGAGCCCAAGAGGAGCTCCAAAAGATAATGAATACGAACTCCAAAAAGCAGGAGATCAACTGAAGTTTTCACCCTAAGAAGGAGGAAATGTAAATGGCATCAAGTCCCCTGGATACCCATGGAGAATGCTGTTTTGTGGGGCGTCACCCTGAGCTTCTGGAGGGACAACTCCCTTGCTCATACTCAAAAATGACTTTTGTGAAAAGGCCCATGTTTCTTCAATGAGCTTCTTTCTGGGAAGAACATACCAATCCCAATACCCAAAATCTGCTTGGGAAGTTACACGTCTTGGACTAGATGCCATCATGCTCCTGATCCCAGTCCTAGGTTTGTCTTTGCAGCTGGAGGTGTCCTCAAGGAAATGCCAGAATGTCCACCTCCAGGCTTGCTGATGTTGCTGAAACTAGAGAAGGTGATGCAGGGCACAAAGTCATCAGAAATTCCATCAAGGAGCTCTTCCCTACCCAGAGATGCCAATAATCGGACCTGACAAAGACAAGGTCGATTCTACTGCTACTGCCACCATCATGTCACTGTCATAGGATAGAGGTGTGATAACATGGCAAACCCAAAGAACCTGCATGACTGTACAGAAAAAGCTAGATTTCTTGGGGAAGAACAGTGGGTGTAAATGAAATTTCAAACAGAGGGTAAGAGAGAGGTTTTGGAGGGTAAAAGAGAAACCATGGCAAACAGCAGTGCCTCCCAATACCTTTTTTTATTGACACATACTGAAAAGACCACTGACATCCTGACTTTGGTCACTTGTACTCTGTCTTCCAGAATAATCTCCTCCTAGAACTACTGATTTGGCCCACCTGGTTGCTGACTCTAATAATGAGCCTGCCCCTTGGCCTCCTAACCCCAAACCCATGTCTTTCAAGTCCTATTCCTGCAGAAAGAGCTCCCACACATCCATGTGTGTAGAAACCCATCTGTCTTTTTACCTCCTTACCCCTCATCTTTTCCACTCTACCATGATCCCTGTTACCACTGGCAATCCTGAATCAAATTCCACAGGCTTCTTTTCTATCATCTTCATTAATATATTGACTCTCTTGACCTTGCTGCCCACTTCAGACCTTGGGTCATTTACATTGACTATACTCCATCTTTGAAGACAGTGACTCTCAGAACCACCCCCAACTTCAGGAGGACTTCACTCCTGTTTTCTCCATTCTAAATTTATGTGGAGTGCAGTGGCACCTTGAAAATTAATTAGTCTGCATCTGCCCATCTATACTTATTTTCTTCAGTCTCACTCCAACACCTAGCCATCCCTTTAACTGGAAAACTCCCCATTAGCCCGTGTTTGGGTCACTCGATGGGGAACAGGGGGACACTTTCTCCCAGTTCCCTGTTTTGACAAGACTTCTTATCGTGTTTCCCCCAGAGACTTCTGCTCTACTGAGCAGCCCCTATGAATCTTCATCATGCAGGCCAACCTTTGACTCCTGTGTTGTAGATACCTACTCTCATTCTAAGGCTGTCAGTTAAGTCTCCCCTGTATCCAGAAATGCTCCCCGATTCACCCAAAGCACCTGAGTTTCCATTGCTAAACGTGCAGAGTATGGCACTGGCCAATTGTAGGAAGCCCTCTATTGTCCCTTTCAGTAAAAACACCAGTGAACCACGCAGCTAAATTCTTTCTTGTGACTTTAGAGGAGCCGACACTGTTGAAATCATACTTGTATTTGGAGACTCCTGGTGAAAGCAACTGTGCATGTGATATAAGGATGAAAACCATCCCACTAGGGCACCTTCCATATGCTAAGAGCATCAGGAACCACCATTCCATGGATGACACCTCTTTCAGATCTCTTTAAATAATGGGATTGTCTCTCTCCACATCTCCCAACATGGAGGGACATCACCTACTGGACAAACTGAACCTGGTGACTGTCAGAATGGTGTCAGCCCAGATTGGCCTCACCAGGCACATCGACCCATCATATGCCCTGACAATCCTAAAGCATACATTTGCATTTTTAACTCCTGACTTTCTTCGTTGTCTTCACAAGGCAGTGTGTGTGTTCTTCACAGAATCCACATACAAGACAAATTGGGAATGAGGACTTCCCGTCTGAGTCCTCTTGTTTGGATGTCTACTCTTGTTGGTTCTAGACTAGATCCTCAAGAGAACTGACTACCAAGTTCACTGTGGAAAGTAGAAGTGAGCAGTGATGTACAGCAAAAAATTGGGGTCTTTGAGGGTCAGTGGACATTAGAAACTGTCATGTTTGATTAGGAACTTGGGGTGGTCAGTGTAACTTTGGATTTCAAAAAAATTATTGGAGCTCTGGAGCAGAGCTTTCCTAAAGGGAGAGCTCAAAAAAGACTAATGACTCTGAGTGCAGGGTCAACCAACCTACATGAAGGCAGACAGAGAAATATCCAGAGTGAGTAAGAGAACCAGGGTGAGTGGATGCTGTATTTGCCCTCTTGTCAGCACAATTTGTTGCTGATGCTTCTTCATGATGCACTTTGAAACTAATACATTGTGCAGAAGGGCACTGTATGTCTTGTCCTGAGCAGGTGTTATTGCTTGTTTGAGCAAAATAGACCATCTACCACAGCAACTATAGAAGGGGTCACAGTTGATAACATTTGCACTAGTTTAGTTTCATCTGTCAACATCTATCTGAATCTCGAGATACTAAACTGGTGTGTTCATTGGGAATAGGAGGCAACCTTTATTTCTCAATCCTTATGTCTTGAGGGTGGCTTACATATCTGCCATATATATATATTTATATGATTTCAACAATGTTGGCTACTGTAAAGTCACAAGAAAGAACCTAGCTGAGTGTTTCACTGGTGTTTTTAAACTCCAGAGGGAGAATAGAGGGTTTCTTTCAATTGGTCAGTGCCCTGCTCCCCGTGCTTAGCAATGGGGACTCAGGTGCTCTGTGTGAATGGGGGACCACTTCAGGATAGAGGGGGCAACTGAACTGACAGCCTTAGAATGAGAGTAGGTTTCTACAGCACTGCAGTAAAAGGTTGGCTTGGATAATGATGATGCAGGGGCACTGCTCAGTAGAGCAGAAGTCACTGGAGTTGCGTAGTAAGAAGTCTTGTCAAAACATGGAACTGGGAGAAAGTGTCCCTGCTGTTGCCCGTCGGATGTCCCAAACTTGGGCTAATGGGTAGTTTTCCAGTCAAAAGGATGTTTTAGTGTTGGAGTGGCACTGAAGAAACAGAAAACATAGGTGGGCAGATGCAGGTTGATGACTTTTCAAGGTGCCACTGCACCGCATATAAATTTGGAATGGAGAAAATGGGAGTGCAGTCCTCCTGTAGTTGGGGGTGGTTCTGTGAGTCACACTCTGAGATTATGGAGTATAGTCAACGTATAGTCAGAGTCTGAAGTAGGCAGCAAGGTGAAAAGAGCAGATGTATTAACTAAGTTGATAGGAAAGAATTCTGTGGAACTTGAATTAGGATGGCCAGTGGTATCAGGGATCATGATAGAGTGGACAGGATGAGACATAATGAGGTGAAAAGAAAGATGAGATTCTGCACACATGGATGTTTTGGAGTTCTTTCTGCAGAACTGACTTTAAAGACATGGGCATGGGGTTAGGGGCAGAAGGGCAGGCTCATTAGTAGAGCCAGCAACCAGGTGGACCAAGTCAGTTGTTCTAGGAGGAGCTGAGAATAGAAGGGTACAAGTGAACAAAGTCAGGATGTCCGTGGTCTTTTTAGTAGGTGCCAATAAAAAAAAATTGAGAGGCACTGCTATTTGCCATGGTTTCTACTTTACCATCCAAAGCCTCTCTTATCCTCTAAGAGTTTGATACTACTTTTATACTCACTGTTCTTCCCCAAGGAGTCTAGCTCTTTCTGAACAGCCATGCATGGATATTGAGTTTGTGAAGGTAGCACACCTCTATCCTATGACAGTAATTTGAAGGTGGCAGTAGCAGTGGAATTTACCTGGTCCTTGCAGGGTCTATGACTGGCAGCTCTGGGTAGGGCAGAGCTCCTTGGTGGAATTTCTGATGACTTGGTGCTCTGTACTTCCTTCGACAGCTTCAGCAATATTAGCAAGCCTGGAGAGCTGGACATTCTGGCATTTCTTCAGGACACCTCCAGCTGCAAAGAGAAGCCTGGGGCTGGTATCAGGAGCTTGGTGGTATCTGTTCCAAGAGGTGAGACTTCCCAAGCAAACTTTGGTCATCCGGAATGGTATGTTCTTCTCAGAAAGAAGCTCATTGGATAAACATAGCCCTTCTCACAAGTCATTTTTGTGTATGAGCAAGGGAGGTGTCCCTCCAGAAGCCCAGGGCAGGGCCCCAAGGAAGAGCATTCTCCCTGGTTAACCAGGTGTCTTGAAGTCAATAACGATTTCTCCTTCTTAGGGTGGAGCCTTCCACTGACCTCCTGCTCTTTGGTGTCCACTTTCATCATCTTTTGGGGCTCTTCTTGGGTTCTGCCCTTGATCTCCTTGGACATCCTGGTTGGCATCAGCGTCCTAGATTGACAATCTCCTCAGGTGGGACAGGCAGGAGGGTGTGATTGCAGCTGAGTGGAAAGATCCTTGCAGAGATCAAGTTTCCTTCTGTCCTTGAGTTTACAGCAAACAGCACAGGTTCCTTTCTCAGAGCTTAACCCCAGGATTCACGTGGTAGGGTTCCCAAAGAGGAGCCCGTGGCCTGATGGAGGGGACACCACTCCATCCAGGTGATGGATAGTCTAGGTGGTGGAGGCGCAAGACCCAGGTTTATGTTGAGCAGCCTGTAAGCAGGACCAGGGTGAGGGGCAGGCCCAGGAGCCATGGGGTCAGGTGAGCCGGACAGAACAGGGGAACGGATGGGAACCAGTATCTGGAAGGCTGTCTGCCAGACTGAAACCAAGCTGAGTAAGAAAATTGCCCACTGAGAGCTGATTGTTTGGCCTGCCATGGTGAGAAAGAGTAAGCCATGGAGACAAGTGTCCTTAGCGACCAATTCCTCTCTCAACCTAGTGAATGCTGGCCGTCCCCACACCTGTGATGTCTCAATGGGGCTCCTGACACAGATGCCCTCCAGGGAGGGCACGAGGACCCAGCTGAGCCACAAGAAGATGTAATAAATGGAACAGACCTAGACCCAGCTAGCCGCTGGCACAGTTGGACGTTCTTACCCTGGGGACTTCCCGCTGCTGCTTACAGGTGATGGCCACCAGTTGGACCACGCTGTGGGGATGTGTGGATCTGCTGGCTTGGACACTTTGTGGTTGTGTATCTTGGTCCTGTCCTCTGGGTCACTGGGGCGAAACATGCTCAAAGCTCAGCCCAGGAGCAACTCAGTGTTCTTTAAATCGATCATTTGGTGAGATGCACAGCTCAGGCGATATTATTGATACTGTTGTTGATTCCTCTCTTTGTCATTTTTGGTGCTGGTTTGTTTTGTTTTGCCTTTGCTGGGATTGTTTTTAACTCTCAAAATAAAATTTTTGTTGCTGTTGTTAGAGCCTAAGATTCTATTATTGTTGTAATAGAACAATAGGTTTTGTTATTGCTGCATAATAGATCAATATTGTTCTACTGTTCAGGTTGTATTATTGTTGCTGCCGTTTTCTCTATCTCTGTTTGTTTTCCTTTTTTTAATCTTTCTTTTTTATTTGTATGGTTTTCTTTGACAAGTTTTCTTTGTGTTTCAAAGAATAATGATGTGGCTGTTTTGAGAGTTTTGCTTTGTGTAGTACGGAATATTGGTGTAGTGGTTTTAGATTGTTTTACTTTGTGCAGCACAGAATATTGGTGTAGTGATTTTAGATTATTTTACTTTGTGTAGCACAGAATGTTTGTGTGTTAGATTTAGACAGTTTTTCTTTGTGTAGCACACAATACCAGTGTGGTGCTTTCAGACAGTTTTACTTGTGCAGGACAAGATATTGGCTTGGTGGTTTCAGACAGTTTTACTTGGTCAGAAGAGAATATTTGGTGTGGTGGTTTTAGACAGTTTTACTTTGTGTAGGACAGAATATGGTGCAGCTCTTTTTGCGACTCTGTATTTAGCACAAAATATTGGTGTGGTTGTTTTTCTTTCCTTGTCAGAAAATATTTAGGCAGTTGCTTTCGAGAGATTTACTTTGTTTGCCACTGACTATTGGGTCAGTTTTATTGACAGTTTTCCTTTATTAGGCATTGAGTTTAGGGGCATTTTTGTTTGAGAGATTTCCTATGTTAGTTATTGAATACTGGGGGGAGGGATTGTTTTAGAGGATATCTTATGTTAGGTACTGAACACTGGGGCATCCCTATGTTAGGCACTGAATATTGGGGCGGTTGGTTTTGTATTTGTGTATGTGTGTGTGTGTATATGTGTGTGTGTAGCACAGAATTAGGTGAAGAAGTTCAGTCATAATTTACTACAGACTCAGTACCTGAGAACAAAGGATCAACTTATCTCAGCTGCCTACATTTTTACAAATATAGGTTCCAATACCTGCTACAATGACTTTTTTCATTTAATATTTAAACTTTTTTAAATTCTTCAAATTTTTTGAGGATGATGTTTTCTGTGAATTTACTTATTTTATTTATAAAGATTTTGGAGATGAAAATCTTTATAGTGCTTCTGGGTGGTTTAGTTAGCTACGAAATAAAAAAATTAGTATAAGATTCTTTACTGATACATGTTGAGGGAAAGAAAATACTGCTGTGGTGATTCCTCCATTTGGTCACTTTCTTATTGAATTTGATGATTTCTTTTTGTATTATTGGTGTGGCTTTTTTGGAGAATTTGTCTGTAAAACGATTTTTCTGTTTGATCCTAAGGTTAGTGAGCACTGTCATGCTGTAGAATTTGCTCTTGCTGTGTTTTACATTTTGTTTAGTTTTGTTTTTATATATTGGCTTGGTTGCTCTTGAGAGTTTTCCTGCAAACCGCTTGTCTATTGGGACAAAGGTCAGATTACATAAATATTGCTGTGGTGTTTTCCTCTGTTTTGCTGGGTTTTGTTGTGATTATCAAGATTTTTTTTTTCTCATTGGCCTGATAACTATTGAGAGTTTCTGTGTAAATCAATTTTTTTGTTATTTCCAGAGGTCAGGTTGTAGTATTGTTCTTGCTACTTTTTCTGTTTTGAATTTTTTTTTTTTTGTAAAATAATTTCACAGTGTTCCTCTCTGTGTAGGACAGATTGGGTAACAATGGCTTGATTATTGTTTGCAGTGATCATCCACTGCTGATCCCAAGGAATCCTCTTGCCTCAGCCTTGTTAAAACCTAGGAATGCAGGAGCATAAAGACTACTCCTAGGTTGCTTATATTTTAATTTTGTTATAATAATTTACTTTGTTTTAGGGACTTTAACATCTTTTTCACACTGATGCTTTCCAGGGAGTTACATATTTCTTTTTTTTTTTTTTCAGTTTAACACTACAAAGTTTTTGTATGCATCACATATAGATAGGAAAGATAAGGAGCCACTGAGTCAAATCTATAAGAAAAACAGGAGCACCTCTAAAGTGCAGTGACCATTCTCTCGGTCTCAAGATGAGAGAGATCTGGTCCAGAGCTTGGGTCTTCCAGGTTCTCAGTCAAGTCAGGGAAGGCCCGGCTTTTGGTACATGCAGGTCCTTCCACTTTCCATGGTGGAATGTCTCACTACAGTGTCTTCCAATGACTGATCTGCTCCATGGTCTTTCTCTCTCGCTCTCTCTCAATCTCTCTCTCTCTCTCTCTCTCTCTCTCTCCCTCCCTCCATGGATTACAAACACACACACACACACACACACACACACACACACACACACTCTCTCTCTCTCTCTCTCTTGCACATCAATTCTTGAGGTTTTAGGACTCTGCCTTATACAATTAGAGCAGCTTAAGTGTACCTTAGAGGGAATGAGTATCTTTTTTGTGGACCAAAGTAGTTTTGCGGAGAGAATCTTTCCCATTATTTAAAGCGATTTGAGAGAGGAGTCATTCATGGAATGGTGGTTCCTGAAGCTCTTAGCAGGTGGAGGGTGCCCCAGTGGGGATGGTTTTCATTCTTATATCACATGCATAGTTGCTTTTACCAGGAGTCTCCAATTACAAGTATGTTTTCAACAATGCCAGCTACTCTAAAGTCACAAGAAATAACCTAGCTGAGTGGTTCCCTGGTGTTTTTACTGAAAGAGAGAATAGAGGGCTTCCTAAAATTTGCCAGTGCCATGCTCCCCATGTTTAGCAATGGGAACACAGGTGCTCTGTGTGAATAGGGGACCATTTCTGGATACAGGGGGAGACTGAGCTGACAGGCTTGGAATGAGAGTAGGTATCTACAACACTGGAGTCAAAAGTTGACTTGGATAATGATGATGTAGAGGGGCTGCTGAGTAAAGCAGAAGTCACTAGAGGAAACACAACAAGAAGCCTTGTCAAAACAGGCTGTGTGAAAGGGCCCCTGGTGTTGCCCATCTGGTGTCCCAAACTTGGGCTAATGGATAGTTTTCCAGTCAAAGGGATGGTTAAGTTTTGGAGTGGGACTGAAAAAAATAAATATAGGTGGGTAGATGCAGGCTGATGATGTTTCAAGGTGCCACTGCCCTGCACATAAATTTGGATGGAGAAAACAGGAATGCAGTCCTCCTGAAGTTGGGGGTGGTTCTGAGAGTCGCAGTCTTATAAGATGGAGTATAGTCAATGTAAATGGCCACGGGTCTGAAGTGGGCAGCAAGGTTAAGAGAGCAAATGTATTAGCAAAGATGATAGAAAAGAAGCCTGTGGAGTTTGATTCAGGATTGCCAGTGGTAATAGTGGTCCTGGTAGAGTGGACAGGATGAGGGGTATAGATGTAAAAAGACAGATGGGATTCTACACGCATGGATGTCTGGCAGCTCCTTCTCAGTCTTGGACTCAGATTTGGATGACGTGGGTGTGGGGTTAGGAGGCAGAGGGGCAGGCATGATAGTAGAGCCCACAACCAAGTGCATCAAGTCAGTATTTCTAGGGGGAGCCGAGACCGGCCTAGTCCAAGTGACCAAAGTCAGGATATCAGTGGTCTTTTCAGTGGTTGTCAATAAATGAAAAAAGAGATTGAGTGGCACTGCCATTTGCCATGGTTTCTGCTCTACCTTCCAAAGCCTCTGTCTTATCCTTCATGTTTGATACTTCTTTTACATTCACTGTTCTTCCCAAGGAGTCCAGCTCTTTCTGTACTGCCATGCAGATACATTGGAATTTGAGGAGTAGCACACCTCTATCCTATGACTGTGACAGTGACATGAAGGTGGCAGTAGCAGTGGAATCGACCTTATCTTTGCTAGGGCCTATGATTGGAAACTCTGGGTAGGGAAGAGCTCCTTCGTGGAATTTCTGATGTCTTGGTGCCCTGCAAATCCCTTGCCAGTTTCAGCAATATCAGTAAGCCTGGGAGAGCTGGATAATCTGTCATTTCCTTGAGGACACCTCCAGCTGCAAAGACAAGCCTGGGGCTGGGATCGTGAGCATGGTGGCATCTATTTCAAGAGGCAGGACTTCCTAAGTAGAGTTTTGGCATTTGGATCGGTATGTTCTTCCCAGAAAGAAGCTCATTGGAGAAACATGGGCCTTCCACAAAAGTCATGAGCAAGGGAGGTGTCCCTCCAGAAGCCCAGGGTGGGGTCCCAAGGAAGAACATTCTCCCTGGGTACCCAGAGGCCTTGATGTCAATAACACTTCCTCCTCTTAGGGTGGACCCTTCAGCTGACCTCCTGCTCTTTGGTGTCCGCTTTCATCATCTTTTGGGGGCTCTTTTGGGCTCTGCCCTTGATCTCCTTGGAGATCCTGGATGGCATCAGCATTCTAGACTGACAATCTCCTCAAGTGGGGCAGGCAGGAGGGTATAACTCTGGCTGAGTGGAGAGATCCTTGCAGAGATTAAGCGTCCTTCTATTAGCGAGTTTCCAGCAAACAGCGCAGGTTTCTTTGCTTGGGGCTTAACCCCAGGATTCAGGCAGTAGGGTTCCCAAAGAGGAGCCCGTGGCCTGCTGGAGGAGACACCGCTCCTTCCGGGTGATTTGGAGTCTAGGTGGTGGAGGCACATGACCCAGATTTATGTTGAGTAGCCTGTAAGCAGTGCGAGGGGAAGGCGCAGGTGCCGCAGGTTCCATGTAGCCTGGCAGAACAGGGGAAAGGGTGGGAGCCTGTGTCTGTGACGCTGCCTACAGGACCGAGACCCAATAAGAAAAATGCTCACTGAGAGCTGGTTGTGTGGCCTGCCATGGCGAGAAAGAGTAAGCCACCGACAAGTCTCCTTAGCGACTAACTCCTCTCCCAGCCAAGCGAATGCTGGCCAGTCCCGCGCCTGTGACGTCTCAATGGGGCTCCTGACACAGATGCCATCCAGGGAGGGCGTGGGGACCCAGCCAATTTCACAAGAAGATGCAGCAAAGGGAACAGCATGAGGTCCAACTAGCCACAGGCGCAGCTGGAGCTTCTAACCCTGAGGCCTTTCCGCTGCTGCTTACACTTGATGGCCACCAGGTGGTGCACGCTGTGGGAATGTGTGGGGACTGCAGGCTTGGACACTGTGGCTGTCTTGGCTCTGTCCTCTGAATCACTGGGGCAGAACCTGCTCAAAATTCAGTACAGGAGCAACTCAGTGTTCTTTGAATCTATCATTTGGTGAGATGGGCAGCTCGGGCGATATGATTGTTACTGTTGTTGATTTCTCTGTTTTGTCATTTTCAGTGTTGTTTTGTTTTGCTTCTGCTTTTTTGGATTGTTTTTAACTGTCAAAATAAAATAGAACAATACATTTTGTTTTTGTTGCATTGTAGAATAATATTGTTCTATTGTTCAGGTTGTATTATTGTTGCTATTGTTTTCCGTATCTCTGTTTTTTCTCATTTTTTGATGTTTCTTTCTTTTTTATTAGTATGGTTATCTTTGACAAGTTTTCATTGAAGAATGATGTGGTTGTTTTGAGAGTTTTTCTTTGTGTAGCACAAATATTGGTGCAGTGGTTTCAGATAGTGTTACTTTGTGTAGCACAGAATATTGGAGTGGTGGTTTTTGAAAATTTTCTTTGTGTACAGAATGTTTGTGTGTTAGATTAGATAGTTTTTTGTGTAGCCCAGAATATTGGTAATTTCATTATTACTTGTGCAGGACAAGATATTGGCTTGGTGGTTTCAAACAGTTTTACTTGTGCAGGAGAGAATATTGGCATGGTGCTTTAAGACAGTTTTACTTGTGCAGGACAGATTATTTGGTGTGGTGGTTTTAGACAGTTTTACTTTGTATAGGACAGAATGTGGTGAAGTTCTTTTTAAGACCCTGTATTTAGCACAAAATATCGGTGTGGTTGTTTTTGAGTGTTTCTCTTTCCTTGATAAAAATTACTGAGTCACTTGGTTTTGAGAGATTTACTTTGTTAGGCTCTGAATATTGGGTCAGTTTTATTGAGCGTTTTCCTTTATTAGGCCTTGAGTTTTGGGGAATTTGTATTTGAGAGATTTCCTATGTTAGGTATTGAAAACTGGGGAGATGTTTTGGGGGATTTCCTATGTTGGGCACTGAATACTGGGGCATTTATTTTGGGTGATTTCTTATATTAGGCTCTGAATATTGGGTCAGATGGTTTTGACAGACTTCCTATGAGAGGCACTGAATATTGGAGTAGTTGTTTCAGAGAGATTTCTTTTGTGAGGCACTGAATATTGAGGCTTTGTTTTTGAGAGAGTTCCTGTTTTTCTCACTGACTATTCTGGTGGGTATATATAAAAGATTTTCAATGTAATCATAGAATCTTGTGGTGTTTTGCAGGCAATTTTCTGTTAGTCACTGAATATTGTTTGGTTGTATATGAGAGATATTCTATGATAGGTAGTAAGTATTGGGGTAGTGTTTTTGAGCTGTGTGTGTGTGTACTTGTGTGTGTAGCACCAAATTAACTGAAGAAGCTCAGTCATCATTTACTGCAGTCTCAATACCTGAGAACAAGGGATCAACTTGCCTCAGCTGCCTACGCTTTTATAAATGTAGGTTCCAAAACCCACTATAATAATTTTTATCATTTAATATTTTATACTTTTAAAAATACTTCAAAATCTTTTTGAAGATGATGTTTTCTGTGAATTTACTTATTTTATTTAAAAGATTATGGTGGTGAAAATCTTTATAGCTGTTCTGACTTGTTTAGTCAGCTATGAAATAAGAAAATTAGTATAATATCCTTCACTGACATGCTGAGGTAAAGAATACACTGCTTTTTAAAAATAAAATATATATTTTATTTTAAAGTTGTGGGATACAGTTAAGGGTTAGGTATACAAATATTCATTGTGCAGGTGCCCTTGTTGATGAGGTGTGCCTCCCTTTCCCCAGACAGAGATTGACTACCATTAATCCCACCTCTCTTTCCCTCCCTGTCCCCCTCATAGTTTCCCACCACTGTCAATCCTTTTCTTATAGTATTATGGTAGTTGTTCAAGGTCCAATGGCAAAAGTTCTTATCTAAAGGTGCTGAATTTTGTATTACCCGAAACAGCTTCAATTTTATACAACCTGTTGTACCTGATGCTTCCAAAAAAATTCACATTTAATCCCAAGGAGGCTGCATCTCCAGCACAAGGAAGGGATGTTTAATATCTGCTTCTGAATCAATACAGTATCTCAAGTCTATTTGGGATATCTGAAAAAAATATGATCTTTTCACTTAAAATAAATGATACAGCATGAAAAATAAATAGCATTGATATGTACAAAAATTATTTGTCAATGGAAAATTAGCATTAAAAATTACACAGAGAAGTTGGCTGAATTATAACTTATACATGCTGTACCTTATGATGAGTATCTGTACTCACTTTGGGAAATCTGAAAAGAAAATTGACCCATTAACTGTTGACAGATGATGCAATATGCCAAGTGAATTGCATCTATATATACAATGATGATTTGGAAAAGTTAGTTGCTGAATATTCAGGTGGTAATTAGGCACATATCCTGTGTAAAGGTGAGAATATTCAAGCAGGATTATACACATCAATGATTTGGAAGTTGTACTCACTGGATATTTGGGTGATTGGCTATGAGGCACATAATCTAAGTTAGGCAGAGAATATTGAGGCAGGGCTATACACAATGATGACTTGGAAATGTTAATCATGGAATATTTAGGTGATTGGTTATGAGACACATATTTATGTTAAGCTGAGACTACTGGGGTGGGTTTATACACTGATTATTTAGAAATTTAGTGACTAATTATTCAGGTAGTTTGTTATGAGACACACATTCTATGCTAAGAAAATATTGAGGTGGGGGTTATATACAATGATTATTTGGAAATGTTAATCACTGAATATTAAGGTGGTTTTTTATGAGACACATATTCAAATTAAGCAGAGACTACTGGGTTGGGTTTATTCACAGTGATTATTTAGAGATATTAGTAACTTATTATTCAGGTGGTTGTTCATATGACACATATTCTATGTTAAAAAGAGAATATTTAGGTGAGGTTATACACAATAATTTTTTGAAAAGTTTGCCACTGAATATTGAGGTGGTTGGTTATGATACATGCAGTCTATGTTAAAAGGAGACTATTGAGGCTGGGTTATACCTAAGAATTATTTGGAAATATTAGTCTTAGTTTGTTGAGGTGGTTGTTGATGAGACACATATTCTAAGGTAAAATGAAAATATTAAGGTGTGGTTATAAACAATGGTTATTTGGAAATATTAGCAGCAGAATATTGAGGTGGTTGTTGAAGGGACACATACTCTAAGTTAGAAAAAAAATATTGATGTAGGATTAAACACAATGATTATTTGGAAATGTTAATCACTGAATATTTAAGTGGTTGGCTAGGAGAAACATATTCATGTTAGGCAGAGACTATTGGGTTGGGGAGATACACAGTGATTATTTAAAAATATTGGTTACTGATTATTCACATGGTTGGTTATGAGACACATATTCAATGTTAAAAAGAGAATATCACAGTAGGGTTATACACAATGATTATTTGGGTATGTTAACTGCTTAGATTGAGGTGGTTTATTATGAGACACATATTCTAGGTTAAAAATAGAATGTTGAGACGGGCTTATACACAATGATTATTTGGGAATATCAGCTCCTGAATATTGAGGTGTATGGTTATGAGACACATATTCTAAGTTAAAAAGAAAATATTGATTATACTCAATGGTTATCTGGTTATATTACCTGATGAATATTTAGTTAGTTGGTTAGAGGTACATAATCTAGGTTAAGCAGAGAATATTGAGGCGTGGCTGTACACAATGATTATTTGGAAATGTTAACACTGAATATCCAGCTGTTTGGCTACGTGACACATATTCATGTTAAGCAGATACCACTGGGATAAGGTTATACAATGTGATTATTTAGGTATGTTAGTCACTGATTATTCAGGTGGGTGCTGGTGAGACATATTCTGTGTACAAAAGAGATTATTGAGGTGAGATTATACACAATGATTGTTTGGCAATGTTAGTCACAAAACATTTAGGTGGTTGTTCATGAGATAGGGTTATACAGAATGATTTTTTTGATATGGTAGCCGCTAATATTAAGGTGGTTGTTTATGCAATACATATTCTATGTTTAAAAGAAAATTTTGAGATGGGGTTATACACAATGGTTATTTGGAAATGTTAGACACTGAAAATTGAGGTGGTTGTTGATGAGACACATATTCTAAGTTAAGAAGAAAATGTTGAGGTGGGTTATACACAATGATTATTTGGAAATGATAGCTGCTGTACATTTAGGTAGTTGGTTAAGAGACACATATCCTATGTTAAGCAGAGAATATTGAGGTGAGGTTATATACAATGATTATTTGCAAATTTTAGTCACTGAGTATTTTTGTGGTTGGTTACGGGGCACATAAGTTAAGAAGAGTCTACTGGTATGGGGTTATATACAGGGTATTTTTAGAAATGTAAGCACTGTTAATTCAGGAGGTTGTTTTTGAGACACATTCTATATGAAAAAGTGAATTTTGGGGCAGGGATTTTGAGAGTATTTTGTGTGTGTGTGTGTAGCATAGTATAAAATGCAATGGCGTGATCATTGTTTACTGCTGTCCTCAACTTCTGAACTCAAGGGTTCCATTACTTAGCTGCTTAACTTTTGATAAATATAAGAGCCAAACCCACTTCTAGGGTTTCCCTTTTTTCATTACTATTTTATTCTTTTTAGAACACTTCAAAATCTTTTTTGAAGATGATGCTTTCCATAAATTTACTAGTTTCTTTTATAAAGAATATGGTGGTAAAAATCTTTATAGCTATCCTGGCTGATTTAGTCAGCTATGAAATAAGATAATTAGTATCAGATCTTTTACTGATATGTGCTATGAGAAAGACAATAATGCTTGAAAAGCTGATGGGGCAAATTTTTGCCCAAGAGATGCTGAATTTTGTACTACACCAAATAGCTTACTTTTTATACAGCCAGTTATACCAGATGCTTTCTAAACAGCTCATATTTGGTATAAAAGAGTATGCTAAGCCAGCACAAGTAATTGTTGTTTAATTTCTACTTCTGAATCGGCACAGTATCTCCAGCGTATTCCTGAAATCTGAAAAGAAACCGAATCTTGTTACTGTGAAAAATGATACAACATGAAAATAAAATAGGATGAGTATGTACAATGATTGCTTGCCAATGGAAAAATTGCGTTAAAAACTAATTCAGAGAAGTTGGATGAATCACCATGTATACGTGCTGCACCTTCTCATGAGCATCTTCATTCACACTGGGAAATCTGAAAAGAAACATGATTTATTTCCTGTAAGTGGATGATGCAATATGCCAAAAAATAGCATTAGTATAGATGATGTTATTTGGGAATGGAAAATTGAATAGAAAACTAATTTCAGCACTCACAGCTAAATCAAGAATTACACATGTTATACCTTATGATAAGCATTTGAACTGAGCAAATATATGATTGTTTGGCTTGCTGCACTGACCATTGACCTCTGGTTCAAAAATCACTGCAGGACAATGTTTCAGATGATGGCTTTCCTCTTACCTGATCAGTTTTCCCAACACAAACGAGAGTCCTGAAAAGAGAGAAATAAAATCTTCCTTATCTGGTGTGTCATCACATGGCTGTTTCTGTGGTGACTTCCTGGGCCTCACTGGGAGAAGAGGGTGCTATATCTGGAGACAAATTTGGAGATAGTTAAAGATCTCTATGGGGCCTGAGGTTCTGAGAGCTAGGAGGCTGCCTAAGTACAGGAAAGGGGGAAGTTGGAGGGGAGAAAATCTTCCTGCCTTAGTTGGAAAGTCCCGGGGAAAAGGTGTGTAAATGATGGAAACCTTCAAGGCATGTTCAGTACTGCAGAGGATTCCAGCTAGGAGCAGAGTAAAAAATGCCTTCCATGAGAACTGAGGATGAAAAAAAAACTAGAGCCAGAACAGGTCCACTTGGATGGAGCCTTGACAGGCAAATACTCGTAGAGACAAATGAAAGGGGCAGATCTGCAGCCTCAGAGGAGCTCTGGCATGAGAAAGCAACCTTGGATTCGCTCTACACATTCCCACGTCTTCCAGACCCTTCAACACCCTCCACCACTTCCATATTCTCCACTCTTCTGGGTTTGAAAAATTCAGGCCCTTCTTTCCCTGCCACTTTTCTTGATTTTCCCAGGCTCTGCCCTCTCCCAGTTTTTCAAGCTCTAATTTGTTCTTTTGTACCCTTCAGGATTCATTCAGTCTTCAGGCATGACACAGAATTACAAGGGCCTGGAATGAACTGGTTTGGCTAATAAATTTTTGCTCTCCTTGACTGGTTTTTCTTGAGGGAAGTTGTTCGAAGTCCAAGTTCTTTAGCACCTTGGTGCCCACCGTCTGCGACTTGTGTTTGCCATTCTTAGGGCTGTACTTCCTCTCCAAAACTGTTCAGGAATTGAGTGCCCATGACCCCCTCCCTTTTCTAGAGTCCAAGTTCCTATTCAGTCTCTGATTAGGGCTGCATTATCTCTGGTTGCCACATCTCCTTGTTTTAGCTAACTGGCACGTTTGGGTGCAGGTCACTTTAGAGGACAGAGGAGAATATTTGGCTCTTCCACAGATGCCCTCATCAAGTGATGAGGTGCTACCACTGCCCACTCAGATGCCAGACTGGATGCCAAACTCTGTTCATCACTGTCCCTGCCTCTGGAGGCTCAATACCCAGTCTCTAGTCACCACCCCAGACCCACCCTGCATCTTTCCCCAGCTTTGCATCCAAGAACCCTCCTCTGCTCAAGTTCCCTTTCTTTCTAGACAAGCTTACTGCCTTCTGCTCCACTTAGGCCTGGGTAGCAAGTGTCCAGTCACTCTCCCCTCTGTCCTCCTTCTTATGACTTATTGGACCCTAGAGATTTTAACTTTCCTGTCATCTGGGTCTTTTGAGTTTCCACTTGTGATGGCACCCTTTCTAATATTCCCTGACCCAACACTCCGGTCCCTGAGAATCAGGACATTTTTGTCTAGGATTCCAACATTTTGCTCTCTAAAACTCTAGATAGATACAAACAGATATGCAACACACAAACAACTGAAGATGTGTTTGTATTTTTGCCATTCTGGATTTAGTTGAAAGCCCCAAATATTGGACTCTTTGGGTCTGAGTGTGCCCACAGAGAGGCCTTCTCTGAAGTCAACTTTTTCTGAATTGTGTCTGGGGCTCCCCCGATCCCTTAATGCACTCATTTTCCCGCAGATTATGCTGGAGCTGATTCCATCTCTCACATCCCCTTTTCCAAGCACCCCATCTTTTCATGTCCTCAATGCCCACTTCTAATTTTCCACATACCAATAATTCTCCTGTATTTCTCTAGAGTAATTTCCATGAGACAGTCTATGCATGCAGCTGGTTGACTGCTCAGGTCCCCCTATTCGAGGTGCTCATTCCTTCCTGCTAAACTTCTTCATCTGCAAAGATTTGTCATCATCTATATGGTGGTCACCTGGCACAAGTGGTTGCTCTCACTCTTTTCTGAGTGCAGAAAGCAGCCAGGAACCCATTGGTACAGAGACAAATGGGAGACTAATGAGGGGCCCTAGACCTGTGTTGGGTTCTTTAGAGCCTCCCTGGGATCACGCTGAAGCTGGTGTCCAGCAAATCCTTTCCCCATTAGTTTCACTGGATTGCCTTGCCAAAGTTTTTTCCTCTCCTCTCTCAGTACACTTCTGCAACCAGTGTCTTATGATCTTCTTCCAGGGAAGGTAACCCACAGATGATACCAGCCATGGTTCTCAAAAGCCCAAAGTATAGATCACTTCTAGGGTTGGACAAATCCCCACAACAGAGCAGTGAGCAGTTAATCTCAGCTGATAGGTGGAATGATAACAGGTTTCTGGGCATCTATCAGGGTGAAAGAGTTGATATTTCAGGTGTAGTGATGGGGCTGAACTGTAGGTGATGCACAGCAAGTGCATTGTCTCTGGATTGAATACTGGGGAAAATGACAGCAAAAGGAAGTTGGGGTTGGTTGACTGTTCTTTTGGGCCATGGATTCATTGAAGAGCCAAAAGGACAGGCCCGGGTTTGTCACTCAACAATGGAAAGCAATGAGCGAGAGTTGGAAGGCTCCCTGCTGACTTGCAGCTAAAGGTCATATAGACCTGAGAACCAGACTCATGATGTAATGACAAAGGGGCAAAATGTCCAGGAGCCAGAGAAGGATGCACCCTGACCAAAGCATGAGCAGGCAATGGAAGTTTCCCATTTAGATCCCTCCTTGACCTGGCCCATTATGTTTCTCTATTTTTCATGGTGCTGATTTGAATCCAGTTGCTCCCTTAAAGTGAGATCCAAACTATAGGCTTCTGTGAGTTCTGTGAGTCATGGTAGCAAAATAAGTGCCCCTAGAGAGTCATGAGAATGCCTGCACTTTCCACAAGTTGCCCCAAAGTGTGGTTGTCCCAAGAACCAGAGATTTAAGGCTAGCATTGAATGAGAGTTTAGTTTTGTGACCAAATTTGCCCAAGCCCATGAAGTCGAAGTTGACTCCACATCATCTTTTTTAGCTAACATCAGAATTGACTTTGTGCTACAATATAGAAGTGGGTTAAGGGATCCACAAGTTCAGAGGTGGGCATTTGGAAATGTGTCTTTTGTATAAGAATAATAGCCAGGACCCTTGGACTGGGACCCTTGGAATGCTGGTGAGTCCTGCAGTGGTGACAGGGACATGAGCATCACTGAAATGTAAGTAGAGGCCAAGCTTCACACCTCAGAACTCAAAAGAGGGGACACTGTTACCAAGCTGGGCTCCATACTATCAATGCAATGACAGGAACTGGGAATCACTATCCAGCACTATGCCTTGAAGACAAATAATCTTAAAGAATAGGCAGTGGCATCAAACTGCAGCATGTGGGGCCTCACCTGCAGAGGTATAGGAATTACCTCATGGGCAAAGTGTCCTTAGGTGCAAACAATAAAGATGACCAACCAGTGAGTCATGGAATGCATACTAGTAGAAATGACGGAGAAGAGCGGAAGGCTGATATCATCTACCCCGATAGAAAGTCATGATCTTGTGCCCAGTGAATATCTGAGACAGTCCTGACAGCAGGAGCTTTAAGGGATCAAGAGGCTGGATGCCCATCAAGATGGTCCTTGGAAGGCCACAACAAGTGTTGCCCATTGTGATTCTCCAGTTCATCATAAAAGAAACCTACAGTTAATGGTTTGAGTGGCTTGTAACCGAGGACAGGTGCATCTGCAGGCATTGCATGAGCTTTTGAACACAGAGCCCTACTTTGGTTTTGCACAAATCCTGAGCTTTTGAGCACCGTGCCCTACTTTGTCTTTGCACACATGCTGATAACATTTCCACGACCCCATCTTCGGGTCATGGCTTAGAACAATTGTCAACAAATCAATGGATTCCTTGTCCACACCTGCCTCAGACTCAGTGAATTGGGGCATAGACACCTCCCAGCCATCAGGTTACATTTGCACATGCACATGATTGTGAGGATACTTAGACAGTTTGGAGAACCCTCTGATTAATTATTAGGCCTGTGGACTAAATGCTATGATACTGGAAATCACCTGTCTCCACTTTCCCGAGACAAAATGCAGAGTTAAAATCAATAAAACATTGCTGAGATAATACATACATACATATATATATGTGTGTGTGTGTGTATGTATATATGGCAGAGATGAAGGTCACCCTCAAGATTTAAGGATCAAGGATTAAAGGTTGCCTCCTATTTCCAATGAATACACCAGCTTCGTATCCCTGAGATTCAGTAGATGTTGACCGATGAAACTAAACTACAGCAAATGTCATCAACTGTGGCCCCTTCTATAGTTGCTATGCTAGATGGTTTATCTTTGCTCAAACAATTACACACGAACAGGACATGGCATGCAGTGCCCTTTTGCACAATGTGTTAGTTGCAAGATGCATCATGAAGATGCATCAGCAACAGTTTGTGCTGACATGAGGGCAACTACAGCATCCACTCACCCTTGCTCTCTTACTCTCTCTCTAGATGTTTCTCTGTCTGCCTTCATATAGGTTGGTTGACTCTGCACTCAGAGTCATTAGCCTTTTCCTGAGCTCACCCATTAAGGAAACCTCTGCTCCAGAGTGCCAATAATTCTTGAAATCCCAAGTCACACTGACCATCTCAAATTCCTACTCTAGCATGACAGTTTCTAATGTTCACTGACCTTCTCAGACCTCATTTTTTTGGCCACACTTCACTGCTCACCTCTACTTTTCACAGTGAACTTTGTAGTCAGTCTCTTGAGTATCCAGACAAGAACCAACAAATGTAGACATCCAAACAAGAGCACTCAGATGGAAGGTCCTAGTTCTCAATTTATCTAGTGTATGAATTTTGTGAAGAACACTCACACTGAATTTAAAGACAACAAAGAAAGCCAGGAGTTAAAAATGTAAGTGTGTGCCTTAGGATTGTCAGGACACATGCTGGGTCAATGTGCCTGGTGAGGCCAAACTGGACTGACATCATTCTTATAGCCACCAAGGTCAGTTTGTTCAGTAGGTGCTGTCCCTCCATGTTGCTGTCATTTTAAGAAGTCCTTCCATGGGATGGGCTTGTCATGGACACAAGGCAGGTCGTTAGGGCTGTTGAGGGATGAGCTCTGGCCTTTTCTCACTTCTGGAGGTCACACTATGTTTTAGCTCACACCCCCACATCCCACTGACCTTAGGCTCCCAGACTCAGGCTCCCATCAGCTTCTTCCTCTTCTAAACTCAAATCTCTGCCTTCCTTGCCCTACAAGGACACTTATAATTTCATCAAGGTCCAGCTAGATCATGCAGGAAAATCTCCCAATGTAGTGATTTAATTTGATCACATTTGTAAAAACCCCTTTTCCAGTGAAAGAACCTTTCACAGGTCTCAGGACAGTTCCCAGTCAGAAGTACTGATCATGTACCATCTTAATGTCCACCAGATTGTGGACAAACCCTCCCTTTCCCTGACCCATAGACTTGAGCATAGTAAATTTTGTCCCCTTACTCATAATTCCTCATCTCCCTCCAGCATGATTTAGGCTCCCACTGCCTCTCCCCACTTGTTTGAGCAGCCATTGAGCTGTTTGGAAGGCAGTGACTTTAAACTAGCTTTGATGTCAGGTACCCTGTTCTATGCTCACTGACCAGAATCACTTTATGTTGTGCTCATATAAGGCCCAGAGACTTGGAAAGAACTCTTCAGAAGGGTGTTATCACAAATCTTGGAAGGAATCCTGCAGGAGAATTGTTATGATATATTTTTCAGATTCTTTTCTTTAAATGGTTTTTTTTTGTTAGATCCAAGGTGCAGGTTGTATTTTTGTTGCTCTTGTTGATTTCTCTGTTTTGTCATTTTGGTGCTTTTTTTTGTATTGGTGTGGTTGTTTTTGAGAGTTTCTCTCTAGATCTTTTTGTTGTTGTTGTTAGTTCCAAAGTTCTGATTGTATTATTGGTGTTGTGGTGCTTTCCCCTTTTTTGCCATTTTCTTGTGTTTAACAATATTTTTTGTTTGTATATTGGTATGGTTTCTTTTGAGAGTTTGTCTGTAAATTGATTTTTCCATTTGATACAAAATTCAGCTTGCATTGTCATTTCCATGAGATTTTCTCTGTTTTGCCATTTTCTTGTCACATATTACATTTTGTTTTGTTATGTTTTGCTTTTGTATATTGGTATGGTCACTATTGAGAGTTTTCCTGTAAATCACTTGCCTGTTAGACGAAAGATCAGATTACTTGTCAACACTGTGGTGGATTCTTCTGTTTTGCTATTTTTATGTCATGATTTTTACGATGTTTGCTTGTTTCCTCATTGATGTGACTACTTTTGAGAGTTTCTCTCTAAATCAACTTTTTTGATAGTTCCAAAGGTCAGATTGTACAATTGCTGTTGGTTTTTCTCTGTTTAGAACTCATTGTTTTGTGGTGTAATTGTTTTACAGTGTTCCTCTCTGTGTAGCACACGCTGTAGAACAGTGGGTTGATTATAGTTTACTGCAGTCTCCAACTCCTGAGCTCAAGGGATTCTCTTGCCTCAGCCTCATTAAAATCTAGAAAGGCAGGAACAAAATGACTACTCCTAGGTTTTTAAATTTTTAATTTTGTTTAAATAAGTTATTTTGTTTTAGTAACTTTAATATCTTTTTCACAATGATACTTTCCAAGGAATGACTTATTTCTCTTTTTTTATGTTTTCGGATTAAGAAGGAAAAAGGGTTTGTATACATCGCTTATGGGAAAGATAGGAAGTCATTGGGTCAAATCTGTAAGAGGAAGAGGAGCACCTCTAAACTACAGTGACCATCCTCTCATTCTCAAGACTAACGAGATCTGGCCCAGATACTGGTTTTTCCAGATTCACAGTCAGGCCAGGGAAGGCCCACTTATGGTACATACAGGTCCTTCTACTCTCCGTGGTGTAGTGTCTCAATTACATTGTCTTCTAACTACTCTGATTTGCTCCATGGTCTCCCAACACACACACTCTTGCACACATAACTCTTGAGGTTTTAGGACTCTGATTTATACAATATGAGCAGGTTAGTGTACCTTAAAAGGACTGAGTTCCTTTCTCGTGGGCCAAAGTCCTTTTGTGGAAAGTGTATGTGGCGAGAGATTTTCCCATTATTTAAAGAGGTCCAAGAGAGAGTTATCCATGGCTTGGTGGTCTCTGATGCTCTTAGCAGGTGGAGGGTGCCCCAGGGAGATGGTTTTTGACCTTGTATCACAGGCGCAGTTTCTTTTACCAGGAGTCTCCAAATACAAGTATTTTGTCAATAATTCTGACTACTCTAAAGTCACAAGAAAGAACCTAGCTGAGTGGTTCACTGCTGTTTTTGCTGAAAGGGAGAATAGAGGACTTCCTACAACTCCACAGTGCTGTACTCCCCATGTTTAGTAATGGGGGCTCAGGTGCTCTGTGTGAATGGGAGAGCATTCCTGGATACAGGGGGAGACTGAACTGACAGCCTTGGAATGAGAGTAGGTATCTACAACACTGGAGTCAAAGGTTGGCTTGGATAACGATGATGCAGAGTTGCTGCTCACTAGAGCAGAGGGCACCAGAGGAGCAATGATAAGAAGTCTTGTCAAAACAGGGCACTAGGGAGACAGGTTCCCTGTTGTTGCCCATCAGGTGTTCTAAGTTTGGACCAATGGGCAGTTTTCCAATAAAAGAGATGGTTCAGAGTTGAGTGGGAATGGAGAAAATAAATATAGGTGGGCAGATGCAGACTGATGACCTTTCAGGGTGCCACTGCACTGCACATACATTTGGAATGGGAAAATGAGAGTGCAGTCATCCTGAAGTTGGTGGTGGATCTGAGAGTCATGGCCTTAGAAAATTGGAGTATTATCAATGTAAATAACCCCAGGGTGCGAAATGGGCAATGAAATCAAGAGAGCAGATGTGTTAACAAAGATGATGAAATAAATCCTGTGGAATTGATTCAGGCTTGACAGGGGTCATGATGGAGTGGACGGGATGAGGAGTAACGACGGAAAAAGACAGATGGAATTCTGCACACTTGGGTGTCTGGGAGTACCTTCTGCAGGAATGAGACTTGGGGGAGAGGAGTATGGGGCTATGAGACATAGGGCAGGTGTGATAGTAGAGCCAGCAACCAGGTGGATCAAGTCAGTGGTTCTATGAGAAGCTAAGACTGGCAATGTGCAAGTGACCAAAGACCAGTAGTCAGTGGCCTTCCCAGTAGGTGTCAGGAAAAAAAAGAGTCAGATTGAGAGGCACTACCATTTGCCTTGGTTTCTGTTTTACCCTCCAAAGCCTCTGTCTTATCCTCCAAATGTTTGTTATATTTTTTACACACGCAGTTCTTCCCCAAGGAGCCTAGATCTTTCTGAACAGCCATGGAGGGACATTGGGTATGCGAGGGCAGCACACCTCTATCCTATGACAGTTATAGTAGAGGTGGCAGTAGGAGTGAAGTCAACCTTGTCCTTGCCGGGGCCTATGACTGGCAGCCCTGGGTAGGGAAGAACTCCTTGGTGGAATATCTGATGGCTTGATGCCCTGCATCTCCTTCTCCAGCTTCAGCAATATCAGCAAGCCTGGAAAGCTGAATACTCAAGCATCTCTCTGATGGACTTATCCAGCTGCAAAGAGAAACCTGGAACTGGGTCCAGAAGCATGGTTACATCTGTCCTGAGAGGTGAAACAAAGCTGTGGGCACCAGGATTCGTATGCTTTTCCCAGAAATAAGGTCACTGGAGAAACATGGGCCTTCTCACAAAAGTAATTTTTGAGTATGAGCAAGGGAGGTGTCCCTCCAAAAGCCCAGGGTGAAGACCCAAGGAAGAGAGTTCTCCCTGGGTACCTAGGGAACTTGATGTCAATAACACTTCCTCCTTGTTAGGGTGGACCCTTTTGTTGACCTCCTGCACTTTGGTGTCATCCTCCACTTTCATCATCTTTTGGGGCTCTTCTTGAACCCTGCCCTTGATCTCCTTGGGGATTCTGGATCCCATCAGTTTCCTAGGACTGACAACTTCCTCAGGTGGGGGAGGCAGTAGGGTATAATTGTGGCTGAGAGGAGAGATGCTTGTGGAAGTCAACTGTCCTGGCACTGAGTGTTGGAGCACTTTTTTCTTTTTCTTTTTTTCTTTTTCTTTTCTTTTTTTTTTTTTTTTTTGAGTCAGCATCTCACTTTGTCGCCCAGACTGGAGTTTCCAGTAAACAGTGCAGGTTTCTTTTTCCAGGGCTTAACCCCAAGATTCAGGTTGTAGGGTCCCCAAAGAGGATTCCATGGCCTGAGAGAGGTGGCACATCTCCTTCTAGACCATGTAGAGTTTAGATAGTGGAGGCACATGACTCAGATGTGGGTTGAACAGCCTCTAAGCAGGACCAGGGTGAGGGACAGACACAGGCACAGCAGGGTCAGGGGAGCCTGATGGAAGAGGGGAATGGGTAGGAAATGGCACCCAGATCACCACCTATGGAACCCCAAAACCTATTGAGTAAGAAAATACTCCACTGAGAGCTGGTTGTGTGGCCTGCCATGGTGAGAAAGAGTAAGCCACGGAAGCAAGTCTCCTTAGTAACCAACTCCTCTCTCTGCCAAGTGAAAGCTGGCCAGACCCATGCACACTGGCCAGCTCTGCGCCTGTGACGTCTCAATGAGGCTTGTGACACTGATACCATCCCAGGAGAGGCCCAGCCAAGCAACAATAAAAAGCAACAAAGAACACAGCATGAAGTCCAGCCAACCGCTGGTGCAGCTGAATGTTCTAATCCTTGAGTCTTCCCACTGCTGCTTGCAGGTGATGGCCAACAAGTGAACCACTCTGTGGGGATGGATGGAGACTGCCAGCCTGGACACTCTGCTGCTGGGTGTGTGTCCTGGCCCTGTCCTCTGGGTCACTGAGGTGGAGTCTCCACAAGGTTCAGCCCAGGGACAACTCAGTCTTTAAATCCATCATTTGGTGAGATGCAAAGCTCAGGTTGTAATATTGTTACTGTTGTTGATTTCCTTCTTTTGTCATTTTCAGTGCTGTTTTGTTTTGATTCTGTTGGGATTATTTTTAATTCTCAAAGTAGTTTTTGCTGCTGTTGTTAGAGCCAAAGATTCTATTATTGTTGGAATAAAACAATAGTTTTATTGTTGTTATATTATAGAAAAATATTGTTCAGGTTTTATGTTGTTGCTGTTTTCTCTCTCTGTTTTTAGTTTTTCATTTTTGTTGTTTTCTTTCTTTTTTCTTATTTGTGTTTCTATCTTTGACAAGCTTTCTTTTTGTAGCACAGAATAATGGTGTGGTGGTTTTAGACAGGTTTACTTTGTGCAGGACAGGTTATTAGTGTGGTGGTTTTAACCAGTTTTACTTTGTGCAGGACAGAATATGGCATGGTGGTTTTCCACAGTTTTACTTTGTGCGGGACAGAATATGGTGTGGTGGTTTTACACAGTTTTACTTTGTGCAGGGCAGAGTATGTTGTGGTGGTTTTAGGCAGTTTTACTTTGTGCAGGATAGAATATGGGTGTGGTGGGTTTAGACAATTTTACCTTGTCCAGGACAGAATGCTGGTGTGGTGGGTTAGAAAGTTTCACTTTGTGCAGAACAGAATACTGGCATGGTGCTTTTAGACAGTTTTACTTTGTGCATGACAGAGTATGAGTGTGGTGGGTTTAGACAGTATTGCTTTTTCCGGGACAGAATGTTGGTGTGGTGATTTTAGACATTTTTATTTTGTGTAGGACAGAATATGGTGTGGCTCTTTCTGAGGTTCTGTATTTAGCACAAAATATTGGTGTGGTTGTTTTTGAGTTTTTCTTTCTTTGTCAAAAAATATTGAGGCAGTTGCTTTTGAGAGATTTTCTTTGTTTGGCACTGAATGTTGGGTCAGTTTTTACTGAGAGTTTTCCTTTATTATGCATTGAATATTGGGGAATGTGTATTTGAGATATTTCCTATGTTAGGCACTGAATACTGGGGTTGTTGTTTTGGAAGGAATTTCTATGTTAGGCACTGAATATTGGGATGTTTGGATTGCCTGAGCCTGCGGGTTCAAGACTCCCCTGAGTAACTTGGCGAGACCTCATCTCTACATAAATCTAAAATTAGCCGGCCGTGGTAGCGCGCACCTGTAGTTCCAGCTACTTGGAAGGCTGAGGCGGAAGGATCGCTGGAGCCCAGCAGGTCGAGGCTGCGGTGGCCGGGAGTGGCCACTGCACTCCAGTCTGGGCAACAGAATGAGACTCCAACTCAAAAAAAATTAAAAAAAGATTATGGGGGTGAAAATCTTTATAGCTGTTCCTGCTGGTTTAGTCAGCTATGAACTAAGAAAATTAATATAAGATCCTTTACTGATATATGCTGAGGGAAAGGCAATAATGCTATTAAAACTGATGGCACAAATTCTTATCCAGGAGATGTTGAATTTTTTACTACACCAAACATCTTCATTTTTATACATCTAGTTGTGCCTGATGTTTTCTTAAAAGCACACATTTTGCCCAGAAGGGAATGCTTTACTAGCACAAAAAATAGTTGTTTAATATCTTCTTCTGAATCAGCATGGTATCTCCAGCCTATGTGGGAAATCTGAAAAGAAGCCTGATCTTTTTACTATGAAAAATGATACAACATAAAAAGTAAATGGCATGAACATGTACGATGAATACTTGCTAATGGAAAAATTGCATTAAAAACGAAAGTAGAGAAATTACCTGAATTACCATTTATACGTGCTATACATTTTCCTGAGCATCTGCACTCATATTGGGAAATCTGAAAAGAAACATGATCTATTTCCTGTAAATGGATGATGAAATATGCCAAAAAAAATTGCATCTGTATAGACAATGGTTATTTGGGTATGGAAAAATTGAATTAGAAAATTAATTTTAGCAGCAGACACATGAATAAATGCTCAGTCTCACTAATAATCAGAGAAATGCAAATCAAATCCACATTGAGATACCACCTAACCCCAGAAAAAAATGGCCATTATTAACATAACAAACAACAACAGATACTGGAGAGGATGCAGAGAAAAAGGAACGCTTCTCACTGCAGTTGGGAATACAAAATAGTGCAACTTCTTTGGAAGACATTTGGTGATTTCTGAAAGAACTAGAAATTGACTTCCCATATGGCCCAGCAATTCCCCTGTTGGGAATATACCCAGAGGAACTCAAATCATTCTATAAAAAAGAGACTTGCACACGTATGTTTGTTGCAGCTCTATTCACAATAGCAAAAATATGGAAAAAACCATGCTGTCCATTGAAGCTGGACTGGATAAAAAATACGTGGTACATATACACAATGGAATATTATGCAGCCATAAAGAAGGGCAAACATATGGACTTTGCAGCAACTTGGACGGATTTGGAGCCGATCATACACAGTGATTTAGCACAGAAACAAACAGAGTACCATATGTTCTCACTCATAAGGGGACCTTGGACAATTGTCATAATACTATAAGAAAGAGATTGGCAGTAGTGGGAAACTGCGAGGGAAATGGAAGTGGGATTAGCAGTTGAGGAAAACTGCTTGGGGAGGGAGGGGTACACCTCAACAACAAAGGTACCTGCATAATCAACATTTGTATACCTAACTATGAATTGTGCACCACATCATTAAAATAAAAAGTATAAAAAGCATGAAAAAAGGAAACTAATTAAGCGATCATGACGAAATTAGGAATTACACATTGTATACATTTTGATAAGCAATTGAACTGAACAAATATATGATTGTTTGGTTTGCTGAACTGATCATGGACTTCTGGGTCAAAAATCACTGCAGAGCAATGTTTCAGACTGATGGCTTTCCTCTTCCTTGATCAGTTTTTCCAACACAAACAAGAGTCTTGAAAAGACAGAATAAAATCTTCTTTATCTGGAGTGTCATCTCATGGCTGTTTCTGGGGCAACTTCCAGTCCAAGTTGTGGTGAGGTTATGAGCCACAGTGAGAGAAGAGGACTCTATATCTGGAAAGAACTTCTGAAATGGGTAAAGATCTCTATGGGGCCTAAGGTACTGAGAGTTAGGAGGTTGCCTGGGTGCAGGAAAGGGGGAAGTTTCAGAGGTGAAAATCTGGTGTAAAGCCCTGGAGGTGGGAGAAGACTTCCCACCTCAGTTGAAAACCCCAGGGAAAAGGTGTGTAAACGATGGATACCTTCAAGGCATATTCAGTACTGCATAGGATTCCAACTGGGAGCAGAGTAAAAATGACTTCCTTGAGGAATGAGAATGAAAAAAACTAGGACCAGAACAGGTCCAATGGGGAGGGACCTTTGAACAGGCTAATTCTTGTGGAGACAAATGAAAGCGGTAGATCTGCAGCCTCAGAAAAAGCCCTGGAATGTGAAAGAAGCCTTGGAGGGGCCCTGCACACTCCCACATCTTCCAGACTCTTCAACACCCTCCACCACTCCCACATGCTCCACTCCTCTGGGTTTGAAAACTTCAAGCCCTTCCCCCTTCCATTTACTTGATCCTCCTAAGCTCCAATTCTCCAAGTTCTTACTAGCCCTACTTTGTTCTTTTGCACACCTCAGGATTCGTCAGGGCTTCAGGCAGTCCGCAGAATTACAGGGACCTGGAATGACCGGCTTGGCTACTCATCTGTTTTTTCCTAAACTGATTTTTCTTGATGGAAGTCTTTTGATGTCCATGTTCTCTAGGGCCTTGATGCCTGCCATCTGCGACTTGTGTTTGCCAATCTTGGGGCTACACTTCCTCTCACACATCTTTCAGGCATTCTGGGCTCATGACCCCCTCCCTTTTCTACAGTCCAGGTTCCTACTCAGTCTGTGCTGAGGGCTGCGTCATTTTTCTGACTGCCACATCTCCTTGGTTCTTGCTAACTGGCAAGTTTGGGTGGAGGTCGCTTTTGAGGAAAGAGGTGAAGATTTGGCTCTTCCACAGAAGACCTCATGTGGTGCTAGACTGCCCACTGAGATGCCAGACTGGATGCCAAACTCTGTTAAACACTGACCCTGCTTCTGGAAGCCACAATACCCAGTCTCTAGTCAGCACCCCAAACCCACCTTGCATTCTTTTCCCAGCCTCGCATTCAAGAACCCTCATCTGCTCAAGTTCCCTTTTTCTCTAGACAAGCTTCCTGCTTTTCCTCCACTTAGACTTGGGAAGCAATTTTCCAGACACCCTCCTCTCCCTCCTCCTTCTTATGACTTCTTGGCCCCTGGGGATTTTAAATTTCTTGTTATCTTTGTCTTTTGTGTTGCCACTTGTGGTGGCCCCATTATCTGATACTCCCTGACCTAACAGGCCCCTGAGAACCAGGATATTTGTGTATAGGTTTCCAAAATTTTGTGCCCTAAAACTCTAGATAGATACACACACACACACACACACACACACACACACACACACACACACACACACACACACATTCCTCACAAACACATAGCTGAAGGTCTGTTTGAATTTTGTCATTCTGGATTTAGTTGAAAGCCCCAAATATTGGATTTGGGTCTGAGTTTGCCCACAGAGAGGTCTCTGAAGCCAACTTTTTGTGAAATAGGTCTGGGGCTCCTCCTTTCCCTTAATGCACTTGTTTTCTCATAGACTACACTTGGAGTTGAACTATCTTTCATATCCCCTTTTCCCAGCACCCCACCTTTTCATGTCCTCACTGTCCACTTCTACTTTTCCACACACCAATGATTCTCCTGCATTTCTCTAGAGGAATATCCTTGAGACTGTTCGTGCAGTTTGTTCACTGCTCAGATGTCCCTCTTCAAGGTGCTCGTTTCCTCCTGCTACACTTCTTCATCTGCAAAAATTCACCATCATCTATAAGGCAGTCACTTGGCACAAGTGGTTGCTCTCACTCTTTTCTGAGTACAGGAACAGCCAGGAACCCATTGGTACAAAGACAAACAGGTGATTATGTGGGGCCCTAGAGCTGTGTTGTGTTTCCTACAGCCTCCCTGGGATCAGGCTGATGCTGATGTCGAGCAAATCCTTGTCCCCATTAGTTTCACTGGACTACCTTGCCTAAGTATTCTCCTGTCCTCTCTCAGTACACCTCTGCAACCTGTGTCTTGTGATCTTTTACTGGGGAGTGTGACCCATAGATGGTACCAGCTACAGTTCTCAAAAGCCCAAAGTATAGGTCGTTTCTGGGGTTGGACAAATCCCCACAACATAGCAGTGAGCACTTAACTTCAGCTGGTAGGTGAAAGAGGTTTCTGGGCACCTATCAGACATGAAAGAGCTGATAGTTCAGCCACAGTGATGGGGCTGAACTGCAGGTGATGCGTAGTAGATACATTGTCTCTGGACTGACTACTGGGGAAAATGACAGCAACAGGACAGTGGAGTTGGTTGGCTGTTCTTTTGGGCCACAGATTTATTGAAGAGTGAAAAGTACAGGCTCAGGTGTGTCACTCAACATCAGAAAGCAGTGAGTGAGAGTTGGAAGGGGCATCATGACCTGCAGCAAAAGGTCTGATTGACCTGAAAACAGGCTCATGTTGTAATGACAAAGGGCCAAAATATCCAGGAGCCAGAGAAGGGTGCACTCACCACAGCATGAGCATGCAGTGGAAGTTTCCCATTCAAGGCCTTCCTTGACCTGGCCATTTATGTGTCTCTAGTTTTGCTGGTTCTGATTTGTATCCAATTGCTCCCCTAAAATGGGATCCGAACTATAGGCTTCTGTGAGTTCTGTGAGCCATGGTAGCAAAATAAATGCTCTGAGAGTGTCGTGAGAACCCCTGCATCTTCAGCAAGTTGTTCCAAAGTGTGGTTGTTCTGAGAATCCCAATATTAAGGGTAGCATTGAATATGAGTTTAGTCTTGTGGTCAAATTCGCCCATACACCATGAATTCTAGGCTGACTCCAGCTCATCTTTTCTAGCTAGCATCATAATTTACTGGTACTACAATATAAGAGCGGGATAAGGGTTCCGAAATCTCAGAGGCGGGCATTTGGAAATGTGCCTTTTGTAGAAGAGAAAGATCCACCTGATGGCTAGGATTCTAGGAATGCGGTGAGGCCTGCGGTGGTAACAGGGACACCAGAATCACTGAAATGCAATCTGGGGCCAAGCTTCACAGCTCAGAACTCAAAGGAGCTGACATTTTTACCAAACTGGGCTCCTTACTATGAATCCGATGACAGAAACTGGGAATCACTATTCAGCATTATGCCTTGAAGTTAAATAGGCATAAAGAATAGAAAGTGGCATCAAAGTGCAGCATGTGGGGCTTCACCTGCAGAGGTATAAGACTTACCTTATGGGCACAGTGTCTTTAGGTACAAGCAATAAAGATGACCAACCAGTGAGTCATGGAATCTATACTAGTATAAATGAAGGAGAAGAGCAGAAGGCTCATGTCAGCTGCCCAGGTAGAAAGTCATGATCTTGTACCCAGTGAAGACCTGACACAGTCCTGACAGCAGGAGCTTTACATGATCAAGAGGCTGGCTATCCATCAGGATAGTCCCTGCAAGACCACAGCAGTGTTCCCCATTGGGATTCCCCAGTTCATCTTAAAAGAAACCTACTGTGGTAGAGGGCTTTTAGAAAATGCTTCAAAACCTGTATCACGATTAAAATTTTTCATTTTGTTAATCCAAAATGCTGTTCTCAGTCCTGCAGCTAAAACCACAAGCCCCTTCCTGTAATGCTGTGCTCAGTGCCTGCAGTCAAAACCACAAGCTTGTGCTATTGTTACAAAAAGTACAAAACCAGCGGGTTCAAGACCCACCTGGGCAGCAAGACCTCATCTCTACAATAAATCAAAAAATCAGCCTGGCGTGGTAGCGCATGCCTGTAATTCCAACTACTTGGAAGGCTGAGGTGAAAGGATCGCCGGAGCCCAGCAGGTCGAGGTTGCGGTGGCTGGTAATGGCCACTGCACTCCAGTCTGGGCAACAGAGTGAGACTCCATCTCAAAAAAAAAGTACAAAACCTTACACTATGAAAAGCCCCTTCCTTCCAAAGCCAATGTAAAACCTATATAAGCTGAGACCCAACTGCAATTGGGGCCAAGCCTTTGTGACTTGAGTCTGCTTGGCCAAATGCCAGAATTCTAGTAATAAACACAGCTTCCTGATTATCAACCTCGGTGGCAAGGACTCTCTGATTTTTTTCTTGCAACACTACAATCAATGGCTTGAGTGTCTGGGAACCAAAACAGATGCCTTTGCAGACATTGCATGAGTTTTTGAACATGGAACCCTACTTGGTCTTTGCTCACATGCTGAAAACATCTCTATAACACCATCTTTGGGACATGGCTTAGAAGAAAGATCAGTAAATCAATGGATTTCTTGTCCACATCTTCCTCAGACTCAGTTCATTGGGGCATAGCAATCTCCCAGCCATCATGGTGATATTTGCACATGTCCATGATTGTGAGGATACTTAGACAGTTGGGAGAACCCTCAGAATAATTATTTGGCCTGTGGACTAAAAGCTTTGATACTAGAAAACACCTGTTCTCCACTTTCCAAAGACAAAATGCAGAATTAAAATTAATTAAACATTGCTGAGATTGTGTGTGTGTGTGTGTGTGTGTGTGTGTGTGTGTGTGTGTGTGTGTCAGAAATGAAGGTCACCCTCGAGACTTAACAATCGAGCAATAAAGGTTGCCTTCTATTCCCAATGAAATCACCAATGTGGCATCTCTGAGATTCAGAAAGATGTTGGCTGATGAAACTAAACTACTGCAAATGTAATCAGTTTTTGCCCCACTATATGTGCTGTGCTAGATGACTTATCTTTATTCAAATGACAATACATGCTCAGGACATGGCATTAAGTGCCTGTCTGCAAAATATTTCAGTTTCAAAATGTATCATAAACAGGCATCAACAACAGTTTGTGCTGACTCTAGGGCAACTACAGCATCCACTCACCCTTGCTCTCTTGCCCTCATTCTGGATGTTTCTCTGTCTGACTCCATATAGGTCAGCTAACCCTGCACTCAGAGTCATTTGGCTCATCCTGAGCTCCCCCATTAAGCTCTGCTCCAGAGCTCCAATAATTTCTTGAAATCCCATGTCACACTGACCACCCCGAATTCCTACTCAAGCATGACAGTTGCTAATGCCCGCTGGCCTTCTCAGACTCCACTTTCAGGCAACACCTCACTGCTCACTTCTGGTTTCCACAATGAATGTGGCAGTCAGTTCTCTCAAGGATCCAGAATAAACCCAATGGGAAGAGGCATCCAAACAAAACCAACCAAATGCAAGGTCCTATTTCCCAATTGGTCTTGTGTGAGGATTCTGTGTAGAACACACACTGACTTCTGAAGACAACAAAGAAGGCAAGAGTTAAAAACACAAAGGTGAGCCTTCAGAGGAATGTCAGAGCGTGTGCTGTGTCACTGTGCCTGCTGAGGCCATTCTAAACTGACGCCATTCTGACAGCCACCAGGGTCAGTTTGTCCAGTAGGTGGCACTCCGCACACTGCTGTCATTTTAGGAAGTCCTTCCATGGGATGGGTGTGTCATGAATACAAGTCAGGCAGTTAGGGCTGTTGAGATTGTTGAGAGGATGAGCTCTGGTCTTTTCTCACTTTTGAAGGTCACACTATTTTTTGGCTCACACCTCCACATCCCATTGAGCTTAATCCACAGTGTAAAGATCCCATTGATTCTCTCTCTTTTAAACTCAAATCTCTGTCTACCTTGCCCTTACAAGGACACTAGTGATTTCATCAGAGTCCAGCTAGATCATGTAGGAGACTCTCCCAATGCAGCGATCTTTAATTTTATCACATTTGTAAAAGTCCTTTTTCCAGGGAAAGAGTCTTTCACAGGTCTCAGGGCACAGCTCCCAGCAGAATAAATGATCATGTCCCATATTCATATCCACCAGCCTTTAAAAAACCCTCCCTTTCCCTAACCCATGGACCTGAGCTTGGTAACATTTTGTCCCCTTACTCATACCTACTCATGCTCCGCTGGCATGAGGTCAGGCTTCCACTGCATCTCCCCAACTGTAATGTTTGTACTAGGAGCCAATAAGCCTGCTGAGCTGTTTGGAAGGCAGGGACTTTAAATGGGCAATGATGTCAGTTACCCTGTTCTGTGCTCAATGACCAGAATCATTTCCTGCTGTGTTCATATGAGGAGCAGTGACTTGGAAAGGTAACTCTTCAGAAAGGCATTATTGCAAACCTTGGAAGGAATCCTACAGAGCAATTGTTACAATATATTTTTCTGAGTCTTTTATTTAAATTGACTTTTTTGTTACATCCAAGGTACAGGTTGTATTATTGTTGCTTTTGTTGATTTATTTTTGTCATTTTTGGTGATTTCATTTTTGTTATTAGTGTGGTTGTTTTTGAGAGTTTCTCCCTAAAGCAGTTTATGTGTTAGATCCAAAGTCCCAGTTGTGTTATCATTACTATGGTGGTTTCCCTTGTTCTTCCATTTTCTTATTGTGTTATTTATTTATTTATTGTTTATATGTATTCATATGGTTTCATTTGATAGCTTGTCTGTAAATCGATTTTTCTGTTTGATCCAAAGTCAGCTTGCACTGGCGTTGTGGTGGGATTTGCTCTGTTTTTCCGTTTTCCTGTCATGTTTTACCTTTTGTTTTGTTATGTTTTTATTTATATGTGTGTTTGCTATTGAGTTTTTCTGTAAATTGCTTGTGTGTTAGGTCAAAGGTCAGATTACATTGCTTGTGGTGGTTTCCTCTGTTTTGCTATTTTTATGTCGTGATTTTTAGGTTTTTTGTAGGTTTCTTTGTTTTCCTTGTTGATGAGATTACTTTTGAGAGTTTCTCACTGAATCAATTTTTTTTGTTAGTTCCAGAGATCAGGTTGTAGAATTGTTGTTGTTTTTCTCTGTGGGAACTTTTTTTTGGTATAATTGTCTTACAGAGTTTCTCTTTGTTTAGCACACACTGGAGAGCAGTGGCTTGATTATAGTTTACTGCAGTCCCCCATTTCTGAGCTAAGACATCCTCTTGCCTCAGCCTCACTAAAACTAGGAATGCAGGAGCAAAAAGTCTACTCATAGGTTTTTTCAATTTAAATTTTGTTTTAATAATTTATTTTGTTTTAAACACTCTAATATCTTTTTCACAAAGATGCTTTACAAGAATTTGCTTAGTTCTTTTTTTTTCAGATTAACAAGAACAAAATTTTTTTATACATCATATATGGGAAAGATAAGGAGCCACTGAGTCAAATCTGTAAAAGGAAGAGGAGCACCTCAAAACTGCAGTGGCCATTCTCTCAGTCTCAAGACTGGAGAGATCTGGCCCATAGTTTGGGTCTTCCAAGTTCACAATCAAGCCAGGGAAGGCACAGCTTATGGTACATGCAGGCCTTTTACTCTCTGTGGTGTAATGCCCAACTACAGTGTCTTCTAACTGGTCTGCTCCATGGTCTCCCATACACACACATAAACACACACACTATCTCTCTTGCACACACAACTCTTGAGGTTTTAGGGCACTGATTTATGTAATTAGAGTAGCTTAAGTATACCTTAAAAGACTGAGTACGTTTCTCATGGAATAAAGTCCTTTTGTGGAAACTGTTTGTGGAGAGAGACTTTCCCAATATTTAAAAGATCCGAGAGAGGAGTCATCTATGAAATGCTGGTTCTTGATGCTCTCAGTAGATGGAGGATGCCCCAGTGGGCTGGTTTTCATTCTTTCATCACATGCACAGTTGCTTTTATCAGGAGTCTCCAAATACAAGTATTATATCAGCAATGCCAGCTACTCTAAAATCACAAGAAAGAAATTAGTTGAGTGGTTCACTGGTTTTTTTAATGAAAGGGAGAATAGAGGGCTTCCTACAATTTGCCAATGCCGTGCTCCCCATTTTTAGCAATGGGGATTCAGGAGCACTGTGTGAATGGGGGACCATTTCTGGATACAGAGGGAGACAGCTGACAGCCTTGGAATGGGAGTAGGTATATACAACACAGGAGTCAAAGGTTGGCTTGGATAATAATGATGCAGAGGGGCTGCTCACCAGAGAGGTCTCAAGAAGAACCATGGTGAGAAGTCTTGTTGAAACAAGAGACTAGGGAGACAGGATTCTTGCTGTTGCCCATCGCGTGTCCTAAATTTGGACTAATGGGTAGTTTTCCAGTCAAAGGGATAGTTAAGAGTTGGAGTAGGACTGAAGAAAATAAATATAGGTTGGAAGATGCAGACTGATGACTTTTCAAAGTGCCACTGCACTGCACATAAATTGGAATGAGAAAACAGGAGTGTTGTCATCCTAAAGTTGCTGGCGGATCTGAGAGTCACAGCCTTACAGATGGAGTATTGTCAATGTAAATGACCCCAGGATCTGAAGTGGGTGGCAAGGTCAAGAGAGCAGATATATTAATTAAGATGATAAAAAAGAATCCTGTGGAATTTGATACAGGATCGCCAGGGGTAACAGAGGTCATAGTAGAGTGGACAGGTTGAGGAATGAGGAGGGAAAAAGAGAGATGGAACTCTACACACATGGATGTCTGAGAGCTCCTTCAGCAGGACTGAGACCCAGAGGAGACAATTACAGGGTTAGGAGAGAGAGGGGCAGGCACAATAGTAGAGCCAGCAACCAGTTGGGTCAAGTCAGTGGTTGTAGGAGGAGCTGAGACTGGCAAAGTACAAGCGACCAAAGGCAGGATGTCAGTGGTCTTTCCAGCAGGTGTCAATAAAAAATAGGAGAGAGATTGGGTGACTGCCATTTGCCATGGTTTGTTTTACCCTTCAAAGCCTGTCTTATCCTCCAAGTGTTTGATACATCTTGGTATTCTTATCCTCCAAGTGTTTGATACTATTCTTCCCCCAAGGAGCCTGGTTCTTTCTGAACACACAGGGACATTGGGTTTGTGGGGGCTGCACCACTCTGTCCTATGACAGTGACAGTGGAGGTGGCAGTAGCAGTGGAATCGACCTTGTCCTTTCCAAGAACTATGACTGGCAGCTCTTGGTAGGGAAGAGCTTCTTGGTGGAATACATAATGGCTTGTACCCTACATCTCCTTCTACAAGATCAGCAATATCAGCAAGCCTGGAGAGCTGGACATTCCAGCGTTTCCTTGATGGACTTCTCCAACTGCATAGAGAAGCCTGGGGCTAGGTCCTGGAGCATCATTGCCTCTGTCCCAAGAGGTGGAACTTCCTCAGAAGAGTTGTGAGTACCTAGATGGGTATGTTCTCTGCAGAAAGTAGCTAATGGGAGAAACATGGGCCTTCTCACAAAAGTAGTTTTTGAGTATGAGCAAGGGAAGTGTCCCTCCAGAAGCCCAGAGTGGGACCCCAAGGAAGAGAGTTCTCCCTGGGTGCCTAGGGGCCTTGATGTCAATAACACTTCCTCCTTAGGGTGGACCCTTTTGTTGATTCCCTGCTCTTTGATGACATCATCCACTTTCATCATCTTTTGGGGCTCTTCCTGGGCCCTGCCCTTGATCTCCTTGGGTATCCTGGATGCCCTCAGTTTCCGAGGACTGACGACCTCCTCAGGTGGGGGAGGCAGGAGGGTATAATTGTGGCTGACAGGAGATATATTTGCAGAGGTCAACTATCCTTCCCTCAACGAGTTTCCTGCAAACAGCACAGGTTTCTTTTGGAGGGGTGGGGCTAAACCTCAGGATACAGGTGATAGTTTCCCCAAAGAGGAGCCTGTGGTCTGCAGGAGGGGACACCATTCCTTGTGATCGATGTAGAGTCTAGGTGATGGAGGCACACGACCCAGATGCGGGCTGAGCAGCCTTTAAGCAGGACCAGGGTGAGGGGCAGGCGCAGGTGCCACGACATCGGGAGAGCCTGGCAGAACCTGGAAACGGGTGTGATGCGGCGTCCAAAACGCTGCCTATGGGACCCGAAAACCATTTGAGTAAGAAAATTATCCACTGAGAGCTGGTTGTGTGGCCTGAGATGGCCAGAAAGAGTAAGCCACGGAGACAATTCTCCTTAGCGACCAACTCCTCTCTCAGCCAGCCCCGAGCAAACCGACACGCTCCGCGCCTGTGACGTCTCAGTGCGGCTCATGACACAGAGGTCATCCAAGGAGGGAACGTGGGCCCTGCCGAGCAACAAGATGATGCGACGAGGGGTACAGCACGAATTTCAGCCAACCGTTGGTGTAGCTGGGACTTCTAACCCTGGGGACTTCCTGCCGCTGCTTTGCAGGTTATGACCACCAGGTGGACCACTCTGTTGGGGTGGGCCCTGCCAGCTTGGGCACTCTGCTGCTGTGCGTCCTGGTCTTGTCCTCTGGGTCACTGGGGCAGTGCCTGCTCAAAGCTCAACCCAGGAGCAACTCAGTATTCTTTAAATCGATCATTTGGTGAGATGTAAAGCTCAGGTTGTATTATTGCTACTGTTGTTGATTTCTCTGTTTTGTCATTTTCAGTGTTTTGTTTTGGTTTGGGGGGGATTATTTATAACTCTCAAGGTAGAATTTTTGTTGCTGTTGTTAGAGCCAAAGGTTTTCATTATTGTTGGAATAAAACAGTAGGTTTTATTGTTGTTATATTATAGAACAATATAGTTTCTGTTTTTCCAATTGTGTTATTGTTGCTGCTGATATCTCTGTCCCCCCCCACCCCTCTCTCTCTTTCATTTTTGATGTTTCTTTCTTTTTTCTTTTGGTGTGGTTGTCTTTGATGAGTTTTCTTAGTGTATCACAGAATTTGGTGTGGTTATTATTTTGAAACTTTTACGTTGTGCAGCACAGAATATTGGTGTGATAGTTTTAGACAGTATTTCTTTGTGCAGCACAGAATACTGGTGTGGTGGTTTTAGGTATTTTTGCTTTTTGTAGAACAAAATATTGGTGTGCTGACATTAAACAGTCTTTACTTTGTGCAGGATAGAATGTTGGTGTGGTGGCTTTAGACAGTTTTTCTTTGTGCAGGACAGAATACTAGTGTGATGCATTTTGACAGTTTTTCTTTGTGCAGGACAGAACACTAGTGTGGTGGTTTTCAACAATTTTAACTGTGCAGGACAGAATATTGGCATGGTGGTTTTAGACAGTTTTCCTTTGTGTAGGGCAGATTATGGTACGGCTAATTCTGAGACTTTGTATTTAGCAGAAGATATTGGTGTGGTTGTTTTGAGATTTTTTCTTTCTTGTGCAGATAATATTGAGGCAGTTGCTTTTGAGAGATTTTCTTTGTTTGGCATTGAATATTGGGACAGTTTTTATTGATACTTTTCCTGTATTAGGCATTGAATATTAGGGAATTTGTGTTTGAGAGATTTCCTATGTTAGGCACTGTATGATGGGGCAGTTGTTTTGGAGGATTCCCTATGTTAGGCACTGAATATTGGTGCGGTTGGTTTTGAGACTTCCTGTGTGAGGCACTGAATATTGGGGCATTTGTTTTGGAGAGATTTTTATGTTTCTCACTGAATATTCTGGTGGCTATTTATAATAGATTTTCAGTGTAACCATAAATATTGTGATAGTGTTTTGAGGGTGGTTTCCCATGTTAGTCACTGCATATTGTTTGGTTGTACATGAGAGATTTTCTGTGTTAGGCAGTGAATACTCGGTGGTGTATTTGAGATTTGTGTATGTGTTTGTGTGTTCGTGTGTGTGTGTGTGTGTGTGTGTGTGTGTGTGTGTGTGTGTAGCACAGAATAAATTGAAGTAGCTCAATCATAGTTTACTGCAGTCTCAACTCCTTAGCTCAGGGATTCTCTTGCCTCAACTACCTAAGTTTTTATAAATATAGGCAACAAAACCCACTTCTAGGATTTTTTCATTTAATATTTTATTCTTTTAAAAATACATCAAAATCTTTTTAGGATGATGCTTTCCATGAATTTATATTTTATTTATAAATATTATGGTGGTGAAAATCTTGATAGTTGTCCTGGCTGATTTAGTCAGCCGTGAAATAAGAAAATTAGTACCAGATCCTTTACTGATATATGCTGAGGAAAAGGCAATAATGGTTTTAAAGCCAATGGCACAAATTCTTTTCCAGGAGATGCTGCATTTTAGACAACACCAAACAACTTCATTTTTATACAACCAGTTTTACCTGATGCTTTCTAAAAAGGTCACATTCTGTCCAAATGGGAAAGCTCCACAGGCACAAGTAATTGTTTAATACCTGCTTCTGAATCAGCATGATATCTCCAGATTATTTGGGAAATCTGAAAATAAACATGATCTTTTTAATAAGAACCATGATACAGCATGAAAAATAAATGGCATGAATATGTATGATGATTATTTCCCAATGGAAAAATTGCATTAAAAATTACATGGAGAAGTTGGCTGAATTACAGTTTATACATGCTGTACCTTATGATGAGCATCAGTATTCATGTTGGGAAATCTGAAAAGAAACTGGATCCATTGACTGTTAACGGATGACACAATATTCCAAGTGAATTGCATCTATATATACAATGATGATTTGGAAATGTAGGTTGGAAATGCTGAATATTTAGGTGGTTGGTTATGAGGCACATATTCTATGTAAAGCAGAGAATATTGAGGTGGAGCTCTGTACAGCAATTATTTGGAAACTTTAGTAACTAAATATCTAGGTGGTTGATTATGAGGCACATATTCATTTTAAGCAGAAACTACTGGGGTGGTGTTGTGCACAGTGATTTTTTAGAAGTATTGATCTTTGATTATTAAGGTGATTGGTTATGAGACACGTATTCTACATTAAAAAGAGATTATTGAGGTGGGATTACACACATGATTATTTGGAAATTTTAGCAGCAGAATATTGTGGTGGTTGTTTATGAGAACATATTCTATGTTAAAAAGAAAATATTTAGATGGAGTTATACACAATGGTTATTTGGAAATGTTAGCCACTGAATATTTAGCTGGTTGCTTATAAGACGCATTTTCAAGCTAAGCAGAGACTAGTGGGGTGGGGTTGAACACAGTGAGTATTTAGAAATATTAGTCACTGATTATTCAGGTGGTTGGTTATGAGACACATATTCTATGTTAAAAAGAGAATATTGCTGTGGGGTTATACACAATGATTTTTTGGAAATGTTAGTCACGGAATATTTAGGTGGTTGGCTATGAGACATATATTCTATGTGAAGCAGTGAATATTGAGACAGGGTTTTTTAAGAGGTTTTTTTTTATATGAGTAGCACAGTATAAAATGCAGTGGCACGATCATTGTTGGCTGCAGTTCTTAACTCCTGAACTAAAGAGTTCCATTGCTTATCTGCTTAATTTTACAAATATTAGAACCCAAACCCACTTCTAGGGTCTTCTTTCTTTTTTTTTTCATTTTATATTTTACTTATATATTTTTATTTATATCTTTTGTGAAGATGACGCTTTCCTTTGAATTTACTTGTTTCATTTATAAAGATTATGTTGGTGAAAATCTTTATAGATATCCTGGCTGATTTTGTAAGCTGTGAAATAAGAAAATTAGTACCAGACCCTTTACTAATATATGCTACAAAAAAGGCAATAGTGCTTTTAAAGCCAATGGTGCAAATTCTTACCGAGGAGATGCTGAATTTTGTACTACACCACACAGCTTCTTTTCTATACTACCAGTTGTACCTGATGCTTTCTAAAAAGTTCACATTTGATCCAAAGGGGAATTCTTCACCAGCACAAGGAATTGTTGTTTAATATCTGCTTCTGAATTGGCACAATATCTCCAGCCTCTGTGGGAAATCTGAAAAGAAACCGGATCTTTTTACTGAGAAAAATGATACAACATGCAAAGAGCATGAATATGTAATGATTAATTGCCAATGGAAAATTGCATTAAAAACTCATGCAGAGAGGTTGACTGAATTACCATTTATATGTGCTGTACCTTCTCATGAATATCTGCACTCACGTTATGAAATCTGAAAAGAAACATTAGCCAATTCCTTTAAATGGATGACACAATATGCCAAAAAATTGCATCAGTATAGATAATGATTATTTGGGAATGGAAAAATTAAATAGAAAGCTAATTTTAGTGATCATGGCTAAATTATAAATTACACATTGTATAGTTCTGATAAGCATTTGGAGTAAACAAATACATGATTGTTTAGTTTGCTGAACTGACCATGGACCTTGGTTCAAAAATAACCACAGGGCAATTATTCAGACTTATGGCTTTCCTCTTACCTGATCAGTTTATCCAACACAAATGAGATTCTTGAAAACAGAGAAATAAAATCTTCCTTATCTGGAGTGTCATCTCGTGGCTCTTTTTCGGGTGACTTCTGGGTTTCACTGGGAGACAAAGAGGGCCCTATATCTGGAGAGAAATTTGGAGATGAGTAAAGATCTCCATGGGGACTGAGGTGCTGAGAGCTAGGAGGCTGCCTGGGTGCAGGAAAGGGGGAAGTTACAGGAGTGAAAATTTGGTGTAAAGTCCTGGGGATGGGTGAGAATTTCCCCATCCTCAGTTGGGAAAACCCCGGGAAAAATATGTAAATCATGGATACCTTCAAGGCATGTTCAGTACTGCAGAGGATTCCAACTGGGAAGAGAGTAATTATGACCTCCTTGAGGACTTAGGATGGAAAAGAACTAGGGCCAGAACAGGTCCACTAGGGAGCTATCTTTGAATGGAATAATTTCTGTGCAGACAAAAGAAAGGAGCAGCTCTGCAGCCTCAGAGGATGCCCTGGCATGTGAAAGCAACGTTGGAGGGGCCCTTTACACTTCCACGTCTTCCAGACCCTTCAACTTCCTCCACCACTCCCACATGCTCCACTCCTCTGGGTTTGAAAAATGTAGGCCCTCCTTCCCCCTATCACTTTTCCTGACTTTCCCAGGGTCCACATTCTCCAAGTTCTTCTAAGCCCAACTTTGTTCTTTTGCACCCTTCAGGATTCATCAGGGCTGCAGGCAGTCCACAGAATTACAGGGGCCTGGAATGAACTGGCTTGGCTACTCATCTTTTTTTCTCCTTGACTGCTTTTTCTTGAGGGAAGTTCTTTGATGTTCAAGTTCTTTAGGGCCTTGGTGCCTGCCATCTGCAACTTGTGTTTGTCATTCGTGGAACTGCACTTCCTCTCCCACATCATCAGGAATTCTGTGCCCTTGACTCCATTCTTTTTCTAGTATCCAGGCTCTTATTCAGCCTTTGCTGATGGTTGCATCATTTTTCTGACTGCCACATCTTCTTGGTCCTAGCTAACTGACAAGTTTGGTGGAGGCCGTTTTAGAGGACAAAGCTGAAGATTTAGCTCTTCCACAGCAGTCCTTATCCAGCCATGTGGTGCTACCACTGCCCACTCAGATGCCAGACTGGATGCCAAACTCTGTTAAATACTGGCCCTGCCTCTGAAAGCCACAATACCCAGTCTCTAGTCAGCGCCCCAAACCTGACCTGCATTCTGACACTTTCCCCAGTCCAGCATTCAGGAACCCTCCTCTGCTCAAGTTTCCTTTCATTCTAGACAGATTTCCTGCTTTCGGCTCCACTTAGGCCTGGGCAACAAGTGTCCCGACACCCTCCTCTCCCTCCTCTTTCTTATGACTTTTTGGTCCCTGAGGATTTTAACTTTCTTGTCATTTTTGTTTTTTTGCCATCACTTGGGTTGGCCTCATTAAATGATACTCCCTGACCTACCTTTCAGGGCCTTGAGAACCAGGACTCCTGTGTCTAGGCTTCCAATATTTGGCTCCCTAAAACTCTAGATAGATACACACACACACACACACACACACACACACACACACACACACACCACACACATGCACACACACGCAGCTGAAGGTCTGTTTGTTTGTATTTTTGTCATTCTGGACTTAGTTGAAAACCCCAAGCATTGGACTCCTTGGTTCTGAGTGTGCCCACAAGAAGCCTTCTCTGAAGCCAACTTTTTCTGAAGTGTGTCTGGGGCTCTTCCTTTCCCTTAGTGCACTAATTTTCTCACAGTCTACGCTTGGAGCTGATTCCATCTCCCATATCACCTCTTCCCAGCTCCCACATTTCACGTCCTCACTGCCCACATCTAATTTTCCACATACCAATGATTCTCCTGTGTTTCTCTAGAGGGATTTCCTTGAGACAGTTCATGCAGGTGGTTCACTGCTCATACCCCCTCTTCAAGCTGCTCATTCCCTTTTGCTAGATTTCTTCACCTGCAGGGATTTGCCATCATCTATCAGTCAGTCACCTGGCACAAGTGGTTGTTCTCACTCTTTTCTGAGTACAAGCAGCAGCCAGGATCTATTGGAAGAAAAGCAAACTGGGGGCCAATGTGGGGCCCTAGAGCTTGTTGTGTTCTCCAGAATCTCCCTGGGATCTGGCTGAAGCTGGTGTCCAGTCAATCCTGGCCCCATTCAGTTTCATTGGAATGCCCTACCTAAGTTTTCTCCTGTCCTCTCTCAGTACACCTCTGCAGTCTGTGTCTTATGGTGATCTTATAGGGAATGTGACCCACAGATGGTACCAGTTACGGTTCTTGAAAGCCCAAAGTATAGGTCACTTCTGGGATTGGACAAATCCCCCCAACATAGCAGTGGACACTTAATCTCAGCTGGTAGGTGAAAAGACGACAGGTTTTTGGGCACCTGTCAGGTATGAAAGAGTTGATATTTCAGCTGCAGTGTTGGGGTTGAACTATAGGTGATGCATAGCAGGTGCATTGTCTCTGGATTGACCGCTGGGGAATATGACAGCAACAGGAGGATGGAGTGGGATTGCTGTTCTTATGGGCCATGGATTCATAAAGAGGTAAAACAACAATCTCAGGTGTGTCACTCAACAATGGAAAGCAAAGCGTGAGAGTTGGAAGGCCCCTCAGGACCTTCAGCCAATGATCAGATAGACTTGAGAACCAGGCTCATGATGTAATGACAAAGGGCCAAAAGAATCAGGAGCCAGAGGGGTGCACCCTCACCACAGGATAAGCAGGCAATGGAAGTTTCCCGTTTGGGGCCCTCCTTGACCTGACCCTTTAAGTGTCTCTATTTTTGCTTTTTCTGATTTGCATCCAATTGCTCCCCTAAAATGGGATCCTAACTATAGACTTCTGTGACTTCTGTGAGTCATGATAACAAAAGAAATGCCCTGAGAGAGTCATGAGAACTCCTACATTTTCAGCAAGTTGCTCCAAAGCATGATTGTCCTAAGAACCCCAAATCTAATACTAACATTGGATGAGAGTTTAGTCTTGTGATCAAATTTGCCCATAACCCATGAAGTCTAGGCTGACTCCAAGTCATCTTTTCTAGCTAGTGGCTATATTGACTTTGTGCTACAATATATCAGTGAGTTAAAGGGTTCAAAAACTCACAGTGGGCATTTGAAAATGTGCCACCTGCTGACAAGGATCTTAAGAATGCTCCCCGCAGAGTGATCCCCGCAGTGATGACCAGGGCACCAGCATCACTGAAATGACCCCATTTTCAGGCAATAATTCACTGCTCACCTCTGGTTTCCACAGTGAATGTGGCAGTCACTTCTCTCAAGGATGCAGACTAGAACCAATGGGAGGAGTCATCCAAGCAAAACCACTCAAATGGAAGGTCCTAGTTCCCAATTTGCCTTGTATGGGTATTCTGTGTAGAACACACACTGGCTTTTAAAGACAACAAAGATAAGAGTTAAAAACACAAAGGTGTGCCTTGAAAGGAATGTCAGAGCGTGTACTATGTCAGTGTGCCTGCTGGATCCTTTCTGGGTTGACACCGTTCTGACAGCCACCAGGGTAAGTTTGACCAGTGGTTGCCCCCACACAATGCTGTCATTTTAGGAAGTCCTTCTGGCAAAGTTAGTGCAGATCATGGGGTCACTGGGTCTTTGTCTCCACACCCAAACCCTGAGCACCCTCCCCTGGAATCCCCCACTTCATCATCAGAACCATCAATGTGATTCAAAACTGAAAGACAAGAGGAAGAAGAAGGACTGCACCTTGGTAGAGGCTGCCATTCTGGACCAGGCAGAGATCTGCATTGCCCCCCTATCTCCACCCAGCCTCCAACTTGGGTCCTAAGGCAACCTCATCTAAATGGGAGTAATAGAAGCACCTCTCCTATGCTGGATTAGACACAGATCAGATCTGAGTGGCAGTCTTGACAGCAAGCCAGTGGAGTCCAGATCTGATCCACCTTCCTCTCACAGTAGACTTAGGGCATCTGACCTAAGCTGTGAGCACATCATCCTGCACTGAGAGCTAGAGATCAGAGCTAAAAGGAGGTTGGACTTACAGGAATGAATTCGCAGTGAGCTTGGTTCCTTGTTTTTATTTTAATTTTTCTGTTTTAATTATTTTTGTCTTTTTTAATTTTAGTCTTTTTCTCTTTTTGTTTTTGATAACTTTTTAATACTTGCTTTGTTTCTGTTGTTTTACTGATTTTTCTCTATTTCTTTTTATCTTTTTTGAAGTTAATGTCTACTCTGCATTTTCTGTGCATATGTGTTTATTTTTTACTCTCTAGACTTCTTGTTTGTGCATGGGAAGAGTACATCAACAGGCAGGTTTGTATTTGTATTATTATCTGTATGTTTTAGTTGTTTTTTTTACCCTTTTCTGCCTTTGTGCCTCTTTTCATTTGTTAGTTGGTACATCTGTCTGTTTTCCCTCTTACTTTTCACTCTCTCCACCTTCCTCTTGCCCCTCTCCTGCCTTTTTTCCATTACTTTCCCTTTTTTTGCCTCATTTTGCTTCCAGGGAGCAAACCTATACTCTCACTGCATAGACAGATTGCAAGGCAGTGGGAAGTGGGTTCCAGGGTGTCCATACACCTGTCAGTGGATACTGGGATCTGCAGATAGATTTTGAATCACAGTTCCCTCATCAATTAAATCTTAAAACTGCAAAAAGTACAGCCTCCAACTCACAGTCGAACTTCTGAATTGAACAAATTCAGAGGATCCACATAAGGAAGAATAGGAGACTGAACAAGCCGAAGTAAAATCAACCCCACCATCCCTGAACAAAAGAATTAAAGAAGAGGAAAAAAAGTGGAGGGAGGGGGAGGAAAATCTGCACAAATGAAAAAAAAAAGAAGAATAGGGGTCTCACACAGATCCTTGGGAGTTCAGACTCTGAGAAAAACAGACTTCAGAATGCAAATGATGAAGAGCCCCCAGAATGACTGGTCTCAAACTACAAACCTGATGTCATGACATTAATAAAGAGGATACAAAGAATTGAGGACAGACAAGAGGAAAATAGGAAGGAGTTGATAACTGAGATAGCAGCAGTAAAAAATACTAGAGTGAAATAAATAACAAACTGATAAGCATGGAAAGCAGAATTAGCCAAGTAGAAGAAAGAATCTCAGAGCTGAAGACCAAAATATAGAACTAACTCAAACTGTCAAAAACATACAAATAAGCTTAAAAAGACAGAACAAAACCTTCAAGAGATGAGCAATTATTTCAAAAGACTGAACATAAGAGTAATTGGACTCTCTGAGGCAGAAAGAGAGACAGAGACAACCCTGGAACAAACATTCCATAAAATTATTCAAGAAAACTTCCCTCATCTCATCAGTCATGTGACCAAGCACAAGAGAACAGAGAACCCTTGCAAGACAATAAATAAGAAGACCAACTCCTAGACACATAGTAATTCACCTAAACAAGTGGTATAAAAGAAAAAAACCTAAAGGCAGTAAGAGAAAAAGGTAAAAATACCTACTGGGAAAGACCAATTAGATTAGCAACAGATTTATCTATAGAAACATTTCAAGCTAGGAGAGCTTGGAGTCCAATCTTCAAAGTTCTCAAAGATAAACAATTTCATCCAAGAATAACCTATCCAGTTAAGCTAAGTTTCATCATTGAGAGAAAATTGAAATCTTTCTCAGACATTCAATTTCTAAGAAATTATACTGCCATTAGACCACCTCTACAAGAAACATTTAAGAAAGTATTGAACACAGAAGAGAAAAAAGAATGACAACATTCTCCACAAGAGTGCAGGAAAAAGATGGAAAACACGCATGAATCAAACCAAAAACCAAAAGAAAGACAACAAAGAAACAGGAATAACAACAACTCTATATGAACCAAATGACAGGGATAAACTCTCACATTTTAATACTCTCGCATTACAATAATATTAGCCTGAATGTGAATGGACTAAATGCACCACTGAAAAGACACAGAATGGCAAAATGAATAAAACATCATGAGACCACAATATAGTGTCTCCAAGAGACTCATCTCAACAGAAAGGACACTCACAGACTCAAAGTAGGAGGATGGGAAACAAAATTTTGGGCAAATGGAACATGCACCTTCTCAGATCACAGTGGAATAAAAATGAATATCAGCACCAACAAAGACATGGTTTGGGTTCCCCCAAAACCCACAAAGACATGGACACCAAACAGCATGATGCAAAGCAACTCCTTGGTCAACACGGAAATCAAACAGACATGAAAACGTTCCTGGAAAAAAATGAAAAAGAAGAAACATGCTACAAAACCATTGGGATGCCATGAAAACAGTAGTAAGAGGGGAATTCATATCAATACAAATACACATGAAGAAAATGGAAAGATCATGTTAACAGCCTAACAATTCACCTAAGGAAGCTGGAAAAGCAAGACCACCAAAACCCTTACTTCAGCAGAAGAATCCAGATCACCAAATAAAAGTCCAAATCAGACAGGGAAATGGCAAGATGGTGACAGGGCAACCCAGACTGTGAAGCCCTCTGCAAAGGAGAACTGCAGTGGGTCTCTGACTCTCACCCCAGGGTGCTGTGGACCCCAACATCGCAGCCTGCTCTTCATATGGAGCTCAGCCATTGCCACCGCTGGGGCATCGCAATGGACTGGACAATCACTGTGGGGCAAAGGGTGCCACTGCCACTCCCCCCACACCCCCAGCCCCGCCGCCAAGGCCGCCATTGCTGTGGTCTCTGTGACGGAAATAGCACATCACACCACCCAGGCCAGAAGCAATCCACTTCAGTCCTTCAAGCCCCTTCAGGGAAGATCTGATGGGATCACTGCCACCTCTCCTGTGACAGAGAAGTCCTGCCTGCCGTAAGTCTCCTGTTGTCTGCCCTGAGGCAGGCAGCCACCTTGCTCCTGTACGGCCCCACCCCCTCTGTGGCAAGCAGCTGAGATAGCACCACTTGCTGGCAATTCAAGGTAACAACACCAAAACAGGAGAAACAAGCTTGATAAAGACATAGACCAGAGTGGTGAATGGAGGGTAATCTGAAATGTCCTTCACAGCAGACCAGGGGCAACTGACCCTAACTGCAAACTAATTTACCAGCTTGAAAAGAAAACTAGAAATCAGACCTGAAAGGACATTGGACTTAAATGAAATGTCTCAGAGTGTGCTTCATTGATTCTATTAATTTAATGACTTAATTATATTCCGACTGTATTGTTCCTTTTTTTCTTTTTTCCTCTTCCTTTTCTTCTCTCAGTAAACCATATCTTTGAATAGAGGAACAGCACACTAATAAGGTGGTTGATTAGCTTGTATGTTAGCATCACTATATGTTTTATTTTTATTTTTTATTTTTTGTATGAGAGTTGGTTCGTCTGTAGCTGTGGTCTATTGTTTTTATCTGTTTCAGCATAGGCCTCTTTCTCTATATGTTGGCACACTCATTTGTTTCCCCCCTTACTCATCTATCCCTCCACTCCCCTCTTCAACCCACTATCTGCTCCATTCTCTCCCCTCTGCTAACCACATTTTATTTCAGGGAGTAAACCTACAGCCCCACTGCATGGACAGATTCCAAGGCAGTGGGAAGTGGGTTCCACATTATCCACACACCTGTCAGCGAATACTGGGACCTGCAGATAGATTTTGAATCACAGCTCCCCCTTTAAGTAAATCTCAAAACTGCAAAAAGTACCACCCGCAACCTACAGTGCAACTCCAGAATTGAACAAAGTAAGAGGGCATACATAAAGAATAGGAGATTGAACAAACAGAAGTAAAACCAATCCCTTTACCCTGAATAACAGAATTAAGGAAGACAGTGACATGGAGGGAAGGAAAAAGTAGGGAGGGGGAAAAACCGCACAAATGAAGAAAAACCAGAAGAAGAATATAGGTCTCACACAGACCCCTGGGAAATCAGACACTGAGAAAACAGATTCTGGAACATAAACAATGAAGAGCCCCCAGAATGACTGGTCTCATGCAACAAACAAAGACATCAAGACATTAATGGAGAGAATATTAAAAATTGAGAAGAGACAAGAGGAAAATAGGAAGGAACTGATGTCAGAAATGACAGCAGTAAAGAATACTGTGATGGAAATGAATAACAGACTAATAAGCATGGAAAGCAGAATCAGCCAAGCAGAAGAAAGAATTTCAGAGCTCGAAGACCAAAACACAGAACTAACCCAAACTGTCAAAAGCATAGAAAAGAAGCTCAAAAAGACAGAACAAACCCTGAAAGAGATGAATGATCACTTCAAGAGATCAAACCTAAGAGTAATTGGGCTTCCTGAGGCAGAGAGAGAAACAGAAGCCACACTGGAACAAACATTTCATGAAATCATTCAAGAAAACTTCCCTCATCTCATCAAGGATGAAAAAATTCAAACACAAGAGATTCAGAGAACCCCTGCAAGACAACAAATAGGAAGACCAACTCCCAGACACATAATAATTCGCCTAAACAAAGTAGCTATAAAAGAAAAAATCCTAAAGGCAACAAGAGAAAAAGGCCAGACTACCTACCAGGGAAAAATCAATTCGAATAGTAGCAGATTTATCCACAGAAACACTTCAGGCCAGGAGAGCCTGGAGCCCTATCTTCAAAGTTCTAAAAGAGAAACAATTTCAACCAAGAATAACCTACCAGTCAAATTAAGCTTCATTAGTGAGGGAGAATTGAAATATTTTCCAGATATCCAATCGCTAAGAACCTACACTGCCACCTGACCACCTCTACAAGAAACACTTAAGAAAGTACTGAACACAGAAGAAAAAGAAAAACGAACAACAGCATTCTTCACAAGAGTACAGGCAAAAGATTAAAAACACACATAAACCAACTCCAAAACCCAAAGAAAGACAACAAACAAACAGGAAAAACTCTGTAAGAACCTTATGACAGGGATGAACTCTTGCATTTCAATTATTAGCCTAAATGTGAACAGACTAAATGCACCACTGAAAAGATATAGAATGGCAAAATGGATAAAATATCAGCAGGCAACAATCTATTGCCTTCAAGAGACTCACCTCACTAGAAAGGACACCCACAGACTCAAAGTAAGAGGATGGGAAACAAACTTTCAGGTGAACGGAATATAAAAGAAAGGAGGAGTAGCGATCTTAATTTCAGACAAAATACTCTTCAAGCTATTAAAAATCAAAAAAGATACAGAAGGCCACTACATAATGATAAAAGGCTCAATCCATCAACAAGAAATATCTATCCTAATCATATATGCACCCAACATAGGTGCACCAACTTTCATAAAGCAACTTCTAGGAAAACTAAAGAAAGATATTGACTCAAACACTATCATAACTGGGTACTTTAATACCCCACTCACAACCCTAGACAGATCATCAGGACAAAAAATCAGCAAGGAGATCCGGAACCTCAATGTGACTTTGAACCAAATGGACTTAATTGGTATCTACAGAACACTCCATCCGAAGACCACAGAATACACATTCTACTTATCACCACATGGAACGTATTCTAAGATTGACCACATACTCGGCCATAAATCAAGCATAAGCAAATTTAAAAGGACCGAAATTCTACCATGCACCTTCTTGGACCACAGTGGAATAAAAATAAACATTGACACCAACAAAGTCCCCCCAAAACCCACAAAGACATGGATACTAAACAGCATGATGCTAAACAACTCCTTGGTCAATGATGACATCAAAACAGAGATCAAAAGATACCTGGAAACAAATGAAAATGAAGAAACATCTTGCCAAAATCTCTGGGATGCCCTGAAAGCTGTAGTAAGAGGGGAATTTGTATCCCTACAAACACACATGAAGAAAATGGAAGGAACAGAAATTCACAACCTAACAAGCCACCTAAAGAAGCTGGAATAGCAAGACCACAAAAACCCTAATTTCAGCAGAAGAATACAGATCACCAAAATAAAAGCCCAAATCCAGGGAATGGAAGCAAGATGATGACAGCATAGGTGAACTGGTGAGATTCTCTGAATGTGAGTTTCCAAAAAGGCTATTATTTCTCTTTCCCTATCCCCCAGCCCACCACCAACCATGCTGGGGCCAGGCCCAGGAACTTCAGTCTCACACAGGGCCAGATATTGTAGCCCCCTACTGCTGCTGTTCCATTGCGTGTGTGGGAGTCTCAGGTCCCAGCCCCCTCCAGTTCCCTCTCTGGCTGCATTGTCTCCAGCCTGGCACCCGGCACCAAGCCACCGGTCACACAGGGAGGCTCTGGGCGCCCACCCCGCAGAGACACCGGTCCCATTCCTGGCTGAAGTACCCTGTGGAGGGCCCAGCGCCGCTCTCGCTGCTCACTGCCTGCCCTTTGAAACTTTGGAGCTCTGGAACTCTGGGCCCACCCTGGCTGAGGCACTCAGTACGAGACCCCAAGACAGGGGACCCAGACAGGCAGAAAAAAACAGATCTGCTTAAACTGCCTTGCCATTCTCCAGGCAGAGACTTCCATTGATCCGCCCACCTATCAACAAACTTTACCTCATTTCCTAAGGCCAGATATTGCGGTCCCCTGCTGCTGCTATTCCACTGCGTGCATGGGAGTTTTGGGTCCCAACCCCATCCAGCTCTCTCCCTGGCTGCATTATCTCCAGTCCGGCACCCGGCACCAAGCCACCAGTCACACAGGGAGGCTCTGGGCGCCCGCCCCTCAGAGACACCGGTCCCATTTCTGGCTGAAGTACCCTGTGGGGGGCCCAGAGTCACTCTCGCTGCCCACTGCCTGCCCTTTGGAGCTCTGGAACTCCGGGCCCACCCTGGCTGAGGCACTCAGTGTGAGACCCCAAGCTGGGGGGCCCAGACAAGTGGAGAAAAACAGATCTGCTTAAACTACCTTGCTATTCTCCAGGCAGAGACTTCCATTGCCCCACCCACCTATCAACAAACTTTACCTCAGTTCCTAAGGCAACAGCACGAAACAGGAGACAAAGCCCCACCCCTACACTGTAACGAAAAAGAAAAGGGAGAGGCCAGAATCGGAGATCAGAGAAGTGACTCTAGTCTGATCACTTATTTTGACTTATGATTTGATCATTGAAACTGTTGGTTTAGATCACGTTTGGTGTTTATCTTCTGACTTAAACTGTTTCTTGATTTTATTGGTCTGTCTCTGTGTAGCTATCAGTACTCTTTAGGGAATGTTTCTTACGTGTCTTTCTTCACTTCTTCCCAGCACTGTGTCTCTTTCTCACCTGATAGTTGGTATGTATATCTGTTTTCCCACTCGCACTTCTCTCTTTCTAACTCCTTATTGACCCCCCCTTCCTCCATTATTTTCCTCTTTTATACACCCCCCTTTTAAATCTAGGAACCAAGACTACATACTGCTGAATAGACAGACTGTAAAGCAGAGGGAAAAGTGAACAAAGCCAGAAGATCCTCATAAGGAAGAACAAGACATTGCAGAAGAGAAATAAAAGCAACCCCACCTTCCCTCAAAAACAGAATTGAAGAAGGGGAGGGAAAGGGGGAGAGGGAGAAAAATCTACAAAAATGAAGAAAAACAACAAGAAAAGTATGTGTCTCTCCCAGACGCCTGGGAGAGCAGACACTGAGAAAACTGACGTTGGAATAAAAAAAATGAAAAGCCCCCAGAATGAAGGGTCTTAAACTGCAAATGTAGATTGTTGGGAGCCAGCCTTGGAGGTCCACCTGATTGACAGGGTCCGGGTGGGCCGAAGACCCCGGGCCGCAGGGCGAGCCCAGGAAGCTGAGGCCCTTCTGTCCTTCACCTTTGCTGTTTGATACCGCCGAAGAATTCTGTGCAGTCGTGGAAGAAGAAAATGGCATGTTTATGTGAAGTACTCACAGCTAACCTGGAAACATCATGGTTTATTTTTCCATTTTTCCCACTATGCCACTTGGCCTTTTCTAACATATGCAAGGGTTAAACTCTGAAGCACATCAAGAATGCTTTATTTCACTTGGTTATAAGTTATTAGACATTGCTTAAGTAATAAATGATATGAGTATATCCACTCCTTATTTGATTTAGGACTATGCAGTTTAGTGTTTAGACATAAGGATTTTTTAGAAGCACAAGTTTATAATGAGTTCATTATGAATTCATTATAAGTTCTAACACTTATCTAGGAGTTATGTAGGTGACTTATAACACTTTTTTACACTGACTTAGGATAAAGATTAATGTTAAGGTTTTTACTTAATTCTATAGTTAAAACTCTAAGTTAACATTTATAGAGTAGGTTTTCACTGAACTCATAATATAATAATTAGACACTTTTATGACAGATCAGCTAAAACAGAAAGTAACCTTGAGGGGCCTGGGAAACATTACTAAAAGGTTCTTTTGAGTTCTCTTTAGAAACAAGCACTGCAAGATAAGAGAAAAGTAACGAGGACATCTGGACAAGGAAGGCGATCACAGGACTCTGAAGAACACAAGAGCCTAAGATGAGAATATTCCTGACACATAAAGAAATACACACTTAAAGAAACTTTCTTGAAACATTTGTAATTTGGGACATTGGACTGAGAGTGTCATTGTTGGCTTTAGAATAGGACTTGTCTAATGCCTATGAGATTCCTGGCTTATTTGCTACTAAAGCCACTGGGAATCCTGGTTTGTTTGCTACTAAGACCACTAGCTGGTAACTTTTAAAAGATATGTATGTGAAAGAGTTTTCTTTGTCTTGCTCCTTCACAAATGGTATAAAAGCTCTGTATTAACTAGCATTAAATTGTCATCTGTTCAAGAAGCAGGTGTCCGGTATATGATCGTCGTCATCACCTATCTGTCTCTCCTTCAACATATCTCACGACCCTTGTGGAGAGATTAAAAAGAATTGAGGAGACACAAGAAGAAACTAGGAAGGAGATGATATCTGAGATAATAGTAATAAAGAATACTGTGAATGAAATAAATAACAAATTGATAAGCATGGAAAGCAGAATTACCCAAGCAGAAAAAAGAATCTCAGAGCTTGAGGACCAAAATATAGAAATAACCCAAACTCTTAAAAACACAGAAAATAAGCTCAGAAAGACAGAACAAAACCTTCAAGAGATGAGTGACTACCTCAAGAGGCCTAACCTAAGAGTAATCAAACTCCATGAGGCAGAAAGAGAAACAGAGACCACATTGGAACAAACTTTCCATGAGATCATTCAAAAAAACTTCCTTTATCTAAACAGTGATGCAAAAATTCAAACACAAGAGATTCAGAGAACCCCTGCAAGACAACAAATGAGAAGACCAACTCCTAGACACATAATAATTCGCCTAAATAAAGTAGGCACAAAAGAAAAAATCCTAAAGGCAGCAAGAGAAAAAGGCCAGATCACCTACCATGGAAGACCAATCCGAATAGCAGCAGATTTATCTGCAGAAACCCTGCAGGTTAGGAGAGCTTGGAGCCCTATCTTCAGAGTCCTAAAAGATAAACAATTTCAAACAAGAATAACCTACCCAGCCAAGCTAAGCATCAGTGAGGGAGAATTAAAATCTTTCCCAGATATCCAATCCCTAAGAACTTATGCTGCCACCAAACCACCTCTACATGAAACACTTAAGAAAGTACTAAACACAGAGGAAAAGGAAAAAGGAACAACGTTCTTTACAAGAGTACAGGGAAAAGAAAAAAATATACACAAACCAACCCCAAAACCAAAAGAAAGACAAAAAAAAAAAAAGAAAAAACCAAGTGGAAGAACCACAACTCAATAAGAACTCCATGATAGGGACGAACTCTCACATTTCAATAATTAGCGTGAATGTGAATGGACTAAACGCATCACTGAAAAGACATAGAATGACAAAATGGATAAAATATCACCAGGCAACAATATACTGCCTTCAAGAAACCCATCTCACTAGAAAGGACATACACAGACTCAAAGTAAGAGGATGGGAAACAAATTTTCAGGCAAATGGAACACAAAAGAAAGGAGGAGTCGCGATCCTAATTTCAGACAAAATACCATTTAAGCTACCAAAAATTAAAAAAGATATAGAGGGCCACTACATAATGATAAAAGGTTCACTCCATCAACAAGAAATATCTATCCTAAACATATATACACCCAACATAGGTGCGCCAACATTCATAAAGCAACTTCTAGGAAAACTAAAGAAAGGCATTGACTCTAACACCATAATAACTGGGGACTTTAAAACAGCACTCACAACCCTAGACAGATCATCAGGACAAAAAATCAACAAGGAGATCCGGAACCTCAATAAGACTCTGGACCAAATGGACTTAATTGATACCTACAGAACACTCCATCCAAAGACCACAGAATACACACTCTACTCATCACTGCATGGAACATATTCTAAGACCGACCACATAATTGGACACAAGTCAAGCATAAGCAAATTTAAAAGGACTGAAATTCTACCATGCACCTTCTTGGACCACAGTGGAATAAAAATAAACATTGACAACAACAAGGTCCCCCCAAAACCCACAAAGACATGGACATTAAAAAGCATGATGCTAAACAACTCCTGAGTCAATGACGAAATCAAAACAGATATCAAAAGATACCTGGAAACAAGTGAAAATGAAGAAACTTCTTACCAAAATCTCTGGGACGCCTTAAAAGCTGTAGTAAGAGGGGAATTTATATCACTACAAACACACATGAGGAAAATGGAAGGAACAGAAATTCACAACCTAAAAAGCCACCTAAAGAAGCTGGAAAAGCAAGACCACAAAAACCCTAATTTCAGCAGAAGAATCCAGATCACCAAAATAAAAGACCAAATCCAGGATATAGAAGACAAAAAGATAATAGGAAAAAAATCAATGAAACAAAAAGCTGGTTCTTCGAAAGAATAAACGATCGATGGTCCACTAGCTAGACTGACCAAGAAAAAATGAGACAAAAACGAAATAAGCACACTCAGAAATGCAAAAGATGAAATCACATCTGACCTTGAAGAAATACAAAAGATCATTAGAGACTACTACGTACACTTGTATGGAAACAAACTTGAAAACCTTAAGGAAATGAGGGACTTTCTGACATCACACAACCTACCTAAGTCGGAAGAAGGAGAAATTGAGACACTAAATAAACCAATAGCAATCAAGGAAATCGACTATGCAATGAGAAAATTCCTACAAAAAAAAAAGCCCTGGACCAAATGACTTTCCAGCACAATTCTACAAGACATTTAAGGAGGAGCTGATACCAATCCTACTGAAGGTATTCCAGGCAATTGAAAAAGAGGGAATGCTCCCCAAATCATTTTACGAAGCCAACATCACCTTGATACCCAAGCCAGGTAAAGATCAAAGAAAGAAAGAGAACTACAGGCCAATGTCTTTGATGAACATAGATGCTAAAACTGTCTACAAGATCCTAGCAAACCGAATTCAGCAATACATCTCAAAAATCATCCACCATGACCAAGTAAGCTTCATTCCTGGGATGCAAGGCTGGTTCAACATTCGTAAAAACATAAATGTAATTAAATACATCAACAGATGTCAAAACAAAAACCACATGATTATATCATTAGATGCAGAAAAAGCTTTTGATAAAATCCAGCACCCCTACTTGATAAAAATCCATGAACATCTAGGCATACGGGGAACATACCTCAAAATAGCAAAAGCCATCTACGAGAAACAAACAGCGAGCATACTCCTAAATGGACAAAAATTAGAACCATTTCCCCTGAAAACTGGAACGAGAAAAGGACGACCACTCTCCCCTCTCCTGTTCAACATAGTATTGGAAGTCCTGGCTCGAGCAATCAAAGAAGAGAAGGCAATCAGGGTTATCCAAATAAGAAAAGAGGAAGTCAAGTTATCTCTCTTTGAAGATGATATGATTGTGTACCTTGGAAACACAAGAGAATCTGTCAAAAACCTCCTTACACTGATAAAGGCCTTTAGCAAAGTCTCAGGATACAAAATAAATGTACAAAAGATGATCGCATTTCTCTACACCAATAATAAACAAACAGAAACCCAAATAAAAAACACAATTCCATTCACAATAGCCACAAAAAAATGAATTACCTTGGCATCTTCCTAACCAGAGACATGAGAGACCTTTACAAGAAAAACTACAAAACACTGCTTAAAGAAATAAAAGTTGACACAAATAAGTGGAAAAATATCCCATGCTCATGGATCGGAAGAATCAACATTGTGAAGATGTCCATCTTACCTAAGGCAATCTACAGATTCAATGCAATACCCATCAAATTACCAGCAACATTCTTCTCAGACCTAGAAAAAACAACACAGGAATTCATATGGAAACACAAACTTCCAAGAATAGCCAGAAGAGTCCTCAGCAAGAAAAACAAAGCAGGTGGTATCACATTACCAGACTTCAAACTTTACTATAAAACTACAATCATCAAAACAGCTTGGTATTGGTATAGGAACAAGCATATAGATCAATGGAATAGAATTGAGATTCCAGAAGCAAACCCTCAATTTCTCAACCAACTCATCTTTGACAAAGCCTCCACTACCTACCACTGGGGAGAGGTGGACCTATTCCACCTCCCAGTAAATGGTGCTGGGAAAACTGGCTGACCACATGCAGAAGATTGAAACAGTACCCCTATCTATCCCCATGCACAAAGGTTAACTCCAAATGGATCAGAGACCTAAATGTAAAACCTCAAACCATAAGTACCTTAGAAAAGGAAGGAAATACCCTCATGGAAATCGGAACTGGCATCCAATTCCTGAACAAAACTCGAAACCCACAGGTCCTAAAAGAGAAGATAGACAAGTGGGACCTTATTAAACTGACAATCTTCTGCAAAGTCAAAGAAACCATCAAGAGAGCAGGGAGACAGCCTACAGACTTGGAAAAAGTATTTGCCAACTCCAGGTCTGACAAAGGCTTAACATCCTGGATCTACAAGGAACTGAAACGTACCGAAAAGAAAAAAAACAAACAACCCCATTATAAAATGGGCAAAAGATATGAACAGAAACTTCACAAAAATGTCAGCCAACAATCACATGAATAAATGTTCAACCTCACTAATCATCAGGGAGATGCATATCACAACCACGCTGAGATACCACCTAACTCCAGTCAGAATGGCAATTATCAACAACTCAAAAAATAACAGTTGTGGGAGAGGGTGTGGTGAAAAGGGAACACTTCTACACTGTTGGTGGGAGTGTAAACTAGTGCAACCTCTGTGGAAAGCAGTGTGGCTATTCCTAAAAGCTCTAAAAATTGACCTTCCATATGATCCCACAATCCTCCTACTGGGAATATACCCTGAAGAACTCAAATCACTCTATATAAAAAGATACCTGCACACGTATGTTTATCGCAGCGTTGTTCACAATAGCAAGAACCTGGAAACAACCATGCTTCCCATCAAAAGAAGACTAGATTTAAAAAGTTTGGTACATATACACGATGGAATACTATGCAGCCATAAAAAAGAACAAAATGTTGAACTTCGCAGCAACTGGATGGGGCTAGAGTCTATAATACTGAGTGACCTCTCACAGAAATAACGATCCGAGTATCACATGTTCTCATTCATATAATGGACCTTGAACATCCAATGTAATACTATAAGAAAATGACTGACGGTACTGGGAAACTATGGGGGGGATGGGGGATGGGATTAACAGTAGCAAATATCTGTCTGGGGATTGGGAAACACCTCTTATCAACAGGGTGCTTGAATGAAACGTAATTGTACACCTAACCCTTAACTGTACCCCACAAAACCATAATAAAAAATATTGATTAATTAAAAAAAGTCCAAATCAGATATAGAAGACAAAAAGATAATATGAAAATTCAATGAAACAAAAAACTGGTTCCTTGAAAGGATAAACAAGATTGATGATCCCCTAGCTAGACTGATCACAAAAAAGAGAGGTAAAGCCTAAATAACCTCAATCAGCAACACAAAAGATAAAGTCACAATTTTCCCTGAAGAAATACACAAGATTATCAGAGGCTACTATGTATACTTGCATGGAAACAAGCTTGGACACCAAAAGGAAATGGAGGATTTCTGACATCACACAACCTTCCCCGGTTAAAAAAAGAAGAAACCGAGACCATAAATAGACCAATAACAATCCAGGAAATTGACTATATCATAAGAAAACTACCTACAAAAAAAGCCCTGGACCAGATAGTTTTCCAGCAAGATTCTACAAAATATACAAGGAGGAGCTGATACCAATCCTATTGAAAGCATTCCAGGCAAGTGAGACAAATGGAACTCTTCCCAAATCATTTTATGAAACTAACATCGCATAAATACCCAAGCCAGGTAAAGATCCAACAAAGAAAGAGAGCTACAGGCAAATATCCTTGATGAACATAGATGCTAAAATTCTCAACAAGATCCTAGCAAACCGGATTCAGCAACATACCTCAAAAATCATCCACTGCAACTAAGTAGACTTCATCCCTGGGATGTAAGGCCTAAATGCAATTAAATACATCAACAGACATAAAAACAAAAAAATGCATGATTATGTCATTAGATGCAGAAAAATCTTTTGATAAAAACCAGCAACCCTTCTTGATAAAAACCCTCAAGCATCTAGGTAGAGACAGAACATACCTTAAAACAGTAAGAGCCATCTACAAGAAACCCAAAGTGGGCATACTGCTAAATAGACAGAAATTGGAATCATTTCCCTTGAAAACTGGAACAAGACTAAGATGCCCACTCTCCCCCTCCTTTTCAACATAGTTTTGGAAGTTTTAGCTAGATCAATCAGAGAAGAAAAGGCAATCAGGGGTTTCCACTTAGGAAAAGAGGAAATCAAGTTTTCCCTCTTTGCAGATGACATGATCTAAACCTTGAAAACCCAAGAGAATCTGTAAAAACCTCCTTGCACTGATAAAAGACTTCAGCAAAGTCTCAGGGTATAAAATAAATGTGCAAAAGACAATCACATTTCTTTTTTTAATTTCAAACATATTTTTTATTTTAAAATTGTGGAGTACTGTTAAGGATTAGGTACACAAATATGCATCGTTCAGGTACCCTTGTTAATAAGGGGTGTCCCCCCATCCCCAGACAGATATTGACTACCATTAATCCCACCACCCTTGCCCTCCCTGCTCCTCCCCATAGATTCCCACCACTGTAGATCATTTTCTTATAGTATTATGGTAGATGTTCAAGGTCCACTTATGACTGAGAACATGTGATACTCAGATCTTTGTTGCTGTGAAAGATCACTCAGTATTATAGACTCTTGTTCCATACAGGTTGCTGTGAAATTCATTATTTTTTTATTTTTATGGCTGTGTAGTATTCCATCGTGTATGTGTACTATATTTTTTTAATCCCGTTCTCTTTTGATGGACAGCATGGTTGGTTCCAGGTTCTTGCTATTGTGAACGATGCTGCGATAAACATGCGTGTGCAAGTATCTTTTTTATACAGTGATTTGAGTTCTTCAGGCTATATTCCCAGTAGGGAGATTGTGGGGTCACATGGGAGGTTGATATTTAGAGTTTTTAGGAATCGCCACACTGCTTTCCACAGAGGTTGCACTAGTTTACACTCCCACCAACAGTGTAGAAGTGTTCCCTTTTCACCACATCCTCTCCAGCACCTGTTATTTTTTGAGTTATTGATAATGGCCATTCTGACTGGAGTTAGGTGGTTTCTCAGTGTAGTTTTAATTTGCATCTCCTTGATGATTAGTGAGGTTGAACATTTCTTCCTATGTCCGTTGGTCACTTGTATGTCTTTTGTGAAGTGTCTGTTCATATCTTTTGCCCACTTTGTAATGGGGATGTTTGTTTTTTTCTTTTCAGCACGTTTGAGTTCCTTGGAGATCCAAGATTTTAGGCCTTTGTCAGACATGGAGCTGGCAAACACTTTTTCCCAGTCTGTGGGCTGCCTCCCTGCTCTCTTGATTGTTTATTTGGCTTTGCAGAAGTTTGTCAGTTTAATGAGGTCCCACTTGTCTCTCTTATCTCTTATGGCATAGGCCCTTGATGTTTTGATTGGAAATTGATTGCCAGTTCCAATTTCCATAAGGGTGTGTCCTGCATTTTTTAAGGTTCTTATGGTTTGAAGTTTTACATTTAGGTCTCTGATCCATTTAGAGTTTATTTTTGTGTATGGGGATAGATAGGGGTCTTGTTTGAGTCTTCTGCATGTGGTCAGCCAGTTTTCCCAGCACCATTTACTGAATAGCTTCTCCTCTGCCCAGTGGTAGGTGGTGGAGGCTTTTTCGAAGATGAGTTGGTTGAGAAATTGAGGTTTTGCTTCTGGAATTTCAATTATATTCCTTCGGTCTATATGCCTGTTCCTGTACCAATACCAAGCTGTTTTGATTGTTGTAGCTTTATAGTAAAGTTTGAAGTCTGGTAATGCGATACCGCTTGCTTTGTTTTTTTTGCTGAGGATTGTTCTGACTGTTCTTGGTCGTTTGTTACATTTCTAAACACCAATAATAAACAAAAAGAAACCCAAATAAAAACACAATTCTATTCACAATAGCCACACAAAAAAATGAAATACGTTGGCATCTTCCTAACTAGAGACATGAAAGACCTTTACAATGAAAACTGCAAAACACTGATCAAAGAAATCAAAGATGACACAAACAAGTGGAAATTTATTCCATGCTCATGGATTGGAAGAACCAACATTGTTAAGATGTTCATTCTACCTAAGGCAATCTACATATTTAACGCAGCACCCATCAAATTACCAGCAACATTCTTCTCAGACCTAGAAACAGCAGTACAGGAATTCATATGGAAACATAAATGACCATGAATTGCCAAAACAATCCTCAGTCAAAATAAATAAATAAATAAATAAATAAATAGCAGGAGGTATCACACTCCCAGACTTTAAACTTTATTATAAAGCTACAATAATCAAAACAGCCTGGTATTGGTACAACAACAAGCATATATACCAATAGAATGAAATTGAGATTACAGAAACAAAACCTCAGCTTCTCAACCAATTCATCTTTGACAAGGTCTCCACGACCAACCACTGGGGAGAGGAGAACCTTTTCAGTAAACGGTACTGGGAAAACTGGCTGACCACATGCAGAAGATTCAAACAGGAACCCTACCTATCCTCATACACAAAAATCAACTCCAAATGGATCAGAGACCTAAACCTAAAACCTCAAACTATAAGAAACTTAGAAAATGCAGGAGCAACCCTTATGGAAATTGGAATTGGCAACCAATTCCTAATCAAAACCTCAAGGACCCATGCCATAAGAAATAAAAGAGACAAGTGGGACCTCATCAAACTTCGAAACTTCTGTAAAGCCAAAGAAACCATCAAGAGAGCAGGGAGACAGCCCACAGATTCGGAAAAAATATTTGCCAACTCTATGTCTGACAAAGGCCTAACATCTAGGATCTACAAGGAATTCAAACGTGCTAAAAAGAAAAAAAAAAAAAACAGCCCCATTACAAAGTGGGCAAAAGACAGTTCTCAAAAGAAGATATACAGGCAGCTGACAGACACATGAAAAACTGTTCAGCCTCACTAGTCAACAAAAAACTGCAAGTTAGAACCACACTGAGATACCACCTAACTCCAGTCTGGAAGGCCATCATCAATAACTCAAAAAATAGCAGATGCTGGTGAGGATGCAGTGAAAAGGGAACACTTCTACATTGTTAGTGGGAGTGTAAATTAGTACAGCCTCTGTGGAAAACAGTGTGGCAATTCCTAAAAGATCTAAAAATTGACATTCCATATGACCCCGCAATTCCCCTACTGGGAATATACCGGGAAGAACTCAAAACACTATAAAAAGGATATCTGCCCACGTATGTTTATCTCAGCCTTTTTCACCATAGGAAGAACATAGAACCAACTGTGCTTCCCATCAAAAGAGGACTGGATAAAAAAATTGTGGTACATATACACAATGAAATATTATGCAGCCATGAAGAAGAACAAAATCATGAACTTTGCAGCAACCTGGATGGACTTAGTCTATAATACTGAGTGACCTTTCACAGAAACAAAGAGCTGAATATCACATGTTCTCACTCATAAAGGGACCTTGAACAACAATTATAATACTGTAAGAAAAGGATTGACAGTAGCGGGAAACTTGGGGGTGTGGGAAGGTGGGATTGGCAGTAGTGGGAAACTGCCTGGGGAAGGGTGTCATATGATAATGTCATCAACAAGGATATCTGCACAATTAATATTTTTATACTTAACAGTGAATAGTACCCACAATTAAAAAAAAATTTTTAAAGTCCTTCCATGGGATGGGCGTGTCATGAACACAAGGAAGGTGGTAAGGGATGTTGAGGGGATTAGCTCTGGCTTTTTCCCACTTCTGGAGGTCACACTGTTTTTTGGCTCACACTCCCACATCCCATTCACCTTAACCATAGACTCGGGATTCCATCGGCTTCTTCCTCTTCTAAACTCAAATCTCTGCCTTCTTTGACTTAAAAAGACACCTGTGATCTCATCAGGGTCCAGCTAGATTATGCAGGAGAATCTCCCAATGTAGAGATCTTTAATTTAATCACATTTGTAAAAGCCCTTTTTCCAGTGAAAGAATCCTTCATAGGTCTCAGGACACAGTTCCCAGTCAGAAGAACTGATCATATCCCATCTTCATATCCACCAACTTTTGGACAAACTCTCCCTTTGCCTGACCCTTGGACTTGAGCTTGGTAATATTTTGTCCCCTTACTCATATCTCCTAGTGCCCCCCTGACACAATGTAGGATCCCACTGCCTCTCCCCACCTGTAATTTTTGCACTAGGAGCCAATATGGCCACTGAGATGTTTGGAAGGCAGGGACTTTAAACTGACAATGAATGATGTCCGGTACAGTGTTCTGTGATCAATGACCAGAATCACTTCCTGTTGTGTTTATATAAGACCCAGTGACTTGGAAAGATAACGCTACAGAAGGGTGTTATTGTAAACCTTGCAAGGGATCCTACAGAACAATTGTTACAATATATTTTTCTGGTTTTTTAAATTGATTTTTTTTGTTGTTACATCCAAGGTACAGGCTATATTATTGTTGCTCTTGTTGATTTCTCTGTTTTGTTATTTTTGGTGATTTCTTGTTTCTCACTGGTGTGGTTGTTTTTGATAATTTCTTTCTAAATCAATTTTTTTGTTAGATCCAAAGTTCCAGTTGTATTACTGCTGTGGTGGATTCCCCTGTTCTGTCTTTTTCTTTTTCTCTCTTTTTTTTTTTTGTGAGTTGGAGTCTCATTCTGTTGCCCAGACTGGAGTGCAGTGGCCGCTCCCGGCCACTGCAGCCTCGACCTGCTGGGCTCCAGCGATCCTTCCGCCTCAGCCTTCCAAGTAGCCGGAATTACAGGCACACGCTACCACGCCCAGCTAATTTTTTTATTTATTGTAGAGGTGAGGTCTTGTCTGCCCAGGCGGGTCTCGAACCCGCGGGCTCAGGCAATCCACTCACCTTAGCCTCCCAAAGGTGCGGGATTACAGGCTGAGCCACCAAGCCCAGCTTTGTCTTTTTCTTATTGTGTTTTTTTATTTATTTTGTTTGTATATATTGGTATGGTTTCTTTTGAGAGTTTGTCTGTAATTGATTTTTGTTTGATCCAAAGTTCAGTTTGCATTGTCATTACTATGGAATTTGCTCTGTTTTTTCATTTTCTTATCATGTTTTATGTTTTGTTTTGTTTTTATAAGTTAGTATGGTTGCTGTTTTTTTATAGGAAATTTACAAAAAAATGCTTGTCTATTAGCTCAAAGGTCAGATTGCATTAACATTGCTGTGGTGGTTTCCTCTGTTTTACTTTTTTGCCATGATTTTTAGGTTTTTTGTTTGTTTTTCTCATTGGTGTGATTACTTTTGAGAGTTCCTCTCTAACTCATTTTTTTTTGTTAGATCCGAAAGTCAAGATGTAGAATTGATGCCATTACTTTTCTGTTTTGAACTTCCTTTTTTGATATAATTGTCTTACAGAGTTTCTCTCTGTGTAGCACAGCCTGCAACACAGTGGCTTAATTATAGTTTATTGCATCTCTCCCACTCCTGAGCTCAAGGTATCCTCTTTCCTCGGTCTCATTAAAACCTAGGAAAGCAGGAGTAAAAAGACTACTCCTAGGATTTTAAAATTTTAATTTTGTTTTAATAATTTATTTTATTTTAGACACTTTAATATCTTTTTCACAATGATGCTTTCCAAGGATTCACTTATTTTTTTCTTTTTTCAGATTAGCAAGAACATGTTTTTATATACATTGCATATGGAAAAGATAAGGAACCATTGAGTCAAAACTGTAAGAGAAAGAGGAGCACCTATAAACTGCAGTGACCATTCTCTTAGTCTCATGACTAGAGAGATCTGACCCAGAGCTTGGATCATACAGGTTAACTATCAAACCAAGAAAGATCGAGTTTATGGTACATGCAGCTCTCTTTTACTCTTTGTGGTGGAGTGTCTCAACTACAGTGTCTTTTAAACTACACTATTACACTTCTCTGCTCCATTATCTTCATCTCTCTCTCTCTCTCTCTCTCTCTCTCTCTCTCTCTCTCTCTGTCTCTGTCGCTCTCTCTTACACACATGGGCACACAGAGGTTTGGGGCCCCCGATTTATGTAATGAAAGAATGTCAAGTGTACCTTAAAGGAACTGAGAACCTTTCTAGTGGATCAAAGTCTTTTTGTGGACACTGTATGTGGAGAGAGACTTTCCCACTATTTACAGAGATCTGAGAGAGGAGTCATCCGTGGAATGGTGGTTTCTGATGCTTTTAGCAGGTGGAGTGTGCCCCAGTGGGCTGGTTTTCATCCTTATATTACAGGCAAAGTTGCTTTTACCAGGAGTCTTAAAATACAAGCATTTTATCAGCAATGCCAGCTACTCTAAAGTCATAAGAAAGAACCTAGTTGAGTGGTTTAATGGTGTTTTAACTGAAAGATAGAATAGAGGGCTTCCTACAAATCCACATTACTGTGCTTCCCATCTTGAGCAATAGAGACTCAGTTGTTCTCTGTAAATGGGGGACCATTCCTGCATACAGTGGGAGACTGAATTGATAGGCTTGGAATGAGAGTAGATATCTACAACACTGAAGTCAAAGGTTGGCTTGGATAATGTTGATGCAGAGGTGCTGCTCACTAGAGCAGTGGTCACTGGAGGAACCATGATAAGAAGTATTTTCAAAACAGGGCACCAGGAAGACAGCATCCCTGCTGTTGCCCATCAGGTGTCATAAACCTGGGCTAATGGGTAGCTTTCCAGTCAAAGAGTTGGAGTAGGACTGAAGAAAATAAATATAGGTTGGCAGATGCAGACTGATGACTCTTCAGGGTGCCACTGCACTGCACATAAATTTGGTATGGGGAAAACCAGAGTGCAGTCATTTTGAAGTTGGTGGTGAATCTGAGAGAAACAGCCTTAGAAGAAGGAGTATTGTCAATGCAAATGACCCCAGGGTCTAAAGTTGGCAATGAAGTCAAGAGAGCAGATGTATTAACTAAGATGATAGAAATGAATCCTGTGGAATTTGAATCAGATTTGCCAGGGGTCACAGAGTTCATGGTGGAGTGGATGGGATAAGAGGTGAGGAGGGAAAAAGACAGATGAGATTCTACACACATGGATATCTAGGATCACCTTCTGCCAAAAAAGGGACTTGGAGGAGATGGGAAAGGGTCTAGGAGGCAGAGGGACAGGTGGAATAATAGTCAGCAACGAGGTGGGCCAAGTCAGCAGTTCTAGGAGGAGCTGAGACCAGCAAAGTGCAAGTGACCAAACACAGGGAGTCCGTGTTCTTCCTAGCAGGGGTTGAAAACAAAAAGAATCAGATTGGGTCTCACTGCCACTTGCCATGGTTTCTTCATTACCCTCCAAAGCCTCTGTCTTATCCTCTAAGTGATTGTTATTTCTTTTACACTCACTATTCTTTCCCAAGGTATCTAGCTTTTTCTGTACTGTCATGCAGAGACATTTGGTATGCAGGAGCAGCACACTTCTATCCCATGACATTTACAGAGGTGGCAGTAGCTGTGGAAGTGACCTTATCCTTGCCAGGGCCTATGACTGGCAGCTCTCAGTAGGGAAGAGCTCCTTGGTGGAATATCTTGCTTGGTGCTCAGCATCTCCTTCTCCAGCATCAGCAATAGCAGCAAGTCTGGAGAGCTGGACACTCCAGCATTTCCTTGGTGGGCTTCTCCAGCTCCCAGGAGAAGCCTGGGCCTGAGTCCGGGAACGTGGTTGCATCTCTCCCAAGAGGCAGGACTTCCACATCAAAGCTGTGGGCACCGGGATAGGTATCTTCTTTCCAGAAAGAGCACATCAGAGAAAACTGGGCCTTCTCGTAAAAGTTCGTTTTTGAGTATGAGTAAGGGAGGCATCCCTCCAAAAGCCTAGGGTGCCGCCCCAAGGAAGAGCGTTCTCCCTGGGTACCTAGGGACCAAGATGTCAGTGACACTTCCTCCTTTTTAGGGTGGACTCTTTTGTTGACCTCCTGCTATTTGGTGTCATCCTCTGCCTTCATCATCTTTTGGGGCTCTTCTAGGGCCCTGCCCTTGATTTCCTGGAGGATCCTGGAAATGTCCTAGGACGGACAACCTGCTCAGGTGGGAAAGGCAGAGGGCATACTTGTGGCTGAGAGAAGAGATTCTTGCAGAGGTCAAGTATCCTTCCATTAGCGATTTTCCAGCAGACAGCATGGTTTCTTTTTTCCAGTCTTGACCCCAGGATTCAGGCAATAGGATCCCCAAAGAGGAGCCCAGGGCCTGCGGGAGTAGCTATCTCTCCTTTGAGGCGATGTAGAGTCTAGGTGGTGGAGGCACACGACCCAGATGCAGGTTGAGCTGCTCATAAGCTGTACCAGGGCGAGAAGCAGGCGTAGGCGCCGCGGGGTCGGGGAGCCTGGAGGAACGGGGGAATGGGTGGGACACGGCGCCTGTGGAGCTGCCTATGGGACCCCAAAACCAATTGAGTAAGAGAAATGCCCACGGAGAGCTGGTTGTGTGGCCTGCCATGACGAGAAAGAGTAAGCCAAGGAGACAAATCTCCTTAGCGACCAGCTCTTCTCTCAGTCAAGCGCAGGCTGGCCAGCCCTGCGCCTGTGACGTCTCAATTGGGCTCGTGACACGATGGGGCCCGCCAGGGAGGGAGCGTGGACCCAGTCGAGCGATGACAAAAGGCACCACACGAGGCCCAGCTAACCGCTGGCGCAGGTGGATATTCTAGCCCTGGGGATTTCCCATTCCTGCTTGCAGGTGATGGCCAGCAGGTGGGCTAATCTTTGGGAATGAATGGGGACTACCGGCTTGGGCGTTCTGCTGCTGTGAGTCCTGGCGCTATCCTCTAGGTCATTAGAGTGGAAACTGCTCAAAGCTCAGCCCAGGAGCTTTAAATCTTTAAATCGATCATTTGGTGAGATGCAAAGCTCACGTTGTATTATTGTTACTGTGGTTGATTTCTCTGTTTTGTCATTTTTGGTGTTTTGTTTTGCTTTGGTTTGGTTTTGGTAGGATTGTTTTTAACTCTCAAAATAGAATTATTTTGCTGTTGTTAGAGCCAGAGTTTCTATTAATGTTGCAGTAGAACAATATGTTTTATTGTTGTTGTATTATAGAACAATATTTATGGTTCAAGTTGTATTATTATTGCTGCTGTTTTTTCTCTCTCTCTTTCTCTGTTTTTTTTTTCTTTTTTTCTTTCTTTTTTCTTATTGGTGTGGTTGTCTTTGGCAAGTTTTCTTTGTGTATCACAGAATAATAATATAGTTCTGAGAGTTTTACTTTGTGTAGTTTGAATTATTCGTGTGGTGGTTTTAGACAGTATTTCTTTGTGTAGGACAGAATATTGGTGTGGTGGTTTTAGACATTTTTACCTTGTATACGACAGAATATGGGTGTGGTGGTTTTAGACAGTTTTCTTTTTTGCAGGACAGAATATTGGGGACACCACTCTTTCAGGGTAGTGTAGAGTCTAGGTGGTGGAGGCACATGACCCAAATGAGGGTGAGCAGACTGTAAGTATTGCTAGGGCGAGGGACAGGCACAGGTGCCGCATGGTGGCCCTGGCCAGGCAAGGGAGCCTGGTGGAACAGGGGAATAGCTGTGAGCCAGCACCGGGGATAACGTCTGTAGAACAAACCAATTGAATCAGAAAATTGCCCATTGAGAGCCAGTTGTGGGGCTTGCGATGACAAGAAAGAGTAAGTCACAGAGACAAGTCTCCTTAGCAACCAACTCCTCTTTCAGCCAAGTGCACTGTGGCCTGCAGTGTGCCTGTGACGTCTCAATGGGGCTCATGACACAGACAGGGCACACTAGGGCGGGCCCGTGGGCTCTGCCAAATGTCAAGAAGATGTGACAAAGGGCACCCCCTGAAGCCAAGCCAACCGCTGGTGCAGGTGGATGTTCTAACCTGGGGACTTCCCATTGCTGCTTGCAGGCCATGGTCACCAAGTGGGCCACTATGTGGGGACGGGTGGAGACTACCAGCTTGGGTCCTCTGTGGCTGTGTGTTCTGGCCCTGTTATCTGGGTCACCAGGGGGGACCCTGCTCAGAGCTCAGCCCAGGGGTACAAAGATGTGGGGTACAAATTAGCATTGGATATTTAAGTGATCATAGTACAGGTAAAGTTTGGACCTCACTTTGGTCCCCACTTCACCTGGTTTGAGATCAGGTACCCTTATTGATGAGGTGTGCCCCCTTTCTCTCCCCAGGCAGTTTCCCACTACTGCCAATCTCTTTCTTATAGTAGGAGCAGTCCAGTTCCTGCCAGGCTTCTCTAGGCCCTCTCCCATCACCTTGTCTGCCCTGTGGCAAAGGTCACAGGCCTATCCTGGCAGGGTTCTGAGGAGGTAATGTGGTTGTCAGACCTGACTGGATGCTGTCCCATATGACGTCTTTTCCCAGTAGGCAGGGTCTCTTCATTTCTTTGTACAAATTGGGTAAAATCCCTTAAGCTTTAGAACATTCCTCTGGTTATCCATGTGGTAGTGGCCCAGCCAGGCTTTGAACCCTGGCCTGTGTGCTTCCTAATCATGTGGACATTTTATTGTTGTGATTTTTTTCCCAGTAATCATGACGTGCTTAGCACCTGGCATATCTATGATGAGCTTGTGCATGCTTAGGAGGAGGTTTGTACTTCAGCTCCTAAATTACCCATGGCCATCACTTGGCTCCAGTCTCCTCAGAAATATAGGGCATGGAACCCTGATTGTCACCATAGCATCATACAGCGTTCTCTTCTCATTCAACTTTGGAGTCCAAGTTGTTTCCTTGTGTTGTTTTTTTTTTTTTTTTTTTTGCTTGCTTGTTTTGGGTTTTGGTTTTTGTTGGTGTTTTGTATATTTTTTCAAAGATGTGGAGTACAATTTAGGGTTGGGAACATAAGTGATTATACTACAGGTAAAGGTGGGGCTCACTTTGGTCCCCACTTCACCTGGTTTGAGATCAGATACCCTTATTGATGAGGTGTGTCCCCGTTCCCTCCCCAGACAGTTTCCCACTACTGCCAATTCCTTTCTTATAGTATTATGATAATTGTTCAGGGTCTGCTTATGAGTGAGAACATGTGGTACTCAGTTCTTTGTTTTGGTGATAGATCACTCAGTATTATAGACTCTAAGTCCATCCAAGTTGCTGCAAAGTTCATAAGTTTTTCCTTCTTTATGGCTGCATAATATTTCATCATGTATATGTACCACATTAATTTTATCCAGTACTCTTTCGATGGGCAGCACAGTTGGTTCCATGTTTTTGCTATTGTGAACCATACTGCAATAAATATGTGTGTGCAAGAATCTTTTTCATAGAGTGATTTGAATTCTTCTGGGTATATTCACATAAGGGAGATTGCAGGGTTATAGGGACGGTTGATTTTTAGATCTTTTAGGAACCGCCAAACTGTTTTCCACAGAGGTTGTACTACTTTACACTCCCACTAACGGTGTAGAATGTTCCATGTTCCCCACATCCTCTCTAGCATCTGCTATTTTTAGAGGTATTGATGATGGCCATCCTGACTGGAGTAAATGGTATCTCAGTGTGGTTTTAATTTGCATTTCTTTGATGACTAGTGAGACTGAGCATTTTTTCATATATCTGTTGCCTGTTCATATGTCTTCTTTCAAGAAGTGTCTATTCATATATTTTGTTCACTTTTTAATAGGGCTGTTTGTTTTTACCTTTTTGGCACATCTGAGTTCCTTGTAGATCCTAGATGGTAGGCCTTTTAGATATACAGTGGGCAAATTTTTTCCCCATTCTGTGAACTGTCTCCTTGCTCTTTTGATGGTTTCTTTTGCTTTGCAGAAGCTCTTCAGTTTGATGAGGTTCCACTTGTCTATCTTATCTCTTATGGCATGGGCATTTGAGGTCTTGACCAGGCATTGGTTGCCAATTCCAATTTCCATAGGGGTGTCTCCAATTTCCATAAGGGTGTTCTTATAGTTTCAGGTTTTTCTTTCAGGTCATTGATCCACTTAGAGTTGATTTTTTAGTATGGTGATAGATGGGGGGGGGTCTCATTTTATTTTTATGCTTTATTTATTTATTTATTTGTTTACTTTATTTTTATTTTTTGAGTTGGAGTCTCACTCTGTCGCCCAGACTGGAGTGCAATGGCCGCTCCTGGCCACTGCAGCCTCGACCTGCTGGGCTCTGGCAATCCTTCCACCTCAGCCTTCCAAATAGCCGGATTTACAGGCATGCACTACCATGCCCGGCTGATTTTTTGATTTATCATAGAGATGAGGTCTCACTGCCCAGGCAGGTCTCGAACCTGCGGGCTCAGGCAATCCACTCACCTCAGCCTCCCAGAGGCGCGGGATTACAGGCTGAGCCACCGAGCCCGGCTGGGGGGGTCTCATTTTAATGTTCTGCATGTGGTCAGCCAGTTTTCTGAGCACAATTTACTAAATAAGTTCACCTCTCCCCAGTGGTTGTTAGTGGAGGCTTTGTCAAAGATACGTTGGTTGAGAAATTAAGGTTTTGCTTTTGCGTTCTCTATCCCTTTTTTTTCTCCAGTGACTAGTCATCCTCTGTGATGGGTGTGTAATTTCTATCCTGTTCCATTGGTCTACATATTTTTTCTTGTACCAGTGCCAGGCTAGTTTGATTATTGCAGCCTTTTAATAAAGTTTAAAATCTGGAAGTGTGATACTTCCTACTTTGTTTCTTTTGCTAAGGATTGTTTTGGCTCTTTGTGGTAGTTTATGCTTCCATATGAATTTATGTATTGTTTCCAGGTCGAGAAGACTGTTACTGGTAATTAAATGGATATTGCATTAAATCTATAGATTGCCTTGGGTGGGACGGACATCTTAAAAATGTTGATTCTTCCAATCCACGAACATGGAATTTTTTCCCATTTATTTGTGTCATCTTTGATTTCTTTGAGCAGTATTTTATAGTTTTCATTGTAAAGGTCTTTCACTTCTCTGGTTAGGAAGATGTCAAGGTATTTCTTTTTTGTGTACGTGTGTGGCGATTGTGAATGGGATTGTGCCTTTTATTTGATTCTCTGCCTGTTTGAGGTTGGCATATAGGAATGCAGCTGTCTTTTGCACATTTATTTTATACCCTGAGACTCTGACAAAGTCCTTTATCACTGCAAAGAGGTTTTTGACAGATTCTCTTGGGGTTTTGAGATATAGATCATTTCATCTGCAAAGAGGGATAACTTCACTTCTTATTTTCCTATTTAGATACCTCTGATTTCCTTCTCTTGTCTGGTTGCTTTAGCTAAGACTATCAACACTATGTTGAGCAAGAGGGTTGAGAATTGGCAGTCTTGTCTTTTGCTAGTATTCAAAGGAAACGGTTCCAATTTCTGTCCATTTAGTAGTATATTGGCTGTGGACTTATAAATGGTTCTTATTTTTTTGAGGTATGTTCCATGTGTGTTTAGGTGTTCAAAGGATTTATCAAAATGGGATGCTAGATTTTATCAAAAGCCTTTTCTGTATCTAATGATACAATCATGTGGTTCTTGTTTTAAACACTTATATCTTTTTTCAAAATGTTGCTTTCAAAAAGATCATATCAGCGAAAATTTCTGTAGCTATCCTGAGGGAATACCCTGGTCCACCATGAAATGAAAAATTTAGCACCAGATCCATTTCTGACACATGTCATAGAAAAGGCAATGATTATCTTAAAGGCTATCGATTGCTCCATTTCTTATCAAGGAGATGATGAATTTTGTACTGAAATAAACAGCTTCATTTTTATACAGAAAGTTTTACCTGATGTTTCCTAAAAAGCTCATATTTTGTTTTTTAAAAAAGGAGTTGCTTCACCAGCACAAGTCAGTGTTATTTAATATCTACTTCTAAATTCAACACACTATCTCAGAACTATTTGGGAAATCTGAAAAGAAACTTGATCTACTTATCATAAAATGATGTAACATGAACAGCAAATAGTGTGAATATAGACAATGGGTTTTTTTCCAATGGAAAAATTGAATTTTAAAAAATTGTAGGGATGATGGCTAATTTACTAATTATACCTTTTGTATATGATGATAAGTATTGACACCTTAGTTGGGCCATCTGAAGAGAAACCGAATTTGTTTGTTGTAAAATGTTTCTGCAATATGAAAAATGAATTTCATAAGTGTGGGAAATTATTATTTTGGAAGAGAAAAACTAGCCAGGCTCGGTGGCTCAGCCTGTAATCCCACGCTTTGGGAGGCTGAGGTGAGTGGATCACCTGTGCCTGCGGGTTCGAGACCCATCTGGGCAACTTGGTGAGACCTCATCTCTACAATAAATAAAAAAGCAACCGGGCATGGTAGTGTGTGCCTGTAATTCCGGCTACTCAGAAGGCTGAGGCGGAAGGATCACCGGAGCCCAGCAGGTTGAGGCTGTGGTGGCTGGGAGCAGCCACAGCACTCCAGTCTGAGCGACAGAGTGAGACTCCAACTCAAAATAAATAATACAATAAATAAATAAATAAATAAATAGAAAAACTTTATTTTAAAAATTACTGCAGACATGTTTAATGTATTACTAATTATACATTATATACCTTGTAATAAGCATCTGCTGCTCTACTTGGGAAATATGAAAAGGACTGTGATCTATTTAACATAATGTGCTGATTACTGTGCCAAATGAATTGCATGAATATGTACTGCAAACCTTTCCCAATGAAAAAATTGAATTTAAAAAAATTGCTGCAGATATGATGGCTGAATTGCAAATTGTGCATTCTGTGTCTATGATATGCATCTGAACTCTAGTCTAGAAATCTAAAAAAAAACTGTGATTAATTTATCATGAAAGGATGATGCAACATGAAAAACCAATTGCATGTATATGGATAATGAATATTTGCAAATGGAAAAATCGAATTTAAAAAATCACTGGAGAGATGACAACTGAATTATGAATTGTATGTATCTTTTGTACTTCATGATAAGCATCTGCACTCTAGTCGGGAAATCTGAAAAGATGCATCATCTATTTATTATACACTGATGATGCAGTATGCCAAGAGAATTGTTCCCATATGGAAAAAAAATTATTTGTGAATGGAAAAATTGAATTAGAAAATGAATGGAAAGATGATGGCTGAATTATGAATTATATAATTTGTGTATCTTACAAAAAGCTTCTTGGGTTGAACAAATATATGATTGTTTGGTTTGCTAAATACACCATGGCCCTGTGGTGTCCACAACCATGACACAACGATTTTCCTGACTAACTGCTTTCTACCCACCAGATTGGTTTGCCCAACATAGGCAAGTGTCTTGAAAAGGCAGGAAAAAAAATCATACTTAACTGGAATGTAGTCTCATGGCTGCTTCTGGGACAACTCCCTGTTCTTGTTGTGGTGAGGTGCTAGGCTGCTCTGGGAAGAGGGAAGGGCTCTCCATCTGGAGAGAAGCCCTGACATAGGGAGAAGAACTCCATGTTGTCTGAGATGCTGATTGCTAGGTGCAGCAAATGGTGTGATTCAGGGTGAAAATCTGAGGTGGAGTCCAAGGGTGTGTGAGAACCTCCTGCCTCAGTAGGAGAAGCTCCAAGGGGAAAAAGTATAAACTGTGGGTGGCTGAGGGGGCATTTCACAATTAGAGAGGAATTCAACTGGCAAAAAAGTACAAATGGCCTCCTTGAGAGCCGAGGAAGGAAAAGAACTAGGCATCAGAATAGATTTCCTAGGTCGGAGTCTTGAAGGAGCTAATTCTTGTGGGGACAGTTGAAAGGGGAATCTGCAGGCTGAGAGGAATCCCTGGCCATGTGAAAGTGACCTTAGTCCCTGAACACTCCACATCTTCTGAGCCCTCCAACCCCTCTGTCACACAGACATGCTCCTATCTTCTGGGTTTGAAATATTCAGGCCCTCATCATCACTCCCACTTTTCTTGGTTTTCCTGGCTCCACATTCTTCAACTCCAGTCTCAGAGTCTTTAGCTTTATCCTGAGCTCCTTCCTTGAGTAAAGTTCTGCTCCAGAGCCCCAATAATTTCTTGAAGTTCTAAGTCACAACAACCACCCTAAATTCCCACTCAAGCTTCACAGATTCTAATGCCTACTGGATTTCTCAGACTCCATTGTGCAGGTCACACCTCACTGCTCACCTCTGGTTTCTACAGTGAAACTGGCAGTGAGTTATCTCAAGGATACACACTCGACTCAATGGGAATAGACATTCAAGCAAGACTTCTTGGATGGGAGGTCCTAGTTCCCAGTTTGTCTTGTGTGTGGATTCACTGTATGACACACACACTGACTATTGAAGAAAACAAAAGAAAGCCAAGAGATAAAAACACAAATGTGTATCAATGTCAGGCCAGGTACAGGGTCACAGTACATGGAGAGGCCATTCTGGACTAACAATATTCTTATAGCCACCAGCGTCAGTTGTTCAGTTGGTGGCATCCCTCCATGTCACTGCTATTTTAAGGTGTCCATCCATGGCATGGGTGTGTCATGAACCCAAGAAAGGCAATTAAGGCACATCAGGGGATGAGCTCTGGCCTTTTCCCACTACTGGATGTCATGCTATTCCTTAACTCACACCCCACAACCCAATGCCCTTAGTCCACAGATCCTGGCTGCCATCAGCCTCTTCCTTTTATGGAGTCAAATCTCTGTCTGACACCCCTTACAAGGACACTTATGATTTCACTAGGATGCAGCCAGATAATGCAGGAGACTTTTCCAACATACGGATCTTTAATATAATCACATTTCTAAAAGCCTTTTTCCCAGTTAGAGGATCTTTCACAGATCCCAGGCCACTTGCCCAGTGAGAAGAACTGATCAAGTTCCATCTTCATATCCTCCAGCTTTTGGACAAACCCTCCCTCACTCTGTTCCATGAATTCTTTGGAATGTCTTGTGACCTTAGTCATACCTCCTCATGCTCCCCTAGCACTATGTGAGGGCCCCACTGCCTCTCTTCACCTGTGATGTTTGTAGTAGGAGCCAACATGGCCACTGAGCCTTTGAATGGTGATGACTTTAAATTGACAATGGTGTCTTATGCACATTGGCAAGAATCACTTCCCGTTGTGTTCCTATGATTCCCATTGACTTCTAAAGAAGCAACTCTTCAGAATAAAGTTATCACAAAACTTGAACTGAAACCTACAGAACAATTAAGATATGCTATATTTTCCTGATTCTTTTATTTAAATCAATTTTCTTGTTAGATCCAAAGATCAGGTTGATTATTGCTGCAGTTGTTGATTTCTCTGTTTTTCATTTTTGTTCTTTTTATTTTGTTTTGTTTGTATTTTGGGGTTTTTTTGCTTTGCTTTGCTTATTTTTGATGAGGTTGTTTTTGAAAGTTACTTTCTGAATAGATTTTTTTTGTTGCTGCTGTTTTGTTTTGTATTGGTTCTCTCTGTTTTCTATTATTTTATTTTTTGGTGTTTCTCTTTTTTTATTGGTGTAATTGTTTTGAAAAATTGTGTGTACCACGATATATTAGTGTGATGATTTTAGACAGTTTGTATTTGTGCAGAACAGATATTGTTATTTTTTTAAGTTTTTCTTTCTTTGACAGATAATATCAGGGCAGGGGTTTTAGGGAGATTTTCTTTTTTTGGCACTGAATATTGATATGGTTGTTATTGAGAGATTTCCTTTCTTGCACACAATATGAGGGTGTTGATTTTTAAGAGATTTCCTGTGTTAGGCATCAAAGATTAGGGTGGTTCCTTTTGAGAGATTTCCCAGGTTAGACACTGAATATTGAGGTGGTAGTTTGTAAATGATTTCCTATGTTAGGCACTGGATATTGGGGTGGTTGTTTCTGAGAGATTTCCTATGTTGGGCATCAAATATTGGGGCAGTTGTTTCTGAGAGATTTCCTATGTTAGGCATTGAATATTGGGGCAGTTCTTTTTGAAAGATTTCCTATGCTAGTCACTGAATATTGGGGTGGTAGTTTGTAAAAGTTTCCCTATGTTAGGCACTGAATATTGGGGCAGTTCTCAGTGAGAGATTTTCTGTTAGTCACTAAACAGTGGGGCAGCTGTTTTTGAGAGATTTTCTGTTAGTCACTGAATATTGGTGTGGTTCTTTTTAAGAGATCTTCTGTTTTAGTCTCTGAATATCAGGCCAATTGCTTTTTAGAGATTTTATGTGTTAGTCACTGAATATGGGTGTGGTTGTTTCTGAGCGAGTTCCTATGTTAGGTATCAAATATATGGGAGAATGCTTTTCAAAGATTTTCTGTTAGTCATTGAATATTGGAGTGGTTGTTTCTGACTGATTTTCAGGGTTAGGCCCTGAAAACTGGTACTGTTGTTTTTGAGAGATTTATTATTATTATTATTATTATTGGCACTGGATATTTAGGCGGGTTTTTTAAAGTTTTTCTTTATGTGCAGTGGCTCCATCATAGTTTACTGCAATCTCCAACTCCTGAGCGCAAGGGATCCACTTGTCTCAGTCTCCTAAAAACCTATAAATATGGGAGCAAAAACTGCTCTTAGATTTTTTCATTGTTGCTTAATAATATATTCTTTCTAGTACACTTTAACATCTTTTTCAAGATTACGCTTTCCATGGATTTACTTATTTCATTTATAAAGATCATGGTGTTAAAAATTTCCATAGCGATCCCGGCTGATTTAGTCAGCTATGAAAGCAGAACATTGGTACCAGATACATTACTGGCATATGCTATGGGTAAGGCATTAATGGTCTTAAGGCCGATGGCTCTGATTCTTATTCAGGAGATGCTGAATTTTGTACTAAAACAAACAGCTTAATTTTTATACCATCAGTTGTACCTGATACTTCCTAGAAAACTGTTATTTTGTCAAATAGGGGGTGCTGCACCAGCACAAGTAATTGTTGATTAATATCTAGTTCTGAATTCAGGACATGAATTCTGGCCTAGTCAAGAAATATAAAAAGAAACATTATATTTTTATCAGGAAATGATGACACAACATGAAAAATGAATTTCATTAATATGTACAATGATTACAAAATGGTGTTAAAAATAATGCAGACAAGATGGCTGACATGAATTATACATTCTGTACATTATAATGAGCATCAGCACTGAAGTTGGGAAATCTGAAAAGTGATCTATTTATTGTAAAGGAATGATGCAATATGTCAAATAAATTGCATCTGTATGAACAATGATTTTTTGGAAAAAGGAAAAATTAAGTTAGAAAACTAAGTGCAGAGATGATGGCTAAACTGGGGACTATACACTGTATACCTCATGATAAGTATTTGAGTTGAACAAATAAGGGATTGTTTGATTTGCTGAACTGACCATGGCCATGTAGTGTCCAAAACCACTGCAGAAAAAATTTTCAGACCGATGGCTTTCTTTTCACCAGATCAGTTTGCCCAACACTGATAAGTACCTTGAAAAGAGAGAAGTAAAATCTTCCTTAGCTGGAATGTGGTTTTATGACTATTTCTGGGTCAAATGCCTGTTCATGTTGTAGTGAGGTTCTGGCCTGCACTGGGAGGAGAAAGGGGCTCTCAATCTAGAGAGTAACCCTGAGATGGGGAAAAGATCTCAATGGGGTCTGAGGTGTTGAGGGTAGGAGGCAACCTGGGGGCAAGAAAGGGGGATGTTTCAGGGGTGAAAATCTGGAGTAGAGTCCTGGTGGTGTGTGAGAACTTCCCACCTCAGTGGGTAAAGCTCCAGGGAATAGGTGTGGAAACAGTGGCTCCCTGCATGGAGTGTTTTAGTACTGTAGAGGAATCCAACTGGGGACAGAGTACAATGGCCTCTTTGAGACCTAAAGATGGAAAAGAACTAGTGCCAGAACAGGTCCACTGGAGAGGGAGCCTTGATGGAACCAATTTCAGTGGATTCTGGAGAAAAGGGAAGCTCTGCTGCCTTGACAGAATCCCTGACTTGCGAAAGTGACTTTGAGGGACCCTTGCACACTGCCATGTCTTCTGGGTCCTCCAATCTCCTCCACCACACTCATGTGCTCTGTCCTTCTGGGTTTGAAGAATTATGGTCCTTATTCCCCCTCCTACTTTTCTCTATTCTTCTGTGCTTTCAATTCTCCAAGTTCTTCCAAACCCTAATCTTTTCTCTCTCACCTTTCAGGATTCGTCAGGACTGCAGGCATTCCACAGAATTACAGAGGTCTGGAGTGAATGGGCTTGCTTACTCCACTTGTCTTCCCTTCTCCTTGACTGGTTTTCCATGGAGGAAGCTGTTCAATGGCTTGTGCTCATCATTCTTGGGACTGCACACTCTCCCCCACATCTCTCAGGCATTTTGGGCCACAACATCCTCCTCCTTTTTCTAGAGCCCAGGTTCCTATTCAGGCTTTGCTGGGGGCTAGGTCATTTTTATGAAAATGATGCACTGTTCAGATCCCCTTCTTAAAACTGTTTACTCTCTCCTTCTAGATTTCTTCATCTGCAGAGATATTTCCTCAGCTAAAAAGCAGTCACCTGGCCCAAGTTGTTGTTCTCACTTCTTTTCTCAGTACAGGCAGCTGCCAAAAACCCATTGAGACGGTGATGTAAGGGTGACCAAGGTGAGGCCCCAGAGTTGTGGTGTGTGCTCCAGAGCCTCCCTGGAATCTGGCTGATGCTGGTCTCCAGCCAAACCTGTTCACTGTTAAATTCATTAAGCTACCATGCCTAAGTTTTCTCTTGTCCTCCCTCAGTACACCTCAGCAAATTGTGTCTTATGATCCTCTTCTAAGGCATTTGACCCACAGATGGCACCAGTAATTGTTCTAGAAAGCCCAAAATATAGGAAACATCTGCGCTGGATGAATTTCCACACAATGGCAGTGAGCATCCCATATCAGCTGATAGATGGAAGACCATCAGTTTTCCGGGCACCTGTTAGGAAGAACAAGGCTGATATTTCAACTGTAGTAATTGAGCTGAGCTACAGGAGATGCACAGCAGGTAAATCGTCTCTAGATTGACCTTTGAAGAAAACAACAGCATTAGGAGGATGGAATCGGTTGACTGCTACTTGGAGCCACAGATTCATTGAAGAGACAAAAGGATAGGGTCAGATGTGTCACTCAGCAGTGGAAAGTAAAGTGTGAGAGTTGGAAGGACCCCTTATTACCTGCAGCCAAAAGTAGATAGAACTGCGGATCAGGATCATGACGTGATGACAAAGGACCAAAACATCCAGCAGCAAGGAGAGCGGTGTGCCCTCAAGCCTCCATGAGCAGGAAATGGGAGCTTCCCATTTGGGGCCCTCCCTGACCTGGCCCCTTTTTTTATCCTTATTTTTGCAGGTTCTGATTTTCATCCTGTTGCTCTACTAAAATGTCATCACAACTATAGAACTTCTGTGAGTCATGTAGCAAAAGAGACACCGTGAGATATTCATTGGAACACCTGCATTTTTATCAAGTTGGTCCAAAGTGTGAGTACCCCAATTTTAAGGCTGGCATTGGATGAGACCTCAGTTTTGTGGTCAAATTTGCTCATAATCCCTGAAGTCTAAGTTAACTCTAGGTCACCTTTTCTAGCTAGCATCAGAATTGACTTTTTTTCTGTACTGCAATACAGAAGTGGGTTAAAAAATCCAAAATTCCAGAAGTGGGATTCACAAATATAAAATGTATGAGGATGATAAGTACAAATGTTCCACATGGGCCATGTAGATGAATTTGAATGAGTAGACATTCTGGTTTTTTTCCTGAGTTTTAAGCCCGTATGTTTCACCTTTTGTGGACATAAGACTGTATAATGTTCATCATCTACAAGTGTTCATCATCTTGAAGTCAGAATTCCATCTTCATGAGTGTCATCTCCAAGTTAGACCCTCAGTTGCCTCTTTCACAGGCCCTTCAAATGCTGGGTCTGTCTGGTCACGGCTGGCAGAAGCTCACGTGGTAGGATCAACAGATCGCATGATAATATTTCCAGTACTCCTTCATATGCAGTCAAGTGTGTCTTGTGATCTAAAGCGATGCTGGTCAGGATGCCACACAAGCAGATCACACATTCTGTGAGACCAGATGATGTTGACTGAGGGATAGCAGGCAGGAAAAACATACCAGGAATTATCTCAATCTCTGGCAGGATGATACATTGTCCTCTGCAGGTGGAAGAGATCTGAAGAAAGGAATTTTTTTTTGAGTTGGAGTCTCACTCGATCGCCCAGACTGGAGTGCAGTGGCAGCTCCCGGCCACCACAACCTCGACCTGCTGGGCTCTGCGATCCTTCCGCCTCAGCCTTCCGAGTAGCCAGAATTACAGGCGTGCGCTACCACGCCCGGCTAATTTTTTGATTTATTGTAGAGATGAGGTCTCGCTGCCCAGGCGGGTCTCGAACCCGTGGGCTCAGGCAATCCACTCACCTCAGCCTCCCAAAGTTGCGGGATTACAGGCTGAGCCACCGAGCCCAGCTAAAGAAAGGAATTTTATACCAAGTGGTTGGTAGGCCTTTCCCAAGGACAGCACCATGTTGTTGACTCAGTCTTGATGTGTGTTGCAGAAAAGGTGGACATTCTTTGGTGAAAGCAGTTCTAACTCAGCAAGAGGAAGCTCACTCTGGAGCACCCATACATGACTTTCATCTGTGTCACATTGATGAGTCCATTGTGCAAGCACTGGGTTAGTTGAGCAGTTTTCTCTTGCCAGTGTTGGTTTCTGAAGGCTGTGTAGGGGTGGGACTATACTATAGCCATTATCCATCTTGACTCTCATGTATATACTGACATAACTAAACTACAAGCCAAGCTCAGTTCTTTTCTTTCTTAATTGACTAGTCACAGGAAACTCTCATGAGTGAGTCTGGGTCACCTGTTCTTATCTAGTCTTGGATGTACCACTTCCATTTTATGATGGATTCCTCCTGCGATTTCCTGACCAAATGAATTCATGGATCTGATAGAAACTAGAAAATATTAAGAAGTTTTGGCTACCAGCTCAGTTTTGTCCCATATTCAGACTCTCCATTGCCCCCAAGGTCTAGGACTTGCTAGGAGTTTTTTTGTTTTTGTTTTTGTTTTCTATTGCTGAGAAGGTGTGACTTTGCTCTGGGATCCTAGGAGTCTCCACTTGTGTTCTCTTGGTAAGGCCTGACAGACACTCTACAAGCATGTTTTACTCTTCTACAATAGATTTGAAAGAGGCAAAATTTTCAAGTATATTTCCTTTTTCAAGAATCTGTGTCCCTATTGCCTCTCACTATTGCATTCTTAACACTTCAAATGTCTGGAAAGTCCCTGAGTGGGCAGAGATTTAGATAGTGTTTTGAGGCCACAAATTTCTCACTTTGCTCTAGATTGCTGATGTGAAGACATGGGATTGCCAGTGGTGTCCTCATCAGTGGATGCCATTCTCATCACCAATGTCATTTTCATCAGTTATTAGTGTCAACAGGTGATCACTTCCACTCTTGGAGCACAATATGTAACACTAATGCATTCAGAAAACTAGCCATTTCTTCTTTTCAGGTCTGATGATCACATTGTCATGAATGGAATGAGGCAATGTAACCTGCTGCAGAATCTTCAGATGGGCAAAGTCTGAAAACAGTACAGTGAGGCAGAATGAGAGACAGAGAGAGGAGTAAGAGGATTAGAAGGAAGTAACAGGGAGAGAGGAAGATCATGAATGAATACTGGTATTGTTCCCATGTCAAGGCAAAGTGTTAAGGATCCACATTCCTGATGAGTTTTGAAGAGAATTAGCAAACCAACGCTGCATATCACATACTTCAGCTTGTGTTACTAAATGCTCTGATATAGAAAAAAATCTGTCATAACAGCTACAGTGGGGCTACAATGATGTTTTCAATAATCCAGCATAAACTGCCATTATCCCTCTGGATTTTGGGAATGTCAGACTGGCGATTAAGTTGTGGATACAAAGGTACAATCTTTCCTATGCAGTTAAGATACTGAGGCTGGCCCTAATCTCTGCCATATCTGTACAGGAAATAATTGGCCTTTGGATGTGACATTGATTTTGATTTATTATATATGATATATATAGTATATTATTATTATCAGTGAGTATTGAAAGATTTAAGCTTGGCATTTACATTTGATTTTGCCTAGAAAAATAGATCTTACAAGCCAAAAATCATAACTCACAAGCCAAGGGTCTACTATGTCTCCAAATTTCTAAGCATGTACATCCAGATTATACTTAAGAAAATGGGAACATAGCCATGGAAGAAAGAAGTCCATGAAGTCAGTGGACTCGGTGTGACAAATGTCAGGAAGAAATTCATGAATATCATTGCAACCCATTAAACCATTAATCTAAAAGAAGGTCATGGTGGTTTTTCCAGTTTGTGGATGACAGGCCAACTAGGGCTCCATGTCCATGAGCTCTTGCAGTGTTTGCAAATCCACCTGTTACTCAAGATAATGGCTGTCCCTTCCAATATGAACTGAGGAATCCCAGTGGTGAACACTTGCCTTGGTGTTGCAAGGACCCTCTTCATGGGCACCCAGACTATTAATAACTTAAAATTCCCGCTGTGAGGACTTCTTGGGTCTTCACTGGGTAAAGGATCATGATTTCCATTGGAGCAGGTGATAGCAACCTTCTGTCCCTCTCAATCATTTCTACTAAAGTCTAATACATTTTACACTGGATGGTTGCGCTTAACTTTTGTCCCTAAGGACACTGTGTTCACTGGGGTGATGTCTACATCTACAGGTCAGTTCCCACTTGCTGCACTCTGGCACTGCTTCCTATTACTTATGCCCATCTGGCTTCATGGCATAATGCCAATTTCTACCATTCCTAATTCTTATCATCGTGTTGGTACTATGAAGCCCAGATTGGTAGCAGTGTCCTTTCCTGAAGGGGTGCAGAGATCTTCACCCTAAAATATAGGATTTTGCCTCAAGGTCTCTCTGAAATCTCCCGCCACTGTCTCTCTCAAGCTACTACCTTTCCCTGTTAAAATTATCTACTGCAGAAAAGGAGGAAAGAACCATTTTACAAAATAATGCCTGTCTCTCAGGTTTATTCAGCTTCCAAGGAGAACTATTTGCAAGTCATCGTCCATTTTCCCTATTCATTCATTGTTCCCATTCATTCATTTTCCCAATCATTTATTGTCTCTCAGTAGAATTCCTCTTCTTCTTTCTCCATAGTCTGTTTTACCAGAATGCAAGCCCCCATTCTTTCTGTCTCTTGAGGATGGTATTTAAGATTTTTTACTCTAGAAGTTAGGTTTTCATCCTGAAGTCTCAAGTGTATACACATTAAATAAAACTTGTTTACCTTTTTTCAGATTAATCAGTCTGCCTCATGCCAGTGATGTATAACCAAATCTTTAGTTGTCAATGCCCGTGGCCCCTCAGTCTTGGTGCTGTGAGCAAAATGACAAAAAGCCATTGTTCTCTTCTGGATGCTACAGTGGGGAGAACCCAGGAAGATGTTCTGCTGGCATATAGTAAGAATTTCTGTCTCTTTGTGTGTATTCTGGTGAGTGAATAGTAAAATAATAATAATAGTAATGATAAATCATTGTTTTTCTTAACTTAAAAGTTTTGAACAATGGAGAATAAGCCTTTGTGTGATTAATCCTGGGTTATAAAACTAGTCATTGGTGGACCTCTGTGTACTCTGTGGTACAAATACTCATCTTGTTTGATCCCTTTTCCTCTCCGAAACTCACCTTCCTTTGTCTATGTCTCTCTTTGTTGTTTTTTCATAAAACAGGTAGCCATAGGATAGAGCACAGGCCTATAACATATAAGTCCACTCTTCAAGCCAGCTCTGCAGACTGGTCACCTTCATGGACATGATTAGACTAGAGACTCTTAAAGACAGACATTGAGGTGGGTCCCTGAAATAAAAACTTAATAAGGTTTCCCTTTTGTCTTGTCTTCATGTCCTTGGGAGCTTGACTTTGTGACCATACTTGTGGCCTCTACCATATGAAGGGTGTGAATTTTGGGTTCATGTCAGATGGCCAGTCTAAAAAACACTGACTGTCCAAGATATGCATGATTTCAAGCAGCACAATTTGCATTAGAAACATGTCAATCTTTTGGGGTAGCTTTGCTCTAAAGGGTCCCTGCCCTATGGGGCTTTGTTGTCTTTTGTTTTTCTTAAGTCTATTTTGAGAGTGAATTTTGGGGTCATGGAGATTGCTTCCTCGATGCCCTCTACTACCTGGGCTTTTGAATTTAGTCACTATTTAAAATAAGTGTACCACTGAAAATAAAATTTAGAGATTGCTCATCCTAAACAATTGATGGAAAGGTTAAATTGGGAGAAAGATGTAATAATGTCATGACTAGCATTAACAATTCTCTTCGTTTTTATAAGATATGTAAAAAGATATTTTTAACAGCTCTATGGTTAAAATCAGCTAATTAAAAGATAATATCCAAGGGGTGTGTGTGTGTGTGTGTGTGTGTGTGTGTGTGTGTGTGTGTGTATGGAGGTCTCACTCAGTTGCCCAGGTTGGAGTGCAGTGGATCATCTCAGCTTCTGTCTCCTGGGCTCAGATGATCCTTTTGCCTTACTCTCCTGAGTAGCTGGGACTACATGCCACCATGCCCAACTAATATTTTAATTTTTTTGTAGAGAGGAGGTCTCGCTATGTTGCTATGGCTAGTCTCAAACTCCTAGGCTTAAGCAATCCTCTCACCTCGGCCTCCAGAAGTGCTGGGATTACAGGCATGAGTCACCATGCACAGTCTAAGCTGTATATTTTTACAAAGCATTTATGCTTTTTCTCTTTTGAATCCTACATTTGGAAATTCAGTAGACTAAATTTTGTCTGTTTGTTTCCTCCTTCCTCATGCTACCCTCTATGTCCAGATGACAGAATATGTTTTTGGTTAAAAAAAATTATAAGGAAGCATGAGAATGTGGCTTTTGTCAAATAAAAAGGAACTTTGCCTAATTTTTAGTTTATGAAGTTGTTTTGAAATTTAAAGAATACAAGTAGTAGCTAAAATTGAGTACATATAGAAAGTTGAGTAAAAATAATTTATTGTCCTAAGGTAAAATTTTTTTTTTGAGAAAGTAGGATTTATTGAGAGGACAGAAGAGCTCCCACAGCAGGAGGGGACCTGAGGGGATTGTCCCTAAGGTGAAATTTTAAAAATAAAACTAAGAGTTTAAGCAAGTTGTAAAAGGTCTATGGAAGACTTATAAAAAGTGCTTATAAAATAAATTTTATTTTGAATAAGTTGAGTAAAGTTTAAAGGGGATTATTTAATTTTTCCATAAATTAAACACACTGATTCTTTGGCCAGAATTTAGGCCTGTATGTTAGAATAATACACTCATGCAAAATTAGAATTTCATTTTCTCTTTTGAAGAGATAATGAAAGATTTTAAAGATTTTTGTTTACCTTCTGAATAAACTGCAAAAACAAAAGGGATTGGGGGGAACAAAGACAGATTCTGTCACCCTTACACAATCTTTCTTACTTCTTACTGTTTAAGACAATGAATCTCCTCTACCAAGGAATAAATAATTTTGCTTTCTAAAAGTCTTTCAATTATCATGTTGACTAAATGAATGGCATAATTTACATGATATGTGATACTATTTTGTGATATCAAATGTTTTAACATCTTCGATATTTGACAAAGTTCTCAATAACAAAATTCCATGTTTTAAATTCAGTCTTTATGGCCTCACTAACCTTATATATTTGGTTTACCTAAAGTTCAAGAGAGACATATTTGTCTTGTTGGTAAACTGAAATCATAAGAAAGCATTGTCAAATATAAAAAGATGCTTAATATTTTTGAGTTATACTTAAATGTGTTTTTGAAATAGACTTCAAAATTTCTTTTTAAAATTTATTGTATTTTATTTTATTTTTTTCTATGCAAATGGAATTTTTCTTTTTTTATATAGGCTCCAAACTTTTATGGCATTTCTATAATTCTGAAATGTCTTGGTATATGTTATTAGTAATACTAATTATTACATAAAGTTGTCATATGCCACAGAAATTTCCTTGTCAAATATGTCGTTGACAATGGCTGTCCTAAGATTTTTGTCATCTACAATTATTGCTTTGTTTTCATCCTTCTCAAAAAAAGGAAGTTCCTAATCAGCTGTAAGACTGACAAGTGCTCTTCAGTACAGGCTTCTAATAACTTTGAAATTTGCGCCGTTGGATTAAGCAAAAAAAATCTTCCAAGACTTTTATTACAGAACTTATGGCATGAAGATGGTTACAGAACAAGATTTAATTGCAGAAATTAACCTCATCGAAATAATTTTTATGACTTTTCTGTCTGAAGCATTACTGATTCTTTTTGTTTTGTTTTACAGAACCAAGAAAAAGCTTTTTGTTTTGAGCCATTTACAACTTTTAACAGTTAAAGTATGCTCGTGTGAGCAAAATTTGAAGCATATCTCTTTCTCTCTACCTGATTTCTCCAAAATTTGGAAACTATTTGTAAATATTAATTTGTGGCAATATAGTTATTTGCCTAAGTTCAATAAGAATCCTTTTATCTTTTCTAACAGGATGTGTTTGGAAATACTGGTTATTTTACCCAAGCTTTGACTAAAACAACATTTTTAGATGTAAAGCACATTGTTTGAGGAATTGAGATGGAGATTCATAAATAGCCAATAAAAAATCCCTTGGAAAGGCTGGCCTGGTATCTTATCAGTTCCTCTGCAGGACTCCTAACCTGTGGTAGGAAGTTTGCTTATTAATCAAGCCCAGGAACCCCAGATTACTTGGGATCTCAATGATGTCCCAATTCATACAGTTACTTGCATGCTCATATCTTTGGCTGGGCCCAAGAACATTTTAAAACAGCTAATCTAAGCCAGGCTCGGTCACTCAGCCTATAATCCCATGCCTTTGGGAGGCTGAGGTGAGTGGATTGCCTGAGCCCATGGGTTCAAGACCCACCTGGGCAGTGAGACCTCATCTCTACAATAAATCAAAAAATCAGCCGGGCGTGGTAGTGCATGCCTGTAATTCTAGCTACTTGGAAGGCTGAGGCAGAAGGATCGCCAGAGCCCAGCAGGTCGAGGTTGATGACTGGGGGCAGTCACTGCACTCCAGTCTGGGCTACAGAGTGAGACTCCAACTCAAAAATAAATAAATAAATAAATAAATAAACAAACAAATAAATAAAACTGCTAATCTGAGATTCCTTATGGAAAGAACTTCAACAAAGCCAATTTTAATTATAGCCTATAGGGAAAATAATTATTCTTCCTGCATTTTATTCAATTATGCAGGCCAAATATAATGGGAATAAAACTATTTTGAATGTAAATTGATCTTACTATGATTTGTCATTGGCAAGAATGGAGGACTGGAGGGGAAAAATGTGTTTCAAAAGAAACTATAGTACATATGTTATTCGATTTATTTTGCTCATTTTTTGAGTTTTTATTATTTTCCAAAGAAAAGACTTCAGGATGCAGTCCCTCCACATTTTTCCAAAGCTGTTTCCTCTTTCTTTTAAAAATGTTCATGCAGGGCTCAGTGGCTTAGCCTGTAATCCTGCACCTTGGTAGGCTGAGGTGAGTGGATTGCCTGAGCCTGTGGGTTCGAGACGCACCTGGGCAACTTGGCGAGACCTCATCTCTACAATAAATAAAAAAAAATTAGCTGGGCATGGTAGTGCGTGCCTGTAGTTTCAGCTACTTGGAAGGCTGAGGCGGAAGAATTGCCAGAGCCCAGCAGGTCGAGGCTGCGGTGGCAGGGAGCAGCCACTGCATTCCAGTCTGGGCGACAGAGTGAGACTCCAACTCAAAAAAGGAAAAAAATAAATAAAATAAAATTAAATAAATAAATAAAAATATTCATTGCAGAAAAGGAGAGAAAAAACCATTTTCTGAGGACAAAAGTGGTAGATTAAAGACTTTAGCAAACATAAATCTACAATACCCTTCGAAGATAACATTAGGAAAAAGCATCATGACATTGAATTTGTTTGAATATTATACTGAAAAAATAGTCAGCAAGGTAAACATACAATGAGATCACATCCACTTAAAAATGTGTGTATAGTAAAAGAAGCAATGAACAAGATGAAAAGGCAGCTGGGACATGAGAGAAACTATTTGTAAATCATATACCTTGAGGGTTTAAATTCCAGAATACATAAAGAATCCTTGTAATTCAAAAACAAAAGCAAACAAACATCCATTTTTACTTCTTTTAGAAACGGGGTCTTGTTCTGTCAACTAGGATAGAGTGCAGAGATAGGATCATAGCTCACTGCAAACTTGAACTCCTGGGTTTATGTGATCCTTCACCAGCCTCCTAACATGCATGGTCCGCCACACTTGATCTATAAACACCAGTTTTGAAAATAGCCAAAGAGTTTTAAAATATTTTATAAAAAATATTTTAAATTGGCCAGCAAGCGTATGAAAATATGTTCAACATCACTGTTTATTAGAGAAATGCAAAGCAAATGATCTCATACCCATTAGGATGGTCACTATCAAAAAACCAGAAAATGACAAGTTTTGGTCAGGATGTGGAAGAACTGGAAAACTTGTGCACCTTTCATGGTAAGTAAATGGTGCCACCATTGTGCGAACACTATGAAGTTTCAAAAAACATTCAAAGAAACTAACATATGAATCTTTGGTTATATACAAAAATTGAAAGCAGAATTTTCAGAAGACGTTCATACAGGCATGTTTACTGTAGCATTACTAACATCAGGAGGAAGCCATGTGTTCACAAATGCCCATCTTGGAGGAGTGGATGAAGAAATGTGTGCATATACACAAGAAATGCTCTTCAACCTTAAAAGAAGAAAATTAGGGAGTTCTGGTAAGATGGCGACAGCATAGGTGGACTTGTGAGATTCTCCAAATGTGAGTTCCCAAAAAGACTTTTACTTTTCTTTCCCCACTTCCCTGCCCACCGCCACCCACACTGGTCTAAGGTGGGTCAGGGACCTTTGGTCCCACACAGGGCCGGATATTGCAGCCCCCGGCTGCTGCTGCTCCACTATATGTGACTCCCGCCCATGCGGGAGACTCGGGTCTTGGCTCTCTCCCTGGCTACATCATCTCGCCCAGCACCCAGCACCAAGCCGCCGGTCACCCAGGGAGGCTCTGGGTGCCCGCCCCTCAGAGATACCAGTCCCATTTCTGGCTGAAGTACCCTGTGAGGGGCCCAGAGCCATTCTCGCCACTCACCGCCTGCCCTTTGGAACTTTGGAGCTCTGGAGATCTGGTTGAGGCACTCAGCGTGTGACCCCATGCTTGTGTAAGGGAACAGCATATCTTAAGGAGATGCTGATCAGAGGTTCTCAGCTCCAGAGTAGGGAACTCCAGATCCACTTCTCCACCCCAGCCTGCTGGTGGCACCCTGGATCCAGTGCCCAGCTGTGCAGCTGATCCCCAGTGCCTTCCACAACACCACAGTCCACCATAGTGGATCAAACAGGGACCCAGATGAGCAGAGAGAAAAGAGCCATGAAAGTGAAGATGCCACCTCGGCCATTTTCTGGGCAGAGATTTGCATTGCCCTGCCCACCTATCAGCAGCCTCCACCTCGATTCCTAAGGTAACATCACTAAACAGGAGACAATGCCCCTCCCTTACGCTGAATCACAAAAGGCAACTAAGCATACCTCCCAAGCAGCAGGCTAAAAAAACAAACCTAACCTGCTAGTAAATCTAGCTGCCTACAACAAAAACTAAGGGGAGAGGCTGGAGATCAGAGCTGAAGAGACTTTAGACACTCAGGAAAGATTACAGAGATAGTCTGATCTCTTATTTTGACCTTTGATTTTTATCATTTTGACTGTTTATTTTGCTCACTCTTGTTTGCTTTCGGACTAACCCTATCTGTTCCATGATTTTATTGGTCTGTCTCTGTGTAGCTACCAGTATTCTTTAGGAAATTTTTCTTGCTTGTTTTTTTCTCTTCTCTCTAGCCTTTTGTATCTTTTTCACCTGTTAGTTGGTATGTATGTCTGCTTTCCCTCTCACTCTTCTCTCTTTCTAACTTCCTATTGACCCCCCTTTCCTCCATTATTTTCCTCTTTTGTACCTCCTTTCGATCCAGGGACCAAACCTACATATCGCTGCACAGTCAGATTGTAAGGCAGAGGGAAATAGGTTTCAGTGTGCTCATACAACTGTTGGTGGATGCTGGAATCAGAATATAGATTCTGAATCACAGCTTCCCCCTCAATGAAGCCTCAAAACTGCAAAAAGTACAGCCCGCAGCCCACACTCCAACCTCAAAAGTGAACAAAGTGACCTCATAAGGAAGAACAGGAGATTGCACAAGAGAAACAAAAGCAACCTCACCTTCTCTGAAAAACAGAATTAAAGAAGGGAAGGGAATGGGGGAGAGAGAGAAAAATCTACACAAATGAAGTAAAACCAAATGAAGAATATGGATCTCTCCCAGACCCCTGGGAGGAAAGACACTGAGAAAACTTACATCGGAATGCAAACAATGAAGATCCCCCAGAATGACTGGTCTCAAACTACAAACCTAGATATCAGGACATCAATGGAGAGATTAAAAAGAATTGAGGAGAGACAAGAAGAAACTAGGAAGGAACTGATATCTGTGATAACAGTAATAAAGAATACTGTGAATGAAATAAATAACAAACTGATAAGCATGGAAAGCAGAACTGCCCAAGCAGAAAAAAGATTCTCAGAGCTTGAGACCAAAATATAGAACTAACCCAAACTCTTAAAAACACTGAAAATAAGCTCAAAAAGACAGAACAAAACTTTCAAGAGATGAGCAATTACTTCAAGAGACCGAACCTAAGAATAATTCGCCTTCCTGAGGCAGAAAGAGAGACAGAGACCACACTGGAAAAAACTTTCCATGAGATCATTCAAGGAAACTTCCCTTATCTAATCAGTGATGCAAAAATTCAAGGAGAAGAGATTCAGAGAAACCTCGCAACACAACAAATGAGAAGACCAACTCCTAAACACATAATAATTCACCTAAACAAAGCAAGCATAAAGGAAAGTATTCTAAAGGCAGTGAGAGAAAAAGGCCAGATCACCTACCATGGAAGACCAATTAGAATAGCAGCAGATTTATCTACAGAAACACTGCAGGCTAGGAGAGCTTGGAGCCCTAACTTCAAAGTTCTAAAAGATAAACAATTTCAACCAAGAATAACCTACCCAGCCAAGTTAAGCTTCATCAGTGAGAGAGAATTGAATCTTTCCCAGATATCCAATCCCTAAGCACTTACGCTGTCACCAAACCACCTCTATGTCAAACACTTAAGAAAGTACTAAACACAGAACAGGAAAAATGAATAATGTTCTTCACAAGCATATAGGAAAAAGAATAAAATACACATAAACCAACCCCCAAAACAAAAGGAAGACATAAAACCAAGGGAAGAACAACAACTCTATAAGAACTTTATGATAGGGACGAACTCTAACACTTCAAAATTAGCCTGAATGTGAATGGACTAAACACACCACTGAAAAGACATAGAATGGCAAAATGGATAAAATTTCACCAGGCAACAATATACTGCCTTCAAGAAACCCATCTCACTAGAAAGGACATGCACAGACTCAAAGTAAGATGATGGGAAACAAATTTTCAGGTGAATGGAATACAAAAGAAAGGAGGAGTTGAGATCCTAATTTCAGAAAAAATACCATTTAAGCTATCAAAAATTTAAAAAGATACAGAGGGCTACTACATAATGATAAAAGGTTCACTCCATCAACAAGAAATATCTATCCTAAACATATATGCACCCGACATAGGTGTGTCAACTTTCATAAAGCAACTTCTAGGAAAACTAAAGAAAGATATTGACTCTAACACCATCATAACTGGGGACTTTAATACCCCACTCACAACCCTAGACAGATCATCAGGACAAAAAATCAGCAATAAGATCCAGAACCTTGATGTGACTCTTGAACAGATTGACTTAATGAATACCTACAGAACACTCCATCAAAAGACCACAGAATACACATTCTACTCATCACCGCATGGAATGTATTCTAAGATCAACCACATAAATCAAGCATAAGACAATTTAAAAGGACTGAAATTTTACCATGCACCTTCTTGGACCACAGTGGGATAAAAATAAGCTTAAACACCAACAAGGTCCCCCCCAAATCCACAAAAACATGGACACTAAACAGCATGATGCTAAACAACTCCTGGGTCAATGATGAAATCAAAACAGAGATCAAAAGATACCTGGAAACAAAGGAAAATGAAGAAACATCTTACCAAAATCTCTGGGACACCATGAAAGCTGTTGTAAGATGGGGAATTTATATCCCTACAAATGCACGTGAAGAAAATGGAAGGATCACGAATTAACAGCCTAACAAGCCACCTAAGGAAGCGGGAAAGGCAAGACCACAAAAACCCTAATTTCAGCAGAAGAATCCAGATTGCCAAAATAAAAGCCCAAATAGGATAAACATGGTCCCCTAGCTAGATGGACCAAGAAATAAGCACAATCAGAAACACAAAAGATGAAGTCACATCTGACCCAGAAGAAATAAAAACGATCATTAGAGACTACTACGTACACTTGTATGGAAACAAACTTGAAAACCTGAAGGAAATGGAGGACTTTCTGACATCACAGAACCTGCCTAGGTTGAAACAAGAGGAAATTGAGACCTAAATAGACCAATAACAATCAAGGAAATTACCTACGTAGTAAGAAAACTACCTACAAAAAAAACCCTGGTCCAGATGACTTTCCAGCAGAATTCTTTTTTTTTTACTGAGTTGGAGTCTCACCCTGTCGCCCAGACTGGAGTGCAATGGCCGCTCCCAGCCACTGCAGCCTCAACCTGCTGGGCTCCGGCGATTCACATGCCTCAGCCTTCCAAGGAGCTGGAACTACAGGCAGGCACTACCACGCCTGGTTAATTTTTGATTTATTGTAAAGATGAGGCCTTGCCAAGTTGCCCAGGTGGGTCTTGAACCTGCAGGTTCAGACAATCCACTCACCTCAGCCTCCCAAAGGTGCGGGATTACAAGCTGAGCCACCGAGCATGGCTTCCAGCAGAATTCTACAAAACATTTAAGGAGGAGCTGATACCAATCCTACAGAAGGTATTCCAGGTGATTGAAAAAGATGGAACTCTCCCCAAGTCATTTTACAAAGCTAACATCACATTGATACCCAAGCCAGGTAAAGACCCAACAAAGAAAGAGAACTACAGGCCAATATCTTTGATGAACATAGATGCTAAAATTCTCAACAAGATCCTAGCAAACCGGATTCAACAATACATCTCAAAAATCATCCATCATGACCAAGTAGGCTTCATCCCTGAGATGCAAGGCTGGTTCAACATTCGTAAAACCATAAATGTAATTAAATACATCAACAGATGTCAAAACAAAAACCACATGATTATATCATTAGATGCAGAAAAAGCTTTTGATAAAATCCAGCACCACTTCTTGATAAAAACCATTGAACAACTAGTCATACAGGGAACATACCTCAAAATAGTAAAAGCCATCTACAAGAAACTCACAGCCAGCATACTCCAAAATGGACAAAAATTGGAACCATTTCCCCTGAAAACTGAAACAAGACAAGGATTCCCACTCTCACCCCTCCTGTTCAATATAGTATTGGAAGTCCTGGCTCGAGCAATCAGAGAAGAGAAGGCAGTCAGGGTTATCCAAATTGGAAAAGAGGAAGTCAAGTTATCTCTCTTTGCAGACGATATGATTGTGTACCTTGGAAACCCAAGAGAATCTGTCAAAAACCTCCTTACACTGATAAAGGCCTTTGGCAAAGTCTCAGGATACAAAATAAATGTGCAAAAGATAATCACATTTCTTTACACCAATAATAAACATACAGAAACTCAAATAAAAAACACAATTCCATTCAAATAGCCACAAAAAAATGAAATACCTTGGAATCTTCCTAACCGGAGACGTGAATGATCATTACAATGTTAACTACAAAACTGTGCTCGAAGCAATCAAAGATGACACAAACAAGTGGAAAAATATCCCATGCTCATGGATTGGAAGAATCAACATTGTGAAGATGTCCATCTTACCTAAGGCAATCTACAAATTCAATGCAATACCCATCAAATTGCCAGCAACATTCTTCTCAGACCTAGAAAAAACAACACAGGAATTCATATGGAAACAAAAATGACCAAGAATAGACAGAACAATCCTCAGCAAAAAAAACAAAGCAGGTGGTATTACATTACCAACCTTCAAACTTTACTATAAAGCTACAATCATCAAAACAGCTTGGTATTGGTATAGGAACAGGCATATAGATCAGTGGAATAGAATTGAGATTCCAGAAGCAAAACCTGATTTCTCATCCAACTCATCTTCAACAAATCGTCTACCACCTACCACTGGGGAGAGGAGAACCTATTCAGCAAATGGTTCTGGGAAAATAGGCTGGCCACATGCAGAAGATTGAAACAGGACACCTATCTATCCCCATACACAAAAATTAACTCCAAATGGATCAGAGACCTAAATGTAAAACCTCAAACCATAAGAACCTTAGATAATGAAGGACATACCCTCATGGAAATTGGAACTGGCATCCAATTCCTGGAAAAAACCCGAAACCCACAGGCCATAAGAGTGAAAATAGACAAGCGGGACCTCATTAAACTGACAAGTTTCTGCAAAGTCAAAGAAACCATCAAGAGAGCAGAGAGACAGCCTACAGTCTGGGAAAAAGTGTTTGCTAACTCCAGGTCTGAGAAAAGTTTAACATCTTGGATCTACAAGGAACTCAAAAGTGCTGAAAAGAAAAGAACAAACAGCTGCATTATAAAATGGGCAAAAGATGAACAGACACTTCACAAAGGAAGACATCTGAGCAGCCAACAGACACATGAAGAAATGTTCAACCTCACTAATCATCAGGGAGATGCAAATCAAAACCACACTGAGATAACTCCAGTCAGAATGGCAATTATCAATAACTGAAAAATAACAGTTGCTGGAGAGGGTGTGGCGAAAAGGAAACACTTCTACACTGTTGGTGGAAGTGTAAACTACTGCAACTTCTGTGGAAAGCAGTGTGGCAATTCCTAAAAGCTCTAAATATCAACCTCCCATGTGACCCCGCAATCCCCCTACTGGGAATATACCCTTAAGAACTCAAATTACTGCATATAAAAGATACCTGCACACGTATGTTTATTGCAGCAGTGTTCACAATAGCAAGAACCTGGAAGCAACCATGCTGTCCATCAAAAGAGGATAGAATTTTTTAAATGTGGTACATGTACATATACACGATGGAATACTATACAGCCATAAAAAAGAACAAAATCATGAATTTCGCAGCAACCTGGATGGAACTAGAGTTTATAATACTGAGTGGACTCTCACAGAAACAAAGATCTGAGTATCACATGTTCTCACTCATATAGTGGACCTTGAACATCCAATGTAATACTATAAGAAAATGACTGACAGTAGTAGGAAACTTTGAAGGGTGTCTGAATGAAGCATATTTGTATACCTAACCCTTAACTGTACCCCACAATATCATAATAAAAATATTAATTATTAAAAAATAAAAATAAAAAAGGAGAAAATTCTGGCATGTGCTACAGCGTGAATGAATATGGAATGCTGAATGCTAATTAAAATAAGCCAGTCAGCACCTGTAGTTCCAGCTACTTGGAAGGCTGAGGCAGAAGGATTGTCAGAGCCCAGCAGGTCAAGGCGGCAGTGGCCGGGAGCAGCCACTGCAGTTCAGTCTGGGCAACGGAGTGAGACTCCAACTCAAATAAATAAATAAATAAATAAATAAATAAGCCAGTCATACAAGGTCAGATTCTGTCTGATTCCACTTACATGAGGTATCTAAAGTAGTCAAATTTATACAAGACGAAAAAAATTGTGAATGCAAAATCGCTCTAAAACTAAAATTGTAAATGTAAAAAACAACTAATCACCTATTCAAGAGAAGAATGTGATCCCTCATACTACCACAGTCACCCCAGCAGTGGGTCTCTTGAAGCCTTGTTTTGTCAACACCTCTGGTCACAGACTACAGCAGGCTCTCAGGTATGGTTGATGAAAGCAGTTCCATGGGGGTACATGGAATACCAACAGATGCACAGTCTCTGATGGCCTGGCACAACCAGAGGTGATTCTGAGGGTTTGAGGACAGGACACCTTCAGCAAGCTTGTGTAAGTTCTGCTCAAATAAGTGCATACTGTGTGGAGGTGGTGAATTTGAGTTTTGAAACCATATTTCAAAACAAAAGGGTACTCTTACAAAAAGGAACAATACAGGAAGCAAGGATAATTCAAACAGCTTGAATCTGGTCTGACAAAAAAAAAGTGATTAAATACCAAACAAATAAAAATTGTCTACATTATAAGCTTCCTCCAATTCCCAGGCTTTTATTAATGAACATTATTTAAGTGGCTACGTAAAATTATGTTACTTTTATAAACTCTAATTTAGTCATTTTTCAAATGGTAGACATTGAATTGATGACTTTTTGCTGAAAAATAGAAACAGCAATGGTTGCAGGAGCTTAGAGGAAGAAACAGGGAGCTGTTCAGTGGGGAGAGAGATTCACTTCTGCAAAATGAAAACATTCTGGAGATATTTGGCACATCAGTAAGATACACACACACACGCACACACACAATGCTGAATCACACATTAGTTAATGGTGATAAATTTAAGTGATTTGTACTTTAAGTAAAATCACAAAACTTTTAAAGGTGAAATTTGGAGTTTACAAATCCTGAGGTTTTTGAGAACCTCCTGCCCCAACCGGGGAGACTCTAGGTGTGATGAAAACAAACTGTTTGTGGTTTGAGGGTGCATTTCCTGTCTCAGACCAGACAGTTTCCCACGAGCTTTTCCAGACTCAGGTGGTTGGTTTCTCTATGGGTCCCTAAACCCCTCAAGAGTCCACATTGGAAGAACAGCCAAAGTCCCAGTGAGGCTAAGGAGTTGTGAGATCCAGAGGGGAGGGGAAGTCCTGCAGGGGAGGGAAGAAGAAGAAGGAAAGTGTGTTGAAGAGGACAGACCAAAGAACCAACAAAACTGTAGAGAAGGTCTCAGGTGTAAGACAAAATAGGAGGAATAAGGATCAGGACTGATGGGGAGGGAGAGGCCTTAGATGATTCGGGTGAGGAGTTCCCAAGTCAGCTCTCCACACTTTTTATGGGAGGCCTAGTGTGTTTAGAAAAAGTTTGCCATTTCTGCAGACACTGGACTGAATTAGTGCCATGATGGTGCTGCAGGGAGAAAAGAGAAGAGGGAAGGGTGCAGCCCAGGAGCCGAGCTCCCTATAGGTTAACAGACAGTTAAACCAGTGAGAAAATTATGACAGGATTAGGGGAGAGTCTAGCTGCTTCATCTTCTCACAGGAAACCAAGATCCAAAGTCTCAGAACCGCTGTCTTCTCCCCATGCCTGGATGATCTCTAGGTTGAGTAAGAGAGTGGAGAGAGTCCCCTTAGATACTTGAGAGCGTACTCAGCTCTAACAAAGGGGTGTGGGCCACTTGGGTAAGCCCAGAGATTTCAGAAAATCTGGTTTCAAGGTCTTCAAGGGTGTTTATTCTAGGTCACCCCATCCCTGGTCTCAGACCTCCATTCTTTTACTGATGGGAGCATAGAGCATTTCCAAATCTGAAAGCTTTACGGAAGTTTTTCCTCTTGAGAGATAACACCTGCTTCTTATTTTCAGCTCTTTTTGAGATACTATGAGATGAAATTCTCTAAAATGTTTACACTTTTCTTTCAATTACTGAGGGAAAGATCTGAGCCAGTACTTTACTCTCTTCAGTTCATCAATGGCACTTGTGAACAGTCACCCAATTCCACACTCCAGTTGCTATCATATCCCTACAGTTTTACTGATTTTTTTTTTGAGTTGGATTCTCACTCTGTCACCCAGACTGGAGTGCAGTGTCCGCTACTAGCCACTACAGCCTCGACATGCTGGGCTCCAGCAATCCTTCTGCCTCAGCCTTCCAAGTAGCTGGAACTACAGGTGCACACTACCACACAAGGCTAATTTTTTTTTTTTTTAAATCGTAGAGATGAGGTCTCGCCAAGTTGCCCAGGTGGGTCTCAAACCCGCGGGCTCAGGCAATCCACTCACCTCAACCTCCCAAAGCGCGGGATCACAGGCTGAGCCACCGAGTCCAATAATTTTACTGATTTTTTATAGGTGTTTAAATTTTATTTGATTGTAAGATGTGGACCACAAGTCAGAATAGATACCTAAGTAGTCTTTGTGAAGGTAATGTTTGGGCTTCCGACTGGTCCTCATATCCCCTGGTTTAGAATCAAGTATTGTTAGTGATGTTATGGGGCACCCACCCCCCACCCTGGCAGTGTCCTTCTGCTGCCAATTCCTTCTTACATATTGTGATGAATGTTTACGACCCACTTATGAGTGAGAACATGCGGCACTGAGTTTTCTGTTTCTGTGAGAGATCACTGAGTATGATGGACTCTAAATCCATTCAACTAGCAACTAAGTTTGTAATTTTATCCATCTTTATGGCTGTGTAATACTCCACCACATATATGTGCCAAATTTTCTTTATACAGCTCACTTTTTTTTCTTTTTAAAAACTGCTTTATTTTAAATATATGGGGTACAATCCAGGGTTAGATATACAAGTGGTCATCTTACAGGTAAAGTTTGGGCCTCCCGTGGTCCTTATTTTTCCTGGTTTGAGATCAGGTGTCCTTATTGATGTTGTGTGCTCCCTGCCACCAGCAGTGTCCTGCTACTGCCAATCCCCTTCTTATTGTACTGTGGTATATATTCAGGGTCCACTTATGAATGAGAACATGTGGTACTCAAATTCTTTGTTTCTTACACAGGATTTTTTATTATTATAAAGTTGTGGGGTCAGGTATACAAATATTGATTATGCCGGTACCCTTGTTGATGAGGTATGCTCCTCCCTCCCCTAGCAGTTTCCCTCAACTGCCAATCCCAATCCCCTCCCCTGACAGATTCCAACTACCACCAATCCCCTTCTTACAGTATTATAATTGTTCAATGACCTCTTATGAGTGTGAACATTTGGTACTCTGTTCTTTGTTTCTATCATAGATCACTGAGTATGACTGACTCTAAATCCATCCATGTTGCTGTGAACTCCGTATGTGTGTCCTTCTTTACAGATGCATAATATTCCATTTTGTATCTGTACCACATTTTTTAATGCAGTCCAGCTTCGTTGGGTAGCATGGTTGGTTCCATGTTTTTGCTATCGTGAATAGAGCTGAAACAAAATTAATGTGCTGATTTCTTTTTTTGTAGAGTAATTTGAGTTCCTCTGGGTATTTCCAACAGGGGAATTGCTGAGTCATATGGAAGGCCCATTTCTAGTTCTTTCAGAAGTTGCCACTCCAGTGCACTATCGATGGGCACTGGGGTTGGTTCCATGTTTTTGCTATTGTGAATAGTGCTGCAATAAACATGTGTGTGCCCAAAGAAACTCAAATCATTTCCCTACTATTTTAAAACCCAGAGACTATGTTCCAGCAGTGCTTCTCCTACACCCCATCCAAGGTCATCTGAAGTGATACCTAGTGGACACATGCCCAGGACTGTCCGACCTGCACCTATCAGCTGTGATAAGGTGCTCACTGCCATCCTGCAGGGAGTCAACCAACCCCAGCATCTATCTTTAGGGTTGTCTTGCTAGAACCACTGCCTGTAGCATCTTGTGGGTCACAATCCCAAGAAGCAGAGGATGAGATGTGGGGTTCAAAAGGTGAATGGAGGGAGTGCTCTGGAGAACACAGAGAGGGAAACTCAATGAACCTGGTAGAGACCAGGTCTGGCTAAAGGCCTGTATCAGCCTGATCTCACAGGGAACTCTGGATCATATATGGTGACACAGAGGTTTTCTCACTTTGGACCTTGAAGATCCCTGCTGTTGCCTGTTCTCAGGAAGTGGGTAAAGAGAAAACACCTAGGACAGGTGGATCTGATTCAGGTGAAGGCAAATCTCTTAAGAAGACATGTTTGGGGTATGAACTCACTGTCAAGGAGGGGCATGTGAGTTTGGAATCAACAACCTCCCTTACAGTGGTTACATTTTTTTTTTTAATGTCAGAGAGATTGGCTCTTGGAAGACTGACACTGATGAGGTGAAATATTAGAAGTACCTGTTAGAGTTTAATTCTGATATCTTCAGATTTTATGTAAATTGAAATTTGGGGTCTAATATGGTCTCTAAAAGACCAAATGCACATTGACCTTTTGAGGGACACTCTGCAAAATAACTCATCTGCAATCATCGCAAATGCCAAGATTAACTAATTCAAAGAGAAACCCTTGCAGACCAAAGGTGTCTAAAGAAACATGACTACTAAATGCAACACATGATTATGAACTAGTGTCTCCTTCTCTAAAAGATTTTATTAGGACATTTGGCCTCACTTGAATACGGTGTGAAGACTGGATGCTGGTAATGTATTGGTACTATATTGTAGGAAAATGTCAATTTGAAAAATAAATATTAAAGTATTGAGGAGTGGTGGGTGCCAGGTTGTCAAATTAGCCTCGAACACTTAGGAAAAGAACATTTTATACAAGGAACATCTCTGTAAATTTGAGATGGTTTTTAAAACATCAAAATATAAGAACTTTGTAGGAAAATATCTTTCTGCCCTCTGGAGCGGGGGAATACCCTCCCAATAGCTGCATCACCATTTGCATTTTTCTACAGCTCTCCCAAGGGATCCTGAAAAGGGATCCTCAAGCATGTCTTAAAAGCAAGCTGTACTATTCACAATAGCAAAAAAATGGAACCAACCATGTTGCCCATCGAAGCTAGACTGGATTGAAAATAGTACATACACAAAATGGAATATTATGCAGCCATAAAGAAGGACAAACATATGGACTTTGCAGCAACTTGGATGGATTTAGAATCTATCATACTCAGTGATCTATCACCGAAAAAAAGAACAGAGTACCATATGTTCTCACTCATAAGCAGACCTTGAACAATTATCATAATAGTATAAGAAAGAAACTGGCAGTAGTGGGAAACTGCAAGGGGAAGGTGGGATGGAATTGGCAGTTGAGGGAAACTGTCAGGGGTGGGGGGCACACCTCATCAGCAAGGGTATCTGCATAATGAACATTTGTATACCTAACCCTGAATTGTACCCTGCATCTTTAAAATAAGAAATTTAAAAGTTAAAAAGAAACAAGCTGTGCTCATCTCAACATCTTTGGATGTGGACACTGTAAATATCAGCATTCACGATAGAAATCATTTCTGGTGGACTTTGGGCCTTGTTACCGACCATAGCTGCTCAGCAATTACTATCTTCTTAAGGACAAAGTTCAAGATTCTTTTTAGTCTGACTCCCCACATTCATACTGTCTTCTTCCATAAATGGCCAAATGTTCTCAGTTCAAGGTACCCTGTCATACTCTTATCTTTCCTGGCTCTCTCATCTTATAGCCCCAATTGGATTCTATTCTCCTTGTTCTCTGTGGTCTTTCTTATCTCCCTGCCTACCTAAACATCTGGTCCTCCCTTCTGATCTCAGTGTCATGACACTATGTATCAGAAAATCTTAATCATCCCTCATGTCCACATCTCACCTTTCACACCACTGCAAGTTGGAAGATTCGCACCTGAATTTCACCGACCATTTTAGTGTTCTTTCCTTAACAAGTAGGTGGATCCCTCACTTACACGTCTTCAAGTCCATGCAAGAGCCAGCCCCCAATAAAGCTCTCATTCATGACCTAGGAGAGACTCATATTACCAAATCGCACCTGACAGCCAGAATTCCCACTCAGGCTTTCCAATTTCTCATCCCCAACCTGCCCATATGGCCAGGCCACACATCACTGCTGAGCCCTGGGTTCAACACCCTACCTGGCAGGAAGGTACCTCAAGGATCCACATCAAACTCAACATGAATAGACAAAAAATCAGCACAACTCCTGTATGATGACTTGTTCCTAATCCTGAATTGTACCCCACATCTTAAAAAAAATCAGTACAACTCTGATGCTTGATTCAATTTCTTATTCCCAGATCCCGTATGTGGCTCTGAAGGAACAAACACCAACTTTGTGACAGACTTGGAAGAGGTTAGAACACAAAGGTCTGCCCCAAGGCAGAAACCAGAGTGGGTGCAGGGTCCCATTGGCTGGTGAGTCCATTCAGGGCTGACAGCAATTTGGATCTATTTGTCCATTAGATGGCGTGCCAACGCCTCTGGCTTTTTATGAAGTCCTTACATTATGTACCTTTGTAATTAGAACAAGATTGGCGATTAGAGCCCCTGGGTTCTCCAACTCTTGCTTCTTCTAGATCCTGTAGGTTACCTCATTCCTTGGCTTACGGCTCCACATATCCCATCGCTATCTTCCCTGTTTTAGGACTACAGGGAGTAGTCCTCAGATATATGGAGGGCCCTTAATCTGCCGACCACTGCATTAGAGAAATGTCAAAATGTCCTGCCTTCATACACAATAACTTTTGATAAAACTATTTTTCCAGTCCTATGTACTTGATCATGGTAAAGTCTGTGCAAGCGTCATACCTCCTTATGTGCCCCCAGCACTATGCGAGGGTCCTGAGGCTTCTCAACCACTCTGATATTTGCACTATGAGCCCAACGTGGCCTCTGATTGGGTTAAAAGGTGAAGATGGCTACTTGAACATGGCACTGATTGGAGTGACGCACTCTCATTGGCCAAGACCTGGTCTTGTGATATTAGCACAGTCACATCTTACTTGGCTAGGACCACATCCTACTGGGTTGCGTAAATCATGGGTGACTTCAATGAATAACCAACCTCTGCAGGAATAGAGTGCAAGCATAACTTATACCATGAGCAGCAGAACACTCATTATGGTTTCCATGGACTTGCTTATTTCATTTGTAGTGAACATGGCCATGAAATTCTGTTGTTGGCAACCCCTTTGGGTCTGTGGGAGCTTTAATGTCCTCTCAATAAATCCTGCTTTCCAAAAAAAGAAAAGAAAAGAAAATTCTGGTGAACACAGTGGTTTGTTTTCTTTTGGATGAATCATTGCTATCCTGACTGACAAATTAATATAGTTGCAATGGAACAGGCAAAGCTAATCATGAACCCAATTGTAAATTGTTTTAATATTTCCATTCATTTTTATAAGCAAAAGAGATGCTACAAAAGCACAAACAAAAAAACTTTCCAATTGTAAATTTTTAATGCAGATGATGCTCATTTTTTCCCCTTCATTACAGATCATTTACTTTCTTGTTTTTTTCTTTTTTCTTTTCTTTTTTTTTTTTTTTTTGAGTTGGATTCTCACTCTGTCACCCAGACTGGAGTGCAGTGGCCACTTCCGGCCACCACAGCCTCGACCCACTGGGCTCCGGTGATCCTTCCACCTCAGCCTTCCAAGTAGCCAGAATTACAGGCATGCGCTACCACGCCCGGCTGATTTTTTGATTTATTGTAGAGATGAGGTCTCGCTGCCCAGGCGGGTCTCGAACCCGTGGGCTCAGGCAATCCACTCACCTCAGCCTCCCAAAGGCGTAGGATTACAGGCTGAGCCACCGTGCCCGGCTTTTCTT